>OY744553.1:18785938-18893438 GCA_963556195.1 Sepiola atlantica | reverse complement strand
ATTAGGTATTAGGTATAAGGTATAAGGTATTAGGTATTAGGTATGAGGTATTAGGTATGAGGTATTAGGTATTAGGTATTAGGTATTAGGTATCAGGTATTAGGTATGAGTTTCGGCATTTGAGGACATATACAGTAAAGGGGTCGTATTTTGCAGCTCGTCGGGTTGCTCGGGAGTATTTACGTTGAAAGGGATATATGTTCACTAAATTTGTTGGAGCACATTCCTTGAAAGTACTTGTAAAACAAGCACATGAATATAACATTGCGGCGATGAAACAGGGGTGAAGCTTAGCAGACAGTGAGGGCCATATTATGTTAGATACTCTTGGTTGCACACTGTCCAAGAAGGAGAGACAAATGGTTATAACTACCACAAAAAATGAGTTCACCCTGATTCCCTTTCCACAAAATGATCAGAATAACTTTCCTCTTCCTGTGGTTATTCCAAAACTATACTCGTGGATTATCACTTTGATCATGCTAACATTCGTATACAATGATATTTCAGACTTAAGTGTGACCGATTGACTGAAGAACACATCCTCTCATTGACTTGCGAATACGCATCTAAAATAGCAAAAACATCTTTCATCAGATAAATCCTTACACATGCAAATGCGCCATTTTGTCACGTCAATTGACACATAATAACTTTCCTACATTTAATCCGATTGAAAGCAGGAAACAATAAGAACACTCGCTTCACGCATCAAGTCTTAAAGGCCTTAACTTTAACCTTCAGTTTCCTAGAAAACAAAACAAATTATAACAAAACAAAAAGGTCAAGTTGACAATTTCATGGCATTACTTGTAATCAAATGTGCGAGTTTATGAAATGCACCGTATGAAGAACAGTGCAATTTTGAATATTGACAAGTTAAATGCTTTGTTGAATAAAGATTTCTTATTTTGTGTTCGTTCGACAAAAGTAACTTTAAGCGAAAACATCATTAAAGAATAAACAACGTCTCCGCCGATGCCCTGATCTGGTTCGTAAAGAAATGTTGACCTGTCACCGAACCAAAGGTTAGCTATTTGTATGAGAAATGAAGGTTAATGAGGTGAACACAAACACACACACACACACACCCATATATATATGATGGACTCTCCCGTCGATTTCGACGTATGAGTGCCCCGCCTGGAGCTGTCCGCGCGTGAATTTGTAATTGCAAGGGGTGCGCAATCCCCAACAACGCTCTCCTGAGTCGGCATTGCTTGATTCCAATGGCAAGTAGTACAAGACGACTGGAAACAATGCCGAGATAAGCAGAGAGATCATACAGCACCTGGTATTCCTAAATAGTCACTCATTTAGTACTGGCCAGGCTCGACGCCGCTTAACTTCGGTGATCTAAACGGGAACCGGTGTGTGAACGTGATTGTGCCGTGTATGTATGTATGTATGTATATATATATATATGTATGTATATATATATATATATATATATATGTACATATATATGTATATATATACATATATATATGTATATATATATGTATATATATACATATATATATACATATATATATATATATATGTATATATATACATATATATATATACATATATATATATATGTATATATATATATATATGTATATATATACATATATATACATATATATATATATACATATATATATATATATATATATATATATATATATATATATATATATATATATAGGTTTAATAGATAAAATAGTTATCTACGCACACGTGTTTCGCAGTTACTGCGGCTCATAAACGTTGCTGACTATAACAGGATCAAACCCTTGATTACAGGTACTGAAGTCAAGTGCGCTTACCAGTACGCCACTAAAGGCGTGGCATGTCTAGTTACGCTGATGAGTCGCAGTAACGGCGTAACACGTGTCCGTGGATAAGTATTTTATCTATGAACATTTATGTATATATGTATATATATATGAATACACTTACCTAAAAATAGAGTGAAATTTCGTATATAAGGGAGGAAACTTTTAAATGACCAGTAGCAGTAAGTATCAGTAGCTTCAGAACAGCAGTTCATCGATAAGAATAACAACAGCGAAAGTAACGTTATATATATATATATATATATATATATGATTGTTTTTATTCAAATAGACATGTACAAAATCTGCGACACTGGCATGCCGATGCTATTGATCTACAGCAGTTAAAAGCTGAGATCTCATCAGGCAGAAGTATAATTCGATTCTTTCCTTTGATGGTATTTGGGAATACACACAAGTGCGCTTACTAGTACGCCACGAAAGGCGTGCCATGACCAGCCACGCTGATGAGCAGCAGTAACGGGGAAACACGTGTCCATGTATATCTATTTTATGACACTTTACAAGCGCGGTTGAAATTCTTTAGATTCCTATCTCGTGGATATTTACTTTACATATATATGTTACACCGGCCGTTCTTACACAGGAGAAACAACACCGGTTGTCACTATAAATAGTGCGAGGCACCAGAAGACAAAAGACAGTCTTGTAACTGTCTAGCCAAGAGCTAGTCACTTTCTTACTTTGCTAATACACTTGTTAAACCAACCCTCGACTTGACTTCCTTTATTTATTATTTACTGTGGAACAACTTCACAACATATATATATATATATATATATATATATATATATATATATCTTGGTCTTTATTATAGAGTAAAGGATTCTTTTTACTTATACGTTTATGAAACTAATTTAGTTTGTACAGTTCATGTGTAGCGGTCCCTCCTATTTTCGCAATTATAGACTATGTCGATCGATCGGCCTGCCTCTTAGAAATAGAATGGATGAATCTTTTATAACTCAGACAGAACCTGACTTAGAGTCTTTGGACTTGCTTGATGTAAAATAGCAAAAAAACGAACACTGGGAAAATCTAATTTTGATGAGTAAAATATTAAATATTTAATTGTTTAAATTCTACATGAGGTTAGAAAATGCAGATAGAACTTAAAAGACTATGACATCCTGGACAGAATGTGCGTGAGGTAAGAGAATGTGCGTGAGGTAAGAGAATGTGCGTCAGGTCAGCTGATTGAATTCGAATACCTTTTTCGATCCCTCACTTGGTTCGTCCCCCGCTTAACTACTCTGGGAGGGGGCAATGGGAAACTAACAGTAATTTGGCCGTGTTTAAAAAACTACATCAAAACGCATAATTCTGTTAAGCAATTATTTTGTTGGCGTTTTCATTTGTTACTAAATAGCAGAACTAAAAGAAAAAGGAAGACAGAACATGATGCCGTTGTAACTGTAGTGATGAAGATAGCAACATTTCACTATTTCTTTATTGCGACATAAAAGTGTTCTTATCTTTTCAAAGCTTGATTGATTTATGATTATACGTATGCAATAATGCTGTAAACATCTCTCTCTCTCTCTCTCTCTATATATATATATATATATATATATATGTTTATATGGTCTTATTCCACAGAGTAAAACTCCGGATATAGTTAACTGTGTTGATATTATAGTGCCGAATAATAATTAGAACCATTAATTTAGAATAAAATGTTATCCATACAAACACAGCATTGCTACATACCCAGAACATTTTTAGTTGTATATTTAATGAGCTCGATATCCCCAGTCCAAAGGTCCGTTCGTTACTCCTTTATATTGTAGAATAAAGTAAAACTACTATCTGTAAGGGTCACTTAATTGAATTCAAAAGATTTCCTTTTTAATATTCTTACTGTTAAACTGTCTTAATTTAAAATTACCAACGTCGCCAAATCAAGGTTACATGAGATTTCTACTCTTTGTTTTGCCAGTTTTAAATGGGTAAGTGAATCTTGATGTCGAACTCTGGCATCTGTCAGAATTTTAACCACCCTTTTTATTTAATCCACGGAGGTAGATTGCTCTCGTTCCGGCAGCAATAACCAGGTAGGTGTCTTAAATAAATTGTAATCGTATTCTTATTATCACCTGTAGTGAAGACTGAACGTCTACCCTTTAAAATGCTGTCACTTCTAACTGGTTACCACGAAGCATTTATATCCTTTGCGACAAGTATAGCACCCAAGATGACAACAGTAGTCGGAATAATCAATCTTCATCTAAAATATTCCGAATACTTTCTATTTACACCGAGGCTCTGGCAAGTATTCCCACTCTGGAACCGAAACGGAATCACATTAAGTACACGAATGACCTTTATAGAGACGCAGCTAAAGCAATATCACAGCTGCTGAAATACAACCGCCAGCGCAGATGATGTGATGTGAGTTATCTTCTATTTGGCCTTTAATATTTGTGGGTGGTTTACTTTCGAGACAGAGATGCGTTTGAGAGTAGGCGGAAGTAATGAGATATTCTCAACATGGGCCCATTCAATCTACGCGATTAATTACATATAAAGATGGTTTATGAAATGTATTTGTTGAGATTGGATTTGAAGACGAATATGTTGTAGTCTCTAGGAAAGCAGTCCTGTTGTATTCTGACCGACAGATAGGAAGGTCTTTGAAAGCAACTCTGTTCATGGACATTTGCCCTTGCGTTAAGCGCACAGAGGAAGAAAAGAATATTCTTTTCAGTTTTTATAAAAGACGGATTGTGGGCGGCTTACTTATAAATAGAATAATACATGATGGCGGTGCATTTGAAAATGCCCGGAATTAATGATAGACTTAAAATTTGTCTAATCATTTTACTTTTTTTTTCAATTTACTGATCTTTTTTTTTTTGCTGAAAATAGGGGCACCCTATTGGATGCGGGAAATAAACCCGCTACTTCAGAGACCTCGACCGACAGATCTTTGTATGATTCTTACTGTCTCTTGAAGTGCAATTGTTTTGATCTATCTTGCACTTGCTTCACTGGGTATATTTACCAAGCAGTTTTTGAAAATTGTCTCATGTGTGTGGTGCTCCTATGATTACTGGAATGATGGAGATCTTCCCCAGCCTCCAGTTTAGTTTCATGTTGTATATATAACGTTGCTATTTACTTATATCGTCCCTCTCACCTCTGTTTAAGCCAGCGTAATTATGGGCACTGACTTCAACTAAGGTTGCTACTCTCTTCTTTTTGTTGAATATCATTATGTCAGGTGTTCTAAGTTCGTTTTATAAATGATGGCGCAAAGCGTATTTCCAACAGTTACGCGTTTAGCGATGAATATGCTATTTCAAACTAAAGCATGAATAATCAACCAAAATGTTTAGGCGTAAAATACGAAGGAAAATGATATTTGCGTTTTTACGAATTAGTGAGCACTTGTCTAAGGCCAGCTCGCTCTACGGTATGAGTTAATATGAACGATCAATGGTCAATTAATTGATGAACGACTCGATGTTTTAAAGTGTTCCTGTGATGGATAATAGCCAAAGAACGGGCGATAGGGAAGATCCAATGTCCTCCGTATAGACCCCTTTAACTAAAACTAAGATCTAGGTCGTCATCGATGGCCGCTGATAAAAATATCATATGAATGCAAACTTGCTCCAGGGGTAAATACTTGAACCTTTATTATTCCTGATTTTCTATAAACGACCTCCCTGGTGCAATTGCGCCCGAGATGGGTATATTTGCTGATGATACCATACTCTATACTCAGGATGTAGGCAAATCCAACACACAATTTAGCTGACACTATAGAAAAGTAATTCTAGTCTGCAGGATAGTTCCATTTGATGCTACGAATAAAATACTATTAAAAGAGAACCTTTTCAACTACAGTTGCCACGGATGATAGCAACCTGCTCGAGATGTCAACGTTTAAACACCTCGTGCTAACATTCAAATGTAACATGAATTGGAATAAATACATAGACTATACTGCCAAGTCTGCTCGAAGAAAGTGGGGTCACTGTACCGGGCTAGGAAACATCTCACACCTGCCAGTATTCTATATATCTATGAAGCCACCATTCATCCATATCTGGAATGGTGCACTATCCACGCGCCTTTCGCTTTTGAGCAGGGTGCAAAAAAGAATCTCGAACCATAATAGATCCCACACTGTCTATCAAGCTCAAGCCTCTGTCCCATCCTCGCAATGTTGTATCCTTGTAATCGTTTTACAACTACCCCGACGGAATGTGCTCCGACGAAATTACTGCATTTGTACCGCCTCGACGTAAATACCCCCGAATAACAACAAAGTCCCACCTCCTCAGTGTACAGGCTCCCAGATGCTGGACAACTTTTTACCCAAATAGAAATGTGGCCCCTAATTCACAGTAGCGTCTTACGTCTTAGTGGCAATATTCTTTGTTTTGAAGCGAACCAAAGAAAAACATATTTAAACAAAAGTCAATTTCTTTGTTCATTGTGGCGAAGAAAGAAATAGTAATGTTTTCAGTATAATCTCGACGATAATAATTTTTATCTTGATATCTTTGATAAAAACAAGATCCATGTAAGATCAATCAGTGCAAATGATCAACTAATGTCAGACTAGGCAGGGTGAGGTCAACCAGTGCAAATGATCAACTAATGTCAGACTAGGCAGGGTGAGGTCAATCAGTGCAAATGATCAACTAATGTCAGACTAGGCAGGGTGAGGTCAATCAGTGCAAATGATCAACTAATGTCAGACTAGGCAGGGTGAGGTCAATCAGTGCAAATGATCAACTAATGTCAGACTAGGCAGGGTGAGGTCAATCAGTGCAAATGATCAACTAATGTCAGACTAGGCAGGGTGAGGTCAATCAGTGCAAATGATCAACTAATGTCAGACTAGGCAGGGTGAGGTCAATCAGTGCAAATGATCAACTAATGTCAGACTAGGCAGGGTGAGGTCAATCAGTGCAAATGATCAACTAATGTCAGACTAGGCAGGGTGAGGTCAATCAGTGCAAATGATCAACTAATGTCAGACTAGGCAGGGTGAGGTCAATCAGTGCAAATGATCAACTAATGTCAGACTAGGCAGGGTGAGGTCAATCAGTGCAAATGATCAACTAATGTCAGACTAGGCAGGGTGAGGTCAATCAGTGCAAATGATCAACTAATGTCAGACTAGGCAGGGTGAGGTCAATCAGTGCAAATGATCAACTAATGTCAGACTAGGCAGGGTGAGGTCAACCAGTGCAAATGATCAACTAATGTCAGACTAGGCAGGGTGAGGTCAATCAGTGCAAATGATCAACTAATGTCAGACTAGGCAGGGTGAGGTCAATCAGTGCAAATGATCAACTAATGTCAGACTAGGCAGGGTGAGGTCAATCAGTGCAAATGATCAACTAATGTCAGACTAGGCAGGGTGAGGTCAACCAGTGCAAATGATCAACTAATGTCAGACTAGGCAGGGTGAGGTCAATCAGTGCAAATGATCAACTAATGTCAGACTAGGCAGGGTGAGGTCAATCAGTGCAAATGATCAACTAATGTCAGACTAGGCAGGGTGAGGTCAATCAGTGCAAATGATCAACTAATGTCAGACTAGGCAGGGTGAGGTCAATCAGTGCAAATGATCAACTAATGTCAGACTAGGCAGGGTGAGGTCAATCAGTGCAAATGATCAACTAATGTCAGACTAGGCAGGGTGAGGTCAATCAGTGCAAATGATCAACTAATGTCAGACTAGGCAGGGTGAGGTCAATCAGTGCAAATGATCAACTAATGTCAGACTAGGCAGGGTGAGGTCAATCAGTGCAAATGATCAACTAATGTCAGACTAGGCAGGGTGAGGTCAGTCAGTGCAAATGATCAACTAATGTCAGACTAGGCAGGGTGAGTCAACCAGTGCAAGCGATCAACCTACGGTAGGTAAATAGGTACATAAGCGGCCCACTCGCGGCAGCCATCGGCGGTTACACATTGGAAGCCATTAATAGCGGCATGTCATTGCCGGGTTACTCTAACAGCCACTAGATGAAAACCAGAATTTGCAAATAGGTACATAAGCGGCCGTCACAAGTGGTTATTCGCTAATAGCAACCGGCTGCGGCATTTATTGAGAACTATTTACAGAACAACTAAAAAAATATTTCATAAATCAGTAAAGGATCCATGAAATAGTTTTACGTGTTTAATATCTATTTTATTACTAAAATAAATTGAAGTGAAAGAGTATTAGTGTATTCTTTTATTTACATTTATAGAAGCAAATGAAAATTATTGAATAAATTCAGTTTTCAAAATGTAACAATATTTTATCATACAAAAGATCTTCAATTATTTTGTTGAGAAAAGTACAGAATAGTTAACAGTTGAGAACTCGGTAACAAAAAAATAATAATTTATAGCCAAAGCATTCGAATCTAATTTTCTACCGAATCGGTACAGATTTACGTGTGGAATCAGTTTGTAAGATTTTGTTTTTAATTTCAAAATGGTCTTACAAAGAAGGCCGTCTTCTTGACACCCGGCAACTAATAATGGCGGCCGAGATGATCGCTTAACTTCGTTTTAGATCGACAATTAGCGAACGGTGTCGTTTCTTTCTCTTTTTAGTTTTCTATTTGTTTTACGCTAACGTTCGCTTTTAATCGCAATTAGTGGAAGTGTTTCTCATTTCCTTCTTTTTCCTCGGTTCCGTGTTCCTTTAATTGACTTTATGTGTTGAATATCTAGCTGTTAAGCGCAGTTAACAACATTTTAAGGCATCTATTTTTAGGTGATTACGTGTGGTTTTACGAAGATATTTTGTTAGGGAGGACTTAACACTCTGACGAAGTGGTAAGGTTAAGAGAAAAATATTGCTGGGATACTAAAACTTAGAGTTAGTTGTTTGTCACATCAAGGGTTATTTAGAGGATACTTTGCCACTCAGACTTAGGGTTCGTATATTTTATGCGACTGTTGTTATGGAGAGCTTGTTACTTGGACATAAGATTGGAGGTAGGGTTGAGAGATTTTTTAGGATGCGCTTGCCCCTCGGAGTGATAAAGTATATCATTTCTTTGACTATCATTTTAGAATGCGCATCCCCGAACGTACATAATTTATCTCCAAAAAAAAAAATGTAGTTAGAATCACACGAAAATGAGAGGCTCGGGTTATATTAAATTAATATACGAAACTGATCAGCTATTCTAGAAATTAAAACCTACGTAAAAAATCGAGAAAATACGGCGATCTTAATTGCAACTTAGTATTATTGAAAAACAACTAAATTACTGATTACGAACGTTGCATGTTATACACACACACACACACACACATATATATATATATATATATATATATATATATATATATATATATATATATATATATATATATATATATATATATATATATGATGAACTCTCTCCCGTCGATCTTCGGGGCGGCCCGCGCGTGAATTTATAATTGCAAGGATTGCGCAATCCCAACAACCGCTCTCCTGAGTCAGCATTGCTTAATTCCAATGGCAAGTAGAACACACACACACACACACACATATATATATATATATATATATATATATATATATATATATATATATATATATATATATTAGTACATTTTATACGTACATAAACGTAATCTGTGGGCACGTGTTTCTGGCTCACATCAACATGGTTTACTTAGACAAGGATCGAACCTTCGATGTGGATGTCAATAGTTTTACCACCAGACTATGACGGATTGCCTTGAAATGTGTACGATTTTTATCACCTAAATATTTAATATATTTTCATGTAGTAGTTTTTTATTGTTTATTTATGCTGATGACGCCTGTTAACAAGACACACGTGCCCATGGATTTCTTTTCTGTACGTATAAAAGTAAAAAAAGTATATATATTAACTGAAATACGTCTTATAAAGTTAAGGGCGACTAGTTATGCAATCTTCTTAGGAAGTAAAACAATTGATAGAACAGTAAGATAAAAAGCAACAAACGCTGCAATTACTAATAAAAACAATTACATAAAAATACAATATATATATATATATATATATATATATATATAAAATCGCTCGAGACAAGGCATGAAGTCACTTGATGTAAACAGCTAAAAGCACAAATATGATTATCGCAAAGACAGGAGATGCCTATTGACCTTAGTCTTGAACATACCATAGACGGAAAACAGTCAGCAGGAAGAGAGTTCCACAAGCCTGCGGTTCTTGGAAATAAACTACTGAAAAAGGAAGCAGTATTACAATAGGTATCAAAACCGCGACTTGATAGATACTACTAGACCAACGAGCCAAACAAGCTCGAACAAAAGAAGCGGGGAATAGATCACAATTCTGAAGAACTCATGCCATAATAGTATTTATAGAAAAGACTGAGACTAGCAACATTACGTCTGTGAGAGAGTGAGTGAAGAGAAGAAAAAAGGGTAGTGATAATCAAATTACAAATACGTTTCTGCACCTTATCAACAACCCTCAAATTGGACTGAGATTAACCAGTCCAAATATGACGACAGTACTCTATACATCGTCTGATTGCGGATTTGTAGAGATAGAGAATAGACTCAGGTGTGAGAAAGTGTTTGGAGCGATAGCGAGAACCGACTTTACGAGAAGCAGAAAAAGAAATGGATCTAATGTATGAACTCCAAGAAAGATTTGATGAAACAGAAATACCAAGAAGTTTCAGTTTCGATTTCTCCTCAAGAGCAGAGCCATCCATGAAAATCTGAGGAAGAATAGGGGGACACCTACGATTTAAAGACACGAGCTGAGTGTTTACTGAATTAAATGAAACAAGGCATTTTGTACTCCAATCCACAACTTAACCCAGGTCAACTTCTAGATCAGCTGCATATTTCGACTGATCCGCGGGAGATGGACGAGAAGCAACACCAGAATAGAGAGTGGTATCATCAGCATAGAAGATACTTTTCTGAACAATATTCTCTAGAAGATCATTTATAGAGAAAAGAAACAGTGTTAAGCCTAGAATAGAGCCCTGAGAAACACGAGCATTGATAGAAAAAGAAAAAGAAGTAACACCGTCCAAAGTTACTCGCTAATGTGAACAAGGGTCGAACATTCGATATCAATGTCTACAGTCTGAAGTTTTACCATCGGACTATAACGCCTTGCCCGGAAATATAGTGTGGAGGTAGGGATTGGTATCTCATGGAAGGGGTAATCCTCTTCTGAAAACATGCTTCTATAAGGAGTATTTAAATCGGCGGATAGGTCATTATATTGTTTCTCTATAGCCGCTTTCGCGGAAGGCTTTGTCGGAATAAACCGGCCGATAAAAGCGGTGATCACCGCCCTCTGTTCAATGTCTTCTTTCTTTGAGACATTGATGATTTTAAATGCGTTGTAAGGGCCTATTTCTACACAGTAAATACCTACCCGTGTCAAGGAAACCATGGTGCATATCTGCAATCTGTAATGCATAGTGTTTAAATAACTAATTTGTATATATATATATATATATATATATATATATATATATATATATATATATATATATATGATGTATTTTTATGTAATTATTTTTATTGGTGATTGTAGCGTTCGTTGTTATTTTGCTTACTATTATTTCGATTGTCTAAATTTCCTAAGTGATTGAGATGCAGAAAAGTGCATTATTAGTCGCCCTTAACTTCATAAGACGTATTTTTACCGTTAATATATATTTTTATTTATTTTATACTATGTACGTAATCCATGGACACGTGTTTCTGGATCACAGACATCAATATCGAAGGTTCGATCTCTGTCTAAGTTAGCCATGCTAATATATATAGTATCACTAATAAAAACAATTACAAAACTTTAACTCAAAACAAAGATTTAATATGGATTCAAATTTCGACACAAAAAGTTGGTTCAAAAGAAAACGGAACAATAATGCATTTTGGAACAACTGAAGTTGAGATAAGAAATTTGTTCTGAAATTCATTCGCGCGAAAACAAAAAGAGCATTTTCTTACATAAGTAGGTAAGAATATAGATGGATAGATAGACTGAGAAAGACTCAACTAAAGACAGTTGTCATGGTCAAGACGAGTAAGCGACCCCTCGCACATACGTTTTGGGGCAAGCGGCAACAACCGTATCTACATCCGTACGTAAGCCACGCATACACGCAGCGGGTCAGACGTTTCGTTAAGCGAATTTACATCACAAACGATATATATAAGTGTTGTGAAGTTGTCCAACAGTAAATAATAAATAAAGGAATCAAGTCGAGGGTTGGTTTAACAAGTTTATTAACAAAGTAAGAAAGTGACTAGCACTTGGCTAGACAGTTACAAGACTGTGCTTTGTCTTCTCTGTCTCTCTGGTGACTCGCACTATTTATAGTGACAACCTGTATAGTTTCTCCTGTGTAAGAACGGCCGGTGTAACAATAAGTTACAAATAAAAAGAAAAGTATATTAGTTTTTATTGCTTGTCTTTTTGTGTGTTTTTCTGTTAACTCTCTCACATGAGCCGCTAAGACGACTGGATGATAACCCAACAACAGAACAACAACAGAATCTGTGAAAATTCCCTTTTGATTCAGGGCGCGATTATCCATCATCCTTATTTGATAAGGCTGGTACAATTGCAAACACGTTCTCATAGCGTAGCAGTCACGTTCCTATAACGTTACAAATTCGTTCTGACCCCATACGTTCCAGAATGATGCCAATTTCGTATCCTTGACTGAAATAAACGCAGACCGCGAACAAGACATTCTGAATGCTGGTATGATTTAATTGCTTCCCATTGCATGAAACTGTAGCAGAATGCCCTAAGAGCGGGAAAACGTCAACCCCCAGAGAGCACTCTGGTCAGATACAAAAAATAGCTGAAAACGAACCTATCGGCATTCACCATTCGAATTCCTTGTAACTTGCCCCCATCCGATGGTAGATGGGTCTAATTTTTTTCTTTAATACCGTGACACAATGTTTGTTTTTAAGCGATCAGGTCCTAAAATGGCTGCCACATTTTAGCGATTATGTCTGCATTATTATTGTTATGTGGCGAAAATCTGTGATTGAAGTAATCTACAATGTTAATTTGTTGTCTGATTATTCTGGATTTCTTTTTATTTAATTTAGTTTTCAAATATTAATTTGTTTTTGATTTTTTTGCTAATTTCTTTCTTTTCATTTTACAAATATGAAATAATTAACAAATTATAAAATCAAACATGTTTATTAAAAATATTGCAACGCAAACGTAGGGTTAGTAGTCGGGTAAAAGAAAGGTGTTTTATTTTGTAAAAAGCAAAAACTAAAATCAAACAGTGTTTATTAGAAATTAAACTTACATATATTTCAAACAGTGTATATTACAAATGGCACTGAAATATATTTCAAATAATATATCATAATGATGACGTATCTAATATAGAATATTGCCGAATAAAAAGTCTTTAAAAATAACATTTTAAAACAACTTAGTATTCGCCAAATAATTCGCAAAAATAAGATTTATCACATTAATATTTGCAAATTCACAAGAAGAAATTCGCAAGAATCAGACAAAAAATCATACGATGAACTAATTTGCTCGGACACCGTTTCGAAATCAGACAAAACTAATCGCAAAAATCCATCAACAAACTGCTTTAATATAACTGACACCAATATATTAGACGTTAAGTTTTTAAGTTTCTCCCGTAATTTAAGTGAAGATGGATTTAATGATAAACCATGTGAATTAAAAGCGCTTAAGCCCCATGTGGGGAGGGCTCCAGTTTAACTCAATTATATACTAAGGAATTGAACCGTATCTGTAATAATAACTATAGATACTATTAAAATATATAGTGCTATTTGAGTTAGTATGTTTGTAGTACTATACAAATATATGATTGGTTGACAAAGGAATAGGCAGAGTACACATTTCTAGGGCAGTAGTTGTTACGATGTAAAATCGTCCAACCACTAGAAATTTAATGTAAGTATTTTAAACTTGCCATATCCGAGATGGAATCTCCGAAAAGTCTAAATACAGATTTTTTTAAGTGGATGCGTAATTTATAAATTTTAAGCAATTCATAAAACATACGTACATAAAAAACATTACAGAAAAATATTTTAAACTGGATGCGTGTTTTGTACATTTTAAACAATTCATATAACATACGTACATAAAAAACATTACATAAATATTTTTGAACTAAATGCGTGTTTCATAAATTTTAAGCAATTCACATAACATACGTACATTAAAACATTACATAAATATTTTTGAACTAAATGCGTGTTTGATAAATTTTAAGCAATTCACATAACATACGTACATTAAAACATTACATAAATATTTTTGAACTAAATGCGTGTTTCATAAATTTTAAACAATTCACATAACATACGTACATTAAAACATTGCATAAATATTTTTAACTGGATGCGTGTTTTATAAATTTTAAGCAATTCATATAACATACGCACAGAAAAAACATTACATAACTATTTTTGAACTAAATGCGTGTTTCATAAACATTTTAAGCAATTCACATAACATACGTACATTAAAACATTACATAAATATTTTAAACTGGATGCGTGTTTTATAAATTTTAAGCAATTCATATAACATACGTACAGAAAAAACATTACATAAATACTTTTGAACTAAATGCGTGTTTCATAAATTTTAAGCAATTCACATAACATACGTACATTAAAACATTACATAAATATTTTTAACTGGATGCGTGTTTTATAAATTTTAAGCAATTCATATAACATACGTACAGAAAAAAACATTACATAAATATATTTTAAACTGGATGCGTGTTTTATAAATTTTAAACAATTCATATAACATACGTAAAGAAAAAACATTACATAAATATTTTTGAACTAAATGCGTGTTTCATAAATTTTAAGCAATTCACATAACATACGTACATTAAAACATTACATAAATATTTTTAACTGGATGCGTGTTTTATAAATTTTAAGCAATTCATATAACATACGTACAGAAAAAACATTACATAAATATATTTTAAACTGGATGCGTGTTTCATAAATTTTAAGCAATTCACATAACATACGTACATTAAAACATTACATAAATATTTTAAACTGGATGCGTGTTTTATAGATTTTAAGCAATTCATATAACATACGTACATAAAAACATTACATAAATATTTTTAACTGGATGCATGTTTTATGAATTTTAAGCAATTCATATAACATTCGTACATAAAACATTACATAAATATTTTTAACTGGATGCGTGTTTTATGAATTCTAAGCAATTACAATAACATACGTACAGAAAAAAACATTACATAAATATGTTTTAAACTGGATGCGTGTGTTATAAATTTTAAGCAATTTATAATACATACGTACATAAAATAAACATTACATAAATATTTTAAACTGGATGCGTGTTTTATAAATTTTAAGCAATTCATATAACATTCGTACATAAAAACATTACATAAATATTTTTAACTGGATGCATGTTTTATGAATTTTAAGCAATTCATATAACATTCGTACATAAAACATTACATAAATATTTTTAACTGGATGCGTGTTTTATGAATTCTAAGCAATTCAAATAACATACGTACAGAAAAAAACATTACATAAATATGTTTTAAACTGGATGCGTGTGTTATAAATTTTAAGCAATTTATATTACATACGTACATAAAATAAACATTACATAAATATTTTTAACTGGATGCGTGTGTTATAAATTTTAAGCAATTCATATAACATTCGTACATAAAAACATTACATAAATATTTTTAACTGGATGCGTGTTTTATAAATTTTAAGCAATTCATATAACATTCGTACATGAAAACATTACTTAAATATTTTTGGACTAAATGCGTGTTTAATAAATTTCAAGCAATTCATATAACATACGTACATAACGACACATTACATAAATATTTTTAACTGGATGCGTGTTTTATAGATTTTAAGCAATTCATATAACATACGTACATAAAAAACATTGCATTAATATTTTTAAACAAATTTATGTTTTGTTGCCTGTAAAAACAACACGTAAGTGCATTCATCGTAGGTTCTTATTCTATCATGCAAATATTAAGTAGCGTTTTTTTCCCACGAAATTTCACCTGAAAGCGGTATAAGCTAAGTAAATATAGACATTGACATAGGCGGTTACTGTACGAACAGGGAGTAGCTATAAACTAGTGACGTATAATTGAATTGAAATTCGTCGTTGTCTTTAATGAAATCTTCAAGAGATAATATTTTCAAGCCTGGACCTGGAAACAGAGATTCGGAAATTACAACTTGTAATTTATCAGACATTTTAGCTTTTTAATTCGATCAAATTCGAATCGCTTCCGGCGGTCTGATTGATTTTTCCTCTTTGATATCGGAAAATTGACTCGAGTAAAACTGGCTTCATTAAACGACATCGTTAACACTGTTGAAAACGAGCGGTCTGATAATTGCATCACCTGATTTAATCTGCGTCGAGTTTGATAAGATAATTTTATTCTTTCTAGAGGCTAAAAAAATCGTTAAAAAGTTGGAAGATGGCAGTGTTGGGCGAATAAAGGGCGCGCCTTTTTCTTGGGTAAGTCAACTGTGACAGGTTAACTAATAAACTAGCCGAAAGCATCGTGTAACCAGAGCAATAGTTTTTGACATTTTTTACAATAACAATTCTTATCAAGACGCAAAGTCTACTCGAGGATGAAGGTCAATGAGTTTTTTTGTCAGTTAGACGATGAGCACTCCTTTTAGATGGTTTTGAGTAGCAGAATTTGATTGTTAAAGAGGACGGCTCGAAAATAATTTGTTAACATTGGCCTTGAACACGACTATGTTGTAGTCAATCAAGAATCCGGCCGTGGTATTGAGTTCCATAGATAGAACATTCTTGGAAAGAAACTTCGTTCATGGAAGTTCTGTTTAGTTTTAGGTAAACGGAGGAATAAAAGGAAATTATTTATAGTGTTTACAGCTAGACGAGTTTTTGCTTAAATATTTGACAAGAGGACCAGAGATTGGAACTCAGTCGAGCAAATACCAGTAAAATAACGATAAAGTAAAGAGAGAAAAACAACGGCTTATCTGGTGGGAAGGGCCTATGTGGAAAAAAAGAGATCATCCGTCGGTAGATATCGAAGTCGATTTTTACTCTGTCAAGCCAAGAAGGCGTGCTCCAAAAGCCACCTCCTCAGATGTGGCAACAGTCACTCATTTCTAGACGTATCTGATTCGTATACAGGTAGAAGATTGCGTCAGAAGTGAGGTACTTTCTAGAGCGATATAAATATTCAGCCAAAGTACAAATGAACTGCAGAAAGCAGCAGAAGAATCATCGTCATTCATCTGAATAAGGAGGGACAGGCGCCATTTAATGAAAGAACTGGAGGTGTTTTCAGAGAGAAAAACAGTTACAACTAGCGGGATGAACGCAGCCAAAATCCATCCGGCATAAATAATAAGATTGCTCGAAAGAAGGATGGTTTCGCCACAGAAATACACTAAAAGGAGGGTAGTGACTCAAATAATTTATTGTGGTCATTTCGGGCATTGCCTTCATTCAAACAGAGATAAGATGTGGCACACGACCGTCCAATTGGGGATGGAAAAGCTAGAGGATCAGAATGGGTTCACTCTGGTTCCGAAATAATAACACGAGCAGTCCTTTCGGCTTTTCACAGAAAGCGATTAGCACTTCCCTCCAAAAAACACTTCTTAACGAGAAAAGTAAAATGCTATGAGGTGTCAACTCTTAAGGTTGAACAAAACCACAACTCAGCCCGACAAAGCAGAACCTGTTTATGCCACATTGGCTCACTCTCCGTCGGACTGATTGTTGAGAACGAACCCTCGACTGATAAGAAGTTGAATGGTATTTCCTGATGTCTCCTCGTCTGATAACAAATAGAGTAAATAGTTATATGGGGTTCAGCGTTAGGTGCGCGAGTTGCTTGTGCTCTTCATATTTCCTGGGCCACGCCTGGTGCATAGGTCATACTGATACCCAATATTTTCAGTACAATTTTCATGAATAAAATTTCTTGTATTTCATGCAAAGACATCATACTCTATCGTTTAAGGGGTTCAACTGGGCTCCAATATTTGTCCTCCCTCATCAAGAGCAATACCTCGGTTTGCATCCTAAACCATAGAATTATCTTCGTTTCTCACTCTATGTGTCTAGCGTCACGCGGAGTTTTTATTGACATAGCTCCATTGCAAGCGCTTCCCTATTGTGTAACACATTACCACAGGACTTCTCTGTTTAGTCGTCTTAAAATCAAATGTCAAAACATTATTGTCCTCCCTCATCAAGAGCAATACCTCGGTTTGCATCCTAAACCATAGAATTATCTTCGTTTCTCACTCTATGTGTCTAGCGTCACGCGGAGTTTTTATTGACATAGCTCCATTGCAAGCGCTTCCCTATTGTGTAACACATTACCACAGGACTTCTCTGTTTAGTCGTCTTAAAATCAAATGTCAAAACATTATTGTCCTCCCTCATCAAGAGCAATACCTCGGTTTGCATCCTAAACCATAGAATTATCTTCGTTTCTCACTCTATGTGTCTAGCGTCACGCGGAGTTTTTATTGACATAGCTCCATTGCAAGCGCTTCTCTATTGTGTAACACATTACCACAGGACTTCTCTGTTTAGTCGTCTTAAAATCAAATGTCAAAACATTATTGTCCCATAAGTAACAATCATTTCGTATCATTGATTAATGTTAGTACTCCCATAGTGTTCTTCATCTTTCAGCTAGAAATACTTGCCGTTTAATTAACCTGTATCATCAAGTTGCTTGGCCATGATAATTGCTTAGCCAATAGTAGAAATATCAGACGAATCAGCGTGTTACGTTTTTTTACCTGCTTGGTTCGGTTTTGTCAGCATTGGTTTCTCGGATTTAAAAAAAAACGCTAACACTCACAGGACGGCTCTGTACCATTAACTCTGCCTTTAATAATGTATGTAAACAGTCTAAAAAAAAACAATACGCATTTGTGTATCCGGAATAATATTCCTGTTACCATAACTAATAATTGGCAACATAATGCAAGACTAAATATCTTCAATATATTTTCGAATCGATAATGAACTGATTCATTTTCCAAAATGAAAGCAAACGTGACGAAAAGGGAATAGCTTCTCGATGTAAATTAATATGAAATCTAATAACGTAAAGGAAGCACTGAAATGTAATTGAGGAACTTAAGATGGACACAAACAAAAATTAAAGTAATTTAAAAAACTTGATTTCTTGAAGCCTAAACAAGAAACAAGGAAATAATAGAAACTCCTTTGAAGGAAACTTCCTTATCAAAATGAATAAATACGAAAGATCTTTTTCATTTATCACTCTTATAGTATCATCAAAACGGCTCACTATTATTTAACCAATAATACAACATAGTATTTTGCAATACTGTATATATAGTAGATAACAAAGACACAAACTTATTTACATATATGCCTAATTTGCGTTACTATTTTTAAACAGCTTATACTCAATTACTATTTGGTGTTCTTCATTTGTAATGTTATTGCCTTATAAACTTATTTATTTATATCTTTCTATACATATGCAATAGTTGTGTCGACATGAAAAGTTATTAATGAACAAACAGAATAAAGTGCCAACCCCTCTTAAAATATTATGTTCATTAATTTTCAAGGTAGGCAATTTCAATACAAACTATTCGTTTTTAAAATTACAACAAATTTATATTAAAGACTAGAAAATATATGCTCTCCGGTTGCATAATTTTGCAAGCTAGTGAAGATATCATGGTAAATCAACATATACTACACTGACCCTCAAAGGACAATTGAGAGGATAGTATCATGAAATACACCCCCACCCCAAAAAGTAAGAGTTAATTTCTGGGAGGATGATATCATGACAACAGAACAGATAGTGCACTAACAAATAAAACGGAGAAGATAGTCATGGAATGATGGTATCATGGTAAACGAACATATACTATACTACCCCCCCCGAAAAGGGAGGTAACACCTAGGAAAATCGCCTCATAAAAAGGAGATGGTAATTCATGTGTGTATGGTATCGTGACAAAAGAACAAATACTGCACTTCCCCATCCCACACCACAAAAAAGGAAGATACTCCCTGTGAAGATGGTCTCATAACAACATAATATATACTACATTATCGGTCCTCAAAAGGAGGTTGTAAGACCTGGAAAGATTACCTCCACCCCCTATAACCAGAGAACCGACACTATACTACAAACCTGGTTAAAAGATAATTTTTTTTTCATTTTAAAATGAATGAAAACTATGATTAGGCTAATGCTTAGACATAAAAGCATTATTCTTAAGTTTCCTTGACCTTTTGTTTTATATGAAAGTGTAGTATCTGTTCTCAGCATCTCGGCGACACCTGACATATCTTTTCTCGCCACCCCAACGATCTCACACGTTTAACTATCAACGAAAATATTGCGTATATACAAGAAAATAGAACAATGCCAAATTACAACTGTATATTACAGAATATTCATTTATTAGAAACTGTTTATAAACTTATTAGGCAAATTAAGACCTACAACTGTTTGTGAGTATTTGCAGTCTACTATATATACGATATTTCGAAATCTAATATCGTATGATATAAGTCAATAAGCACACACTGTTTTGTTGTTTATATAGTTAGGATAGCTGAAAACAACATCTGTCTTTATTCATTTAGATATAATATCAGTTATATATTTTAAAGAATGCTTAGAGCTAGATTAATAGCAGCCGTTTGGCGGATTGTATTTTGCTTGTTGTAACCATAATACTTTAATTACTATTATTTAGATTATTCAGACTACTCTACTCATGTGTGTTATTCTCACAACGTTTCGGTCGATCTAACCTCTGATCTTCTTCAGGTGTATCTTGTCGAACTTGGGAATCTTTACGAAATATCGAACGTAACCCGTTTTTAATCCACGGGGTAGCTGTCTCTCGTTTCGTCCGGGTAGAAGTCTTAAGTAATTCATAATTACATTGTTAATATCGCCCACACTAAAGATTGAACCTTTAACCTAAAGAAGACTGTCACTGAATACTGATTATTACATAGCATTTATATTCGTTACGCCACAGCCCTTGTGGATTAAATAAAGGGTTCTGTGCTATATTTCGTAGAGATTCCCGAGTTCGATAGAACACTTCCCAAGTTCGACAAGTTGCCCCGGAAGAATGGCAGATAATACGTCGGCCGAAACGTTGTGAGAATAACATCCAGATGAGAACAGTAGTCCGAATAATCCAAATAATACAAATTATCAATCCTCATCAATAACATTTCGAAATATAATAGTCAACCTTAAAACAGGAACGGTTATTTTAAAGATATGTTCATTAAATCTGTTGCTTTGACGTTAATTGTGACAGGAAACGGTGTCTCAAAATACCGTGACAGACCAACTGACAAACATAACTTCTTAGAAAGATTATTGGTCGCATCAAGGAAAGAATTGGTATTTTATATTATTGCATTTTTTAGATGATCGTTCTCCTCCCCCACCCCAATTTCTGCAGTTACCTCTTCTCGAACGCAGGATTATGTGCGGAATTTCAAACATTCATGTTGATACGCAACAGATAAACTTCTAAGTATACTCAGTTTTAACTGACAGGTTTCTGAAGTTTGAATAATCAATCCTCAATACCTGCGATACTAAGAATACAATTAAGAATAACTTAAAACCTCTAACCGGTCATGGCTGACGGAACGAGAACAAGCTACCCCGTGGAGTAAATAAATAGTTCCGTTGAAACTTCTTTAAAAGTTTCCGACTTCAATAAGACGCACATGAAAATAATAATCTAAAATATTCCGAAACATGAGAACTGGCATGCTTGACATTTGTCCTTTTCATTTGCACGTTTAGTTATTGAAAGACAATTTGAACAGAACGTATCAGTCGAACGGACGAGATAGACACATTATTTAATCAAATAAAATTTATGGACAAAAAATAGCAAAGTGTTTCAAGCCATGTAAATGGACAGTTAAAAGATATATATATATATATATATATATATATATATATATATATATATATATATATATAATAGAGAATGGTAGTTTGCTTGAAGCATTACTGGGAATAGTAGTAGTATGTTTTTAAAAGGGCTGAGGGCAATGCATAGTGCCGGGTAGGATGTAAGCTGGACGGAACAAAAACAATACATCGAAATCGAAATGAGACTTACTATTTATTTTTTCTTAAAATCTTACATAACAGCAAGTGTGGTGTAAGGTGTTTGTGTGTTGTCCGGATGATTATTAAAAATCATTTATTGAATATTTCGGGAAAAAAGAAACTTCCCTTTGTCAAAAATAATAAACACCAAAGGAAAACTCTGTCTGTGCAGACAATCTACGAAAATTATATATATATATATATATATATATATATATATATATATATATATACCGTCTGAATGTGCTGTCCAAGGTAACTTAAATCCTGGATATGATAGACAACTTCACGACCTCTGATAAGCTGTTCTACGAAGCAGAATCACCGACAGTGAATGCTGTCTTTCTTCTAAAAAAAAACGAAGCTACCATAGTACACTCTTTGCAAGGTTCCGTGGTGACCAAGACTTTACGCTGGGGTGACAAACTTATCGAAAGGTATATTTAAATTCTGTTTTACGCCAGGTGAGGGTTAATTATCCAAAGATCAACGGCCATGAGGACTTTATTGTGGTCTTGAATTATTTGGTCGTCTGTCAGATGACCACGACTTTTGGCAGCCTGTTCCACGGTACAGAAACAAAAACTAAAAAATACGCCTTCCAACGATTTATATATAATTTATATTTTAAGATACGTCTATTAAATCTGCGAATTTAGCGACGACAACGCAATTTCAAACTAAAGTTTGGCAAGCAAACGAAATGTTTTCTTTTAATCAAATCGTGACAGACAATGTAATATGAGATGTAATAAAGTAAGGTAGCATCGAAATAAAATTAAGGAAATTAGGATGAACAGAAAACAAAATTAAAGTAATTTGCAAAACTTAATTCTATGAAACCAATCAAGAAACAAAGAATTACTGGAAACTTTTTTGATGGAAATCACTCCAAAAATGCATGAAGCCTATTGATGTAAGGAGCTAATAAGATCGAACTATTGTAATCGCAAAGACAGGAGAGGCCTATTGGCTAAAAGGTATAGTGGAAGGTTGAAGAAAAGGAGGAAAACCACTGAGAAGATGAGGTGATGACGTATGTTTTCGGACTTCCAAATAATCAGTCAGGCAAACAGAGTAATAGGACATAAGATCTTAGAGAAAGTTTAGAAATGAGAGGTCACATTCTGCGATATGTAGAGACAATGTTCGGCGATGATGACTCTTTGTTATTCAGGGTTTAATAATATCTCTTTCTATATAAAACCTACTGTCTCAGTGTGTGTTATTATCGAGATAAATTTTAAAGAATCTACATAAAATCTACAAGTCTATTTTGATGTAAAACTTACCGGGGAAGACAATGGAAGTATTACCGAATCTCTAAGTGCACTCCTATGATGGCTAT
This sequence comes from Sepiola atlantica, assembly GCA_963556195.1. Lineage (NCBI taxonomy): Eukaryota > Metazoa > Mollusca > Cephalopoda > Sepiida > Sepiolidae > Sepiola > Sepiola atlantica. Next base: position 18,870,053 of record OY744553.1, on the reverse strand, counting down.
GAGGACATAACCCTTCTTTAAACTTGGAATATATCCTATTTTATGAAATTTAAATCTTATGCATAACATTTTCCGTGAGGAACAATGTTCGTGGTTCCGAATCTCTAAGTGTGCTCCTAGCAGAAGGGAGCCATGAGGACTGAAGTTCTTAAAAACCTTAAATAAATCCTATTTTGATGAAATTTATATCATATGTATAATATTCTCCGGGGAAGACAATGGACGTTGCCCCGAATCTCAACGTTACTCTATATGTGTCGAATATTTGCATGCCCCCAACTCTAACAGATCCACTTATAACTTCAAATCTGTATATAGGATTTTAATAAAATTTAAACTATATGTATAAGACACGTATTCAGAGATTTTTCCAATATTTTTGCTTCTTCCGACTATATTAGCAGGCTGAACGCGGGGGGAAGAGTTCAGTAAATACAAAGAAAGAATTATGGTGTTATGAGCATAGTGAAAAAATACATCGTAGTGATCCCCATTCAATCCTGAGCAACGTCGGCTTTTTCTGATAGTTATTAATAATTGTTATGGACGAGGTTAACCGCAAGCATAACACATGCTAATAAACATAGAGATTAGTTAAAACAATTTAAACTTATAAGATTTTAATACTACGCATGTTTATTTAAAGTTATAAAAACATTATATATATATATATATATACACATCTCCTGTTTTTGTTTCACTCTTAGATAATTACCCCCCCCTCTTTTTTTATTTTACTTATATTTTTTCATTTATTAATTTTCCAACGAATGTTAAGTCTGCAATATATTGGATTTAGTTAGTTTGTCTGGGAATTTAAACTGCATTTTACATTTATTTTTTTGATGACTCAAAGCTTCTTTAGACTATATATATATATATATATATATATATATATATATATATATATATATATATATATATATATAACATATTAATAAGTAAGAAACAAAGATACGCATGCAAAGAGCACAATGGAGTTTGAGATTTTAATGGAAAGAAATAATGAGCATAAGAAAATAGGTAAATTCGGTACTCTGGGCACTAACATTTTAATTGTCATTAAAAGTAATCCTATTAAATAGTAACAGACGGGTTTATGGAAAACTTAGGGTTCGGATGGGGGTTGCACCGTACCAGGATACCTGTCTCCTTTTCCTTGTCCGTGTTTAGTACTTAGCCGGCGATACTTGAACGAGGGAAGATGTGTTTGCGCATCGTCACCAAGCGTAGATAACTGATGTAGAGAAGACTATTCATAAGTATCTCTTCAACTCTCTCTTTCTCTCCCTATCTCTCACACACACGCATGCAATATTATGTGCGCCCTTTTGAATAAAGCGTTTTTCATGAACTAACCAACAAGTATCTTGTGTACTCAACTTTAATTTAACCAATAATCCCCCACCCTCATATGGCGACGATTGGACCTTTGTCGCGTGAGAAGCGAACAACGCGAGGTAGGAGTTAATTGTGCTGTTATGATTTGTAATTGCAGTGATAACAGCGCATGTATTTTGTTTGGTTGTGACTAGTCAGACATTTGACCTTCTCTACCGGATACACGATATATAATTAACTTGGATATAAATCCATTTCTGGAATAGGGATCATGTCTCCAGATAAGAAATACTATATATGATGAACAAAATCAACAACATTTTGGATTCGGTTAATTTCCTTACATGAAAACGTGCCCTTATCTCTATATATAAAACTCAATGTCTATGTGTGGGGGTGTTGTCTATAGAAGAAAAGGTTAAAGAATGCACATACACTCTAAAAGCGTATTCTTATGTAAAATTAACCGGCGAAAATAAGGAAAGTATTCTTCAATCTCTAATTGCACGTATTAGCGGGATAGTAAGCAGATTTCATAAAGAGGGTCGAGATTTTCAGCCATAATTTGGAAATAAAACACTGTCATTTGAATGCATTCCTTCCACTCATAATTTGATATCAAAGTTATTTAACGTTTATTAAGCTCATTTTCAAGCTAAGAAAGGAGTGGCTTTAAATTCAAAAAGGATAGTTTTAGTGGTGCTCTGGGGGCATCCTTAATTGTATTTCGGTGATTTAAGTAGGGATCTAAATTGGAGCAATACATGTAAGATTATAGTTTTACATTTGGTAAGTGTTATTTAGTGATATAAAAGTTCTCAATATCCTAGATAGATAAGTCGTGTTTAAACGTAGCGTTGCCCTGGACAAATAACTTTTCCGTTTATGTAAACTCGATGTTGCCCGGGCGCCATAATAGAAATAATACAGTATTCTATTTGGTAAGTTGTATTTTTACTTATATACATCATAAATATTCAATATAATCGATAGAGAAAGTGTGTTTTTACAGCGTTGCCCGGGAGTTAGATAGAAAGAGTAATACTACATAATGCATGTGTTTTTAAACGCCGCGTTGCTCGGGAGAAATATTTTCACTACATTTTTTATACTATTGTATATCAGAAAATGTGTTATGCGTGGCTTGGGAGTCAGTGCACAATATCTAATATAGAGCAGGTGTGTGCAATAATATATTAGTACATTTTCAATGTGGTATATGCTTGATAGAAACGGGGAACACAATAAATTCAGCGTTGTACGGGAATACACTTAAATAAATATGGGTTTCATTATTAATATTTTTAGGGGCCGAGGGAGATAAGAAACTCGGCATTGCCCGGGAATAACTTAAAACAAATATAGATGGAATTATATTTTTGACGAAAATTAGTGGGGATAAAAATTCGGTGTTAAAGTAATAACTTTAAAACTAGAAGCTCAGATGAATGACTTTCCATATAATTTTTTTTAATACATTAAAACCAGAAAGAGAAATGAGCTTGGCGTAGGTGAAAGATGAGCGGAGAGAGATGTTGAAAAACGGAGAAAAGGGAAAAGAGAGAAAGATTCAGAGACGGAATGATATAGATAGAGAGATAGGAGTTTTGATATAAAGATGTTAACACACACTTTTTATAGCCCCGGACAACACCGGGTAGACCTGTTAGTTGAAATATAAAAAGGAATATACTAATTGAATAACCAGTTAATCGAGATGTAGGGAAACATTTCGAAAGTCTTTCTCAAACAAAGAACCTTTGACCGGCAATGTTGTTTTTTTCAACGCCTGCATTAGAACTGCTTCTTTTCCTCAAATTAAGAAGGAAAGGAAAGTGCAAACACGTGATGCAATTATACTATCTTCCTAACTGATTTAGAAAAAGATGGAAGAATTCTATAAGCTACTTGCTGAGGTAAAACCTAGAAACATCTTGCTTGGTAAAGTGGTAAATTCTGTTTTATTAGACATGTCTCTGGCATGATGAAATATATAAAATGAATCAAAGGAACCACAATGAGTAATCTATATAACAATAATAATACGCTGAAGCATTCCATATTCGTACGTACGTTATAACCTTTCACATCAATTTAAAAATGAGATCGTCCAATCAGCAAAGATGTGGATTCGGGATTATTCTGAAGTCGTTAAGTTAAACAATTCCGCTTTTCCTCACTTTGAAATAAATTGTTCCCAAATCAAAATATGTCGACCGGTCGACTAAAAGAGCACACTTTCAAATAAATACATTTCAAAAATTTTCTTTTCTTTATTGTTTTGAAGAATATTTTGTTGTTTATAATTTTTGACAGTAACAGAATATTACTTGTTTTAAAAACAATTTAATGTTACAATTTTAAATAAATAAATAAAGAAGATGCATATACATTTTACTTATTTAAATAATATTTAGCTGACGATGATAATTAATTTTACGGAAGACAAAATATCATTATTCTCAATATTATTGACCATTAATTACATTTACTATTTAAACGCAATATTATTATTAACAGTAAATTATACAGATTGATATAACATCACCATGGGATTTCTACAGGGGTCCCTTAGTAAAACTAAGTAAAACCATAATTTATATCCAAAAGTTAATAAGGGGGGAAACACAAAGAAAAAAGCAAGCCCGCTCTTCACCCCAACAATACAATTCTAAGAAGGTTCAATCAGGACACTCTAAAGGCATAGGTTCAGTAGAAACCAGATTATTGAAGAATACATTGTTGGGTGCTTGTTCACGCGCCTTTTTGTCAATGGTTCAATGGTGTATTCTTTATTTTAGACACGCGCGCCAAAAATCAAACAACATAGCACAATCGATTAACCGTATTTTTTTAAAGATGGAGTCAATTCCAACCAAGCGAAAGAGTAAAGATTAATTAAAATATGATCATCAGGTTGATAAAATAACGACGTAAAAAAAGAACGCGCAGATTCAATTCCGAACAGAAAATTAAAAAAAGAAGAAAAATAGATACGGAATGAGTCAAAAATAAGACAACACGCTAACAAAAACTAATGAATTCTTTTGAATTTTAGGAATGAATAGAGGGAAATAGAATTTACATTACACCCATTGATTAAATAAAAGATTTCGTTCGAATTTCCGTCCATATTACCAAGTTCGACAGCCGAATGTTACAAGACGCACCTGAAGTAGGTAAGAAGTTATATCGGTGAAACGTATGGACAATAACATCCGACAGGTGTCCGAAAAATACAAAATAATACATATTATCAATATTTATCTAACAAATGTTGACACATTCTGAAGGAAGTCAGAGGTTATATCGGTGCAAAGGTGTGAAAATAAAATCGAAGGTGAGAACATGAGTCAGAATAATCCAAAACATACATGTAAACCATCATCTAAAAAAATTCGAAACATTATCTTGATGGAGGTCGGCCTAAACGTTGTGATAATAACATTCAATATAAGAAAAGTTATCCGAATAATAAAATAATACATATCAACTCGTCCTGTGTTTATTTCGAAGCGGAACAAGTCAGCTCTGGAAATAAGGTTCGTCTGACCGTTGACATTCCGGACGAACATTTATGTTGCCTTTCCCTGTGATGGAATAGATGTAGAATTCCCATACTATCAGTGGCTTGGAATGGTAACTTGTGAGCGGTACCTTGAATGTTTTAGTTTTTAGTTTGTGGGGGGGGTATTTTTTCATCATTGTGCCGCCCGACGTGAAAGTGTATTATGGCACATTGTTCGTTTTTTTTTGGGGGGGGGAGTTCTTTCTGAATGCATTTGGGACCGATTATTTGCTTGTTGGCTTGGTGACAGAAATAATGCACGAGCTACTTTTCTAAGAAATTTTCTAGGTTTTTAGCTTGTACTTTCTTGTTTTTTTAATTTTTATTATTTTCCTCTTCTCTTCTTAAGTGACCTCAACTAATGCAACGCCACATTGTGTATTGTCGGTAGTTGAAACCCTTATTCCAGACATTTAATTTTCCCTGATGATCTGCCAAACAAGTACCTGCTTGGTAGTGAAACACGTGTAGGAAAAAATATTTAATTTGAATAAATAATATTTGTAACAAAAAGTATTTAATCGTGATCATTGGTCTCGTGAAAGGAATGCTTTGGTAAGCCGTCAAAAAATCGCATATATATATATATATATATATATATATATATATATATATATATATATATAAATATAAATATCGGTTTTTATTATAAAGGATAGATAGAATAATAAGCAGCTATATTTCAGATTAAATATTTTAGCGCATACACCCAACACATTTAAACATATTGATTTACCATTATTCATAATTTATCTAAATTGTGCTCTTTAATGAGTTAAATTTAACTTATTTAAACCTGATTACGTATTGTTTTTCAAAAATATATTGACGCATTAGAAAAATAACGAGTTGTGAAATAGATTTAATTTTTAGAACTATTTCGTGTCAAGAAGTGTTTAGTGCAAAGAGAGATGTGTTCCACATTTAGAAATGCCATAAATATTTTTGAATGACTTCATTAAGTCAGCCGTCATTTTTCGCACTAATTATTATTGATTAAATGAGCGTCGCATTTTAAGCGAACGTTGCGTGTCGCCTGAAAAGTAGGAGACCCAACAAGCTTAAAGAGAATTAAAACGGAACATCTGAAATGAATGAGTTGATTGAGTTGAAAGTAATTTTTTTTATTATAGACTCAGCTAACTCTGTCGAAGGGTGAAAAACACCGTAGAAACAAAAAAGAAAAAAACATTTATTTAAGGTGTAAAAACGATATAGATTTTTTAAATTTAAATTAAAGGTGGTGATATGATTGTAACACTACATATCCAGCTGATAATCAGGATGACACATTCAGTGTGTTGGTTTGATAACACGTAACAGCTATTAGTATCCTCTCCTCTTCTTGCATGCTGCTGCAGTCTTCTTTTGAATAACAGCGGCCTTCAAAGTTATAAATAAAGAACAGCAGAAAAGCATTTGGTGTTTAACCATATTTTAAGGTGTTTATTTTTTCTTCACAGCATGTATGTTTACACATATAATATCCCGGAATCCACTTCGTATGGAGGAAGAAACACATATCCAAAAATCAACGGATTTCTCGCGAGAAAGGTTTAAGCAGCTTATTCGCTACGCATCACTTAAAACTTTCCCAACGTGGCCAAACCTGTTTTTTACACGTAGATATACTACTCATTTGAAACTTTTGATGCAGTTTTTGCCATATTTTAAACTTCCGTGGAAAATTTCTAATTCGAACCTCAATTTGACATACCAGCGTCTAAATACTACTACTGAAAAAGCTCATCTATATTTTAACCGTTCAATCTGGTTGATTCTTTTTTAAGAGATTATGCCGGTTGGATGACCTATTTGTCGATCTTAAGCTTGCAATTATATTTGGTAAGTCTGTCACGTATAAGTTTGCAATACCATTGTTAAATATCCAGACCGGACGCACAGAAAGGTCATTTAACATCAGTAGGAGTATTAGACACGGACACGCGCCTCATTGATAAATACATAACATAATTGTTATTCAAAAATCAAATAATCATTAGTTAAAGTCAGGCCACCTGTTTGGTTAAACAAATATGGTTAATTATCAGAAATAAAATAATTGGTGATCGAAACTATCTCTAAAAGTTATCGACATAAGAATATACCACGTCGCCGAATAAAACGCTCTGGGGTCGTGAATACATTTGCAGCGAAGTTCGACAGTAGGCCTTTGCATTAGGAGGCGAGGTGTCACAAATTGTTATATAATAACATCCCGAAATTGATATCGTCATTCGATTAAAGATTAGAGCCCGAGAAATACCAACCCGTTTTATACATGTTCGTGCGTCTTTCTTCCTCACTAACCCACACTCCTTCACCGCAACCGACAATCAAATTGTATTATTATATTTTTGATATATCAGTGCGTCGTCATTCTTTAAAGCACAACAGAAATACAACATCATATTCAAATTTGCAAAACATTGTTGTTGGTTTGTAATGCTTTAGTTTAAACCAGTTTTCATCGTTAAACACGCAAATGCGTTCAGTTGTCTCTATAAAAGACTGCAAATGTCGGTCGGTCTATCACGCATAGGTTTTGATAGGATATTGTTTAGTTTGTAATGATTCAGTTTTTAATACAGAGTAAAAATTCTACCTATGAAATCGTGAAAAAATTCACAACATTTTCTGAAATCAGACCATACTTGGTGCAAAAATGTTTCAGTTTATGCCTGACTTCTCGTCTAAGAGAATTTTCTACACTTTTTCTTATCAATGTTTAAGTATATGCTTCAAATGATGACCTCTGCGTCGCAAGCACATTTGGATGTTACATGCATAAAACTTAACGGTGATAAAACAAAGACATTTCTAAAAAAAACTTGGTAGACACATCAAGCATAGAATGAAGATTATTTGGACTAACTATGGCTGAATTGGTTAAAGGATTAGAAATTTGATTAACGATTTCATAGTGTGTTCACACTGTTGACTATTCAACACTAAACGTGTTGATTGAATGGACGCATCTTATTTTAAATGCGTCCAATGATCTCAGTCGTTCCATCTGATTAGAATTGAACAGTTGTTGAAGTACCTAAATAAATAGGCGAAACACGCCTGCTTATATCAAACCCAAATGTCGTTGATTTGTCAGCAAAGCGAATCATTTGCTTAAGCAGACCCGCCCTAAGTCCACTAGGGCTTGTTTGTAATAACCACTCATTTTTCCACCGTGGACACGGGGCACGAGTTGGCAGCGGTCGACTGGCGTGTGCAGCCGTTATCCCCGGAGGAAGTGGACACCTCATTTCTCTTATAAGCTTCACGACAAATATGCAACGTTACTGCACTATTAATAAGAGACATTCAGCCTGGTCAGTATCAAGATGTAACTCCATTTGGGAATAGCAGATGTATACATGAATTGTTTGAAGTATAATCGGCCGCAGAGTGACGACGTGAGATCATGGAGATTGTTAAGATCATTCGTTCTCTTATTGCAAATCAAACATTTTACCTGAGCCTAAGTGGACACTGATGTCCAATGTTATTAAAATGTTAAGCGACAGTGGGATAGAGTTGCATATGATCTTTTAGTTTTGATGTAGATTCTCTAACCGTTTTTTTTTTATAGGGAACGCACAGAGACGTTGGCATTTATTATATCATTATATTCATTATATTAAACAAAGATGATTAAATCTGTTGAATTAAATATTGTTATTATTATTAAATATTAACCCATCAATACAATAATCGCTAAAACATTTCATGTTCATACGTACGTTAATAATTGAGATAATCTGATCAGCAATGATGGTGATTGGTGATTGGTCCGATATTCCTAATATAAAAGAATTCAAACTTTACCCAATGTTATTAAAATGTTAAGCGAGTGTGTGGTATAGTTAATAACTGAAAAGAGGTAAAACATAGACAACAAAAAACTGATACTGAACGCCATAAAATTTACTTTTCTGCTTGTAAGATTTATTATGAATGCATTTGTTGTTACCAATTTCACTTAGCAAGATCGCATAGTTTACAACATAGCTAAATGTTATTAAATTGGCGATCATGTTAGAAAATACGCGAGCTTGACTAAGTAAGCCTGATAGTAAGAAATGCATGGATAATACATTTTACACTCAGTAAACGCACGTGAAAATTGTACCGATGAGTAGAAAGAACTTTTTCTTGCGTTTGGTAACAGTTATTTGCTGTCTATTTTTTTCACCCCTTTCTCTATTGTTAACTATACTGCAAAATCGCCGAATGTCGTTATGGTAACGTTGCGAAATGATAAAGTTGAAAAATTCTACATTGGTAAAATGATATTAAGATAGCCTTTCTTTACTTTACACAGTCTGGAATGTGTAACGTGAATCTATTAGTATTTTCTCACCTGTAACGTTACGGCAATAATAAGCCGTTTGTTACGTTAAGGATAAGTGCTATTGATCTCAACAGATTGTCTGTAGTCATCTTCTCGACAAATTATCTGTGAGTCTTGTTGATACATCAGAGGCAATCGGCTCAATGTGTAGTGACGTCTATCTGTTATAGTGACAGTGAGGGTCGTCGTAGTGGAGAACTTGCAACATAAATTTCTCTGTTGTCCCCTTTCCTTTGGTTCTGGAATAAATAACAGGTAAAACATACTCTAACAACATTCTTTTACTATATCATTATGTTCTCTGAACTGTGAACTGACATAGAACGTAAGACTCTCCAGGTTGGGGTACGGAGATCGAGCTTCGAAAAAGACGTCCGAATGTAGTCTGCTCGCCAATCAAAAATATGTGGCTATCTTCTTCGCTACCTATCATTGCCGACTTTCTGCACATAATGCCATATCGTTACATTTTGACCAAATAATTCATACGATATTTAAACAAAAACGAATTTACTAAAGATGCGTCATTCCAATCTCTGCCTTTCAAACGCTGAAAAGTTGGGAGACCTGCGAAAAGTGTATGTAAAATAAGAGTGTGAAAAATATATCACATTTAAGATGAAATTATGCATTCTCAAAATTAAGCGTGACATACAGTGTACAATTGTATGTTGAACTTAAAAGTACGACGGACAAACGAAAATTACATTTTAAACATAAGTGTGACACATAATAGCCAATGTGATTATAATCTTAAACCTAAAAGTCAGGCGATAATTCAATTTAAAAAAAAAAAAATTCAGACAGAGCAAATGCTTTTTAAAAACTTTTAGCGGAAATACATTAAAAAAGCATAACCGAGGAAAGCGTGACAGAAAAAAAAATACTATTTCAGTGTTAAGCCTGACAAACCAATGAAAACGCTCTTTCTAATTTGAGTATACCAGACCGACAAAATGCTACTAAAAATGTGACAGAATGATGAATATACTATTTCATACAGAACGATGAAAATACTGCTTAAAACTTAAAAGCCAGAAGACACCATTTATCTGGCAATGGAAACGAAGAAGCAGATTGAAATCATGAAGAAGTTTCATGAGAAACAAAGGGCTTGGTCCTGCATGGTAATACATTTACTGAATGGGAGATGGCATTATTGGATGACTACTTGAACGAAGCTATCCAAGAACCCAGATAACATCTCCCACATAAAACGGATCTCCCAAAGAAGGGCGAAGGCTGCTGGCTCTCTTTAAAAAGAGAGCCAGCAGCCTCCACAGATGGGGATCAGAAACAACACACAATTGCCTTTGACGAAATCGCCGACAGCCAATAAAACACACCCTCAGTGACTGCAGTGATTGGCCAACTTGTACTGATCAAGATTTGATGGACTGTAACTTTGATGCTCAACGATGGATCCAGTTTTCGCATGATGATCTATGATGATGATGTTTAACTTAAAAGCGTGACAAACAAAAGAATGAAACTTATATTTACTTTACTTAAGTCTGAGAGACAAACCAAAATTGTCTTTACAATATAAGAATGACAGATAGGCAGCAATACTATTTCAAGTAAATGACAGTGTAAAACAAATATAATTTTCTAATTAAGCGTGACAAAGCTAACGACGGGCATATCCTCGTATCAATAGATAAAGATGGGGAATTTGAACACTCAATCCGCGAGTTTACCGATCAACTATCTATGTAAACGGAAGCGTGACAGACAGATAGACAGAAATACCTAAAACCGGACAAACGGAGATCGTGGTTTATCTATTATAACAGGAAGACCCGTCGTTACTCGGGATTGAATGAGGATAACTACTATGTGATTGTTCACCATGCCCATAACACCATATTACTTTATTAGTTTTACTCCCCTTGAAGTGTTAAGCAGGTTATGACCTTATAGCTCTATATGAGTGCACTTAAAGATCCGAGGACACTTCCATTGTCTTCCACAGTTAATTTTACACACTTTTAGATTTTATGTGTACTCTCTAACCGTTTTTATAGCAAACACATACAAATCACCCAGACAGACACACACACACACATATATATATATATATATATATATATATATATATATATATATATATATATATATATATATATATATCGCCCAAGATACAACGTTAGGCGCCATAATCCACAAACTGACACTGGAAAGCCGATGAATCGCTCGCCGCGTCGAGAAATTAACCAGAAAGATAGCAAAGAAAGAAAACTACGTGGTCTTCAATGACACATGTATAATAAACAACTTGCTGCCGAAATATACACACCCACACACACACACACACATATCTATATATATATATATATATATATATATATATATATATATATATATATATATATATATATATACATAAAGAGAGAGAGAGTGAGAGAGAGAGAGAGAGACAGACAGACAGACAGACAGACAGACAAGCAGACAGAGATTATATTAAGCTGACTAGCCAAAATAGACTCCCTAACGGTCGTCTATTTTTGCTAGACTGCCGCGTTCTTGGGTGGTTAGACAAAAGAATGACAAAAATTTGTCTCCGAATAATTTTTTTGTTTAAAAAGGAAAGAAAAGAATTTTTTTTTTTTCTTATTAGGCGGAAATTTTTTTTTTTTTTTGGCGGGAAAATTTTTTTTTTTCGCGCCAAATTTTTTTTTTTTTTCGCGCCAATGAACAGTTATACGATCATTCATTTGTAACTGGAAGAAGTTGAAAAAAAAACGGATTCTTTATGATTTAAAATTAATACGATTATATCACTTTATATCAGATTATTTATTGTTTATTTCAGAAATTACGTTTACAAAAATTCCCCAAAACGGACAGACAGACATCCTGACATCGTGACAGAGAAAGTGCTCGTTATATTATAAGTGTATTCTTTTAATATCTTTTCTATATACTGTAATCACACATCTAAATGCTATCATATACCTTACTTCTGGGATTGGGTTATGTTTGAAAGATGTGTAATTGTTCTAAGTAACTGTCATTTATAATTTACTGAATAAGTTACTTATCTATGTCTCAGCTATCTGCGTATTTCCCTCACCATCTCACTCTATATCATTCTGTAATATTTAATAATTTGTTAATATAAATGTCAGTATTAAGAGAAAGGGTGATTCATTTTTTTACCGAAGTTATTTAATCGACATAGTGTCTGCACACACCAACAATATTAATGTGGATTATGGCAAAGTTTTAATGATCTTAATTTGTATAAATTTATAAGTATCTTATTTATGTATATTTTCTTATTTAATATAAAAAAGTTAGAAATGGCGTCAAAATAAATACGAAAAGTGATCGATAGTGAATTAAAAACACATACTTACAAAACATTTCTTTTCTACTATTATTACTGTTATTATCATAATAAATACATTCTTTTCCACTATTATTACTGTTATTATCATAATAAATACATTCTTTTCCACTATTATTACTGTTATTATCATAATAAATACATTCTTTTCCACTATTATTACTGTTATTATCATAATAAATACATTCTTTTTCACTATTATTACTGTTATTATCATAATAAATACATTCTTTTCCACTATTATTACTGTTATTATCATAATAAATAATTTCTCTTCAACTATTATGACTGTTATTATCATAATAAATAATTTATTTTCAACTATTATAACTGTTATTATCATAATAAATAATTTATTTTCAACTATTATGACTGTTATTATCATAATAAATAATTTATTTTCAACTATTATAACTGTTATTATCATAATAAATAATTTATTTTCAACTATTATGACTGTTATTATCATAATAAACAATTTATTTTCAACTATTATGACTGTTATTATCATAATAAATAATTTCTATTCGAGTATAATGATTTTTATTATCATAATAAATAATTTCTTTTCAACTATTATGACTGTTATTATCATAATAAATAATTTCTTTTCAACTATTATGACTGTTATTATCATAATAAATAATTTCTTTTCAACTATTATGACTGTTATTATCATAACAAATAATTTATTTTCAACTATTATTACTGTTATTATCATGATAAATAATTTTCTTTCAACTATTATGACTGTTACAATCATAATAAATAATTAATTTTCAACTATTATGACTGTTATTATCATAATAAATTATTTCTATTCAACTATAATGATTGTTATTATCATAATAAAAGAATTATTTTCAACTATTATTATCATAATAAATAATTTTTTTTCAACTATCATGACTTATTATCATAATAAATAATTTATTTTCAACTAGTTTTACTGTTATTATCATAATAAATAATTACATTTCAACTATTATGACTGTTATTATCATAATACATATGAATGTATCAACGTATTTTTATCCTAAAGCTTTTGCCTAGCGAATGTTGGCTTTTTTATTTCAGGAACAAAACCACGGACAAAAAACAGGTAAGTGACCCCTCCAATTCCAGGTATGACAAGAACACAGACCAAACACAAAAAAGCAGAAATGAAAACAAACCCTAAAAAATATAGAAAGAAATGGACAACAACGCAAAAACGACTAGTGATGATGGAATGCTACTACAAAAGTCGCCACCCGACAGAAAGAGGCTACCGGAAACGATTGAAACATCTTTGGAACACTGCTACTGGCTACTGTACAACAGAACAAAGGATAGCAGACCAAGCAAAACAGATCCTTAAGAGAGGATGGGTCTCGGAGATGGAACTGACAGAAATCAAACAGAAAAGCGGAACAGAGCAAGAAACATCGCCTGACGACCCCCCCAGAAGAAGACAGACAAAACATGAACTCAGTAACGGAAGAGGTCGAAGTCCACGAAATCACAGAACTCACCGATGCAGAACTCACCGACGAAGAAGCAAGAGAAGTGGAAAATATCAAACGATACATGTCTGAGAACAAAACAAATCTTCCATCTCTAAGGAACGAAGATTGGAAGAAGTTGAAAGTTGAAACTGAGACAGTAAACAAGGTACTCGCGTACATCCCAACAGACACTATCACAGACTTAAACAACTTGATATATGCGGGGGCAAAATTAGTAAATATGAAACTAAGAAAAGAAAAAAAAAGCCTAGCCAAAAGAAAGGACCGACAAAACCTGGATGAAAAATCAGACTGGAAACCCAGATAACCAAACTCCGAAAAGAAGCCTATACCGTATACAGGATGAAGAAAACAGGAAAGAATGGAAGAGCAGAAATCCGGTACACAAGGAAAGACTGAATAAGAAACATGAAGAATTAAAACAAAAGATAGCAGCAATAGAGGGAAGACTGAGACGATATATATACAAATCAGAACAGCAAAAACAGAACAGGACCTTTGAAAACAATGAAAGCCAGTTTTACAAAAATGTAAACGGAGAACAAATAACATGAGAACTACCTGACCCGAGAGAGACAAAACACTTCTGGAACAAGATATGGGGAAATCCTGAAACACACAACAACAATGCCAAGTGGTTGAAAAACATGAAAAATGAACTACAGGAAATAGAAGAAGGAACAGAAACAGAGATTACTAAAGAAACCATTAAGGACACCCTAAAGAAAATGGAAAACTGGAAAGCACCAGGTCATGATGGATACATGCAAATTGTTTTAAAAACACAGACCTCCACTGTAAGTGCGGAGACTGCTGGGACCTCAGGGAACCTTACTGCCACCCACATCTAGAGAAGACCAATGGTCCTTATCAGCGAGAAATCAATGGTAAGCGACTGTTGTGATACTGCAAATTTATTTGCGGTGGCTATCGAAAAGAGGTGGAGAATACTGGAAAGCTGGGAGACATAGGGCACCATCTACCCTTTTAATCTAAATATTTCAGATTTGCATTAGATTTGATTGATAAGCATTAGGCAACAACTAAGTAGGATTCTATGAATTCTAATTTCTTCTGAAAACCCTCAAATCTAAGCCTTAAATTTTAGACATTTTGATTTTATGGTTTTAATACAAATCTGTGTAAAGACTTTAGAAATAAAGTTTAGTATCATTTTATCCTGATTTTTATATTTGGCAGGGGACATAAAAGAGGTAAACCAGTTTTTCGTTCGGGGAATTAATTTTACTTGCCTGAGACGGGTATTATTGTAATACTTTATAAAGAAGGGATGACAGATTAGAAAAAAAACGATGTCAAATTCATGTAACCATTTTGTAGAAATAATGGCGATTTCTTCGCCTAAAACAAAATACGCCTACCGTTTTTCGAACGTAATCAGTTTTGTCGTTGCAAGAGGCCAATTTAATTATACGAAAACGTTCTCTTCAGTGTTTCGTAAAATGCGATTATCCAAAAAATGATCCCAACTTGAAAATCGCTTTTTTTAGAGATCTAAATGGCTATTTTTTCGGAATCTGTAACATCATGGGAATTTATTGAATTAGAAGCGATAAAAATCGTTTCTGCCGTCGAAATTTAATGGTGCATTAACAAACACATCAAACTTATTTTGACAATAATAGCACTCGACATGTTACAAGCTATTTATCAACTATTGCACTAGCCGAAATACACGACCCTTGTTTGGTTCATCTATTAGTTGAGCTTCGTCTTTAAGGCAATAGGTTCGGGGCCATCAAAAGGCTTTCATAGTGTTGGCCACAAAGGTTTGCTTCAGAAATTTGCAAATTCTTAACCATAAAATCCATTCTTTCTTACTGATCTATATGGTATTTATTGATAGACAAAACTGTGAAACACGCATAACACAACGCCGCCGTGCCTCTAGGATCTACTTTGAGTCTAAACCTTTTTCTTAACGTTATCAATAATCTTCCAAATAATATTCCGATATTATTCGTTGACATGTATGCAGACGACGCATCTATGTATGGCAAGACCTCGAAAAGCATTGCTGATCAAGCTGTAATGAAAGAAATATGGCTTCTTACTTTTGATACCACTAAAAGCAGGCTTCTCCCTTTTCATCTCGACGCTAGGATATCTGCTTTGCCTCTGTTTGAATGAATGGATCGCACCTTGATTAAGCCCGCTGCTTTCATAAGCTCTTAGGACTTACTTGTGCTCGAAATCTAAAATTGAGATGCCTAGATAGATCATCCTAATCCACGCCCAGCGTCTAAACGTGTTTTGTTTGTTGTTTTATTTCACCTCTTTGTGTTCTTATATTTGACAATCAGTCGTTTTAGATAAAAATACATTATGGATTTATGTCGTTAGACATCTCAATTTCTTACGTGGAAAAATATATACATATATAGAGCGATTAAGAAAGAGATATAGATATAGATAGATTGATAAGTATATAGATATAGATAGAGATAGAGATAGAGAGATAGGGAGAGGGAGCGAGAGTAAGAGAGGGAGAAAGAGAAAGCGACTGGACTAGTTTTATCTTGTTTTAAAAAAATACTCATTATTCAATTATTGTGTGACGTCATATTTCAAACTGTTTTCGTTAAGTTCCGTGATCATTGTGCAACAATAAAGGCAGGCATTTAGACACCTTAATGAATGCATGCACCAAAATAATTCAAATAATTTAAACGCATTGGTTAAAATAGATAACACGAAACTGAAGTTATGGGTTCGAGTAGATTAAGCACACTCAATTTCATCCTTAAAATATTTAAATGGTTTTACTGACAGCATACAAAGTGTCTGATTTTGTCGGAAAACTTCGACATCGAATTGCCGTAATAGAAATGTAGTCAACGAACTGAACATAGGTCCGCTTGATCACTTTTATGTTTTTGTTGTTCTTGTTTATTTTCTTCTACAACTTTTTCTTCGTCTCCCTTGTATTCTTCGTCTTGTTCTTGTATTTCTTGTTCTTTTCTTTTTCTTCTTGCCTTTCTCATTCCTTTATTATTTTTCTCGTACTTTTTGTACTTCTTGTTTTTGTTATTTTCTTCGTCTTCTTCTTTTTTCTTTCTTTCTCTTTTTCTACTTCAACTTGTTATTGTTATTGTTCTTGTTTTTCATCTTCTTTTTCTTACTCTTTTTCCTTCTCCTATTTCCCATTTATCCTTGTATGTTTTCTTCTATTTCTTTTTCTATGTCTTCTTTTTCTGTGCTTTTGATTTTCTTCATCATCATCATTTCGTTTCTCTTCGCTTTCATCACCATTATCACCTTTTCATTTTTCTCTTTCCTTTTCACTTTTTATTTCCTTCCAATCTTCTTTTTCTCGTTTAAATTACCATTTTACATCATCGTAGCCATGATGATAAGGATGATGGTTTTCATCATCATCATCATCATCATCATCATCATCATCATCATCATCATCATCATCATCATCATCATCCTTTTCTCTTCTCTCGTGTATATTTGAATCTTTTCTTTCTCTCCGCATTCTTATTAGCGAAGTTTTGTCTTAATAAACATCATAATCATCACCATCATCTGTTTCCACTCATCTGACTTTTCTTGTACTTCGAACTGGTTTTCCCCACATCGTTAGCATCTTCCTCTGTCTTGTTTTTTTTATGATAGCCTCTGGGCATTTCTCATCTATTTTTCTCCGAGACTTTTTTGTATTGTTCACAAAACCCAGCTTGCCAAAACTTGAATTTGACATCACCAAAAAACTAACATTTCTATAAAAGACAGACCGCATCATGAAATTACCATAATAATTCCCGGTTTCCCAAATTAGACATTGAACAACAAAGCCATATCCGCTTCTGAAAGTCAACCGAATGCAATTGATTACCCGCACTATTTCCAGCCCGGGGGCCTGCACCAAAAGAGTAACGCATGCCAATCGAATCCGAATAAAAGCATAAATCATGATCATTTGTGGAAAGTTAACTCGTAAAATCTATTCGTTTCTTCTTTTAACGTCTTGCATATAAAATAATACTACATCAACGTGAGATGTTACGTAAGAACGTTGTCAACAACTAATAAACATTCAGTTTATCAAAAACGAATAGTCTGACTATTCATAATGTCAACGAATA
The DNA here is from genome assembly GCA_963556195.1 of Sepiola atlantica. Classification (NCBI taxonomy): domain Eukaryota; kingdom Metazoa; phylum Mollusca; class Cephalopoda; order Sepiida; family Sepiolidae; genus Sepiola; species Sepiola atlantica. Next base: position 18,851,824 of record OY744553.1, on the reverse strand, counting down.
ATGTTTGCCTTATTTAACTAATCTTGTGGAATACCTGACAATGCGAGAAAATTAAGATATGACACTTTTTCATTTTATCCTTCCTTTCGTACCCGTCTAAAAAGCAACACTCCACGAAAAGGCAAAGCGGATGTACTTAAAACCATTGTTCACAACTACGTCCGCAAATCACAACCATTTGTGCAACGTTCACTTGTTAGATACAGATTTGTTTCTTCTCTTACTGTTATCGATATAAAACTACACTAAATTAACGGAAGTTGTTTTATATGTGTCAAGGCAAAATAAACTCGAGGATAAAGAGTAATTAAATAGATAGATTTATAGCTAAATGATGATGAATATAATGAGAGGGTTTAAAATCCTTACAGCACTCACTGAAAAACAGCTGACCCCCCCCCCAAAAAAAAAGCACTTCTTCCTTCTTCGTCAGAAACATCGCTCAAGGAATGTGAGAGCTAAAAGACAAGGTCACGAGAGGATATAGTTACGTAGCTGTCGAAAATAAATCCAGGATTCGAGTTCTACTCTCAATGATGAACTCAATAAATCTTTTACTGGAGAGCAGCTCTAAACTAATTACTAACTTTCAACACCAGGATTCCTGTTTTGCCACAGTTGAAATAAATAGCTTTCTCCATGAACATCTCCGTATTTTTATAACCTCTTAGGAAGGATTTCACCAGAAATCTAAAAGGGAAATCAAATATACAGTCTGATACCAAGGTCGCTGGAAATATGGTTGGATCATTCTACTAATCCAGTAAGCACCTGCCTCTAAATACAGTCCTTTATCTATATAAGAGTCATATAGGTCTTAAGCTGAAATACTGCTGCTACATCTGCGGAGGTGCTTCACATATCACTTCTTGACAGATGACCAAATCGACTTCGAAATTTAGTGTGTGTTGATCTCTTCTCTTCGATAAAAACACTTTCTAGCAAAAGATACGTTGGCAATCTCTCTTTACTTTATTTTATCTCCGTCGAAGGTGTTAGGATCTTCTTTGTGGGACATTCCCAGCAAGAACTTACCTTTCTACTACAATGCAATATGTATTACCGTTCTCCCTCTATGTGCCTAGTATCAGGCAGGATGGTCATGGACAGAGCTTCTTTCTAAGAGCTTCCTCTCTGTGGAACACATTACCGCGAGAATGCTTCCCTGCTGCTTACAACTTTGTTGTTTTCAAAACTAATTGAAACAAATTCTTCACACAGGCCGCTCGATAAGCAATCGAACTCAATTAATACTATTTATCAATGCTAGTACTCCCATAATGTTCCTCGTATTTCGGTTGGAAATCAATCCCGTCTAATTAACTCTTATCCTTGTGTGGCTTTTGATTTTGATGAGTGCTAACCCCAATAGTAACAAGAAATATTTCAACCAAATCTGTGACAATGTTATTGCGTTTAGTGTTTATTGAACACAAATGTATTCTACTATTTATTTGAGATTCTGCATTATATTAAATAGCCTTTTATCAGATTAGGGTGCTAAAATGTCGGATGTTTATCTCCGGTTTCTTGAGGAATCCACTGATGATTATTAATACGACAAGTAAAGGGTGTTATTGATTGCCAACTGACAATCTCAGTGACTAATATCCTCGAGCAACACTTGCGTCTTGATAAGAATTGATACCTTGGTAAAAAACAGAAAAACCGGTAAACGAGACTATTTATTTCATAAAGAATAACTTTCTGAAAATATTTAGATACATTAAAATATTAGAATTTGGATGGATTTGTTAAAAAGTATTAAACATCCACTTATGTTACGGTAATAATTTATTGTTTTTATCATGAGTTTTATTTGAATAATTTAAAATAAATATATAAAGAAAATATATAGTTTTATTTATTTAACAAGCCGCGCGTGCGTGGTCTCTCTCTGTATGTGACCCGATGTGGCGAATGTAAAATGCAATAAATTTGGGCAATTTGGCGCATACTATGTTATTTTGCATATTTGGTCAGAGTTTACTTGTAGAGGGAAGTATGCCCATGTCAGGTGGTTCTGACACACCCTTGTACAGAGAGACCGAAGACAATCAAGGGTTGTGTTTAGAAGGTAATTCCAACTCTCCTGTAGGAAATTAACTCTTGTCTCTTTTTTTATTCATAGTCTTATATTTTTGTTTTCGCTAAGGATGGGGCATACTATCGGATGCAAGACATTCACCCGCTATTTCAGACACTCCAGCCGAGAAATATTTTTAATATTCTAGCCGTCCCTTTAAGTGCAATTGTTTGTATCTCTTTTGCACTTGGTTCACCGGGTATATTCGCCAGGTAGAACTTTTTTTTATTCGTTTTTATTAGTCTGGTTACTCCTATAATTACTGGTATGATGGAGATCTTCCTAAGATTCCAGTTCCTTTCCATGTCGTACATAAGACCTTGGTATTTCGTAATCTTTTCTATTTCTGCACTGTTTAAGCCAGCATCATTAGGGACACTGACTTCAACTAGGGTTGCTACTTTTTCCCCTTTGCCCTATATCACTATGTCAAGCTGAACAGCTCCGTTTTCTTAGATATGTATCTGTAGGGATTGCATAGTTATAGTGGATGGTGTATAACTTATTCCCAACCGTTATTTCTGGTATATGCTCAAAGGACTTGCTGCAACACTGGATATTTAACTTTTTACATATAGTCCAGTGAAGATATTTGCACACTCCGTTGTGTCGCATTACATAGTAGCCACCCCACGCAGAACCTTACAACTGGATGTCAGGTAACGTACGCTCTCTACTTCTGTGTGAAAGAACATGCACTTGTTATTGTTGCTGAAACCACTCATCTTTTTTACGCCATTGGTCATAAACCCTGATCTGGGGCAGCCATTATCCTTTTCTCCTGATCATAGTAGCGCGATCTCTTGTTTCAGGCAGTCTACAGAGCCTTCTCTAACTATGGGATAGTAAATCTAGAAAATAGTTAGCACGTTTTTGGTTGGCCCACTCTTCTAGTTTTCTGCAATGGAAGGTCTTGGTGTATTTCTGGCGGCTCTTCCGGGCTATTTCCGTGGCAGGCTTGTTGTGCGTTACTACCTTATTTGTAAAACAATCCTGTCCAAAATGTTTGGTTAGTTTTATGATAGAGGTTGTTCTGCTTGTTCGGGGTTCTTGGTGTTGGCGTACTATCATAAGGTGTGTGTTCTGAGAGCTCATCAGGTATCGGCCGGTGCTCACAATAATGGCTCAATGTCGATAGTCAATTTCTAGGAGACCCATACCTCCTACTTCTCTTGGCAGATACAGCCTTGGTAGACACTAGTTTCTGTACATTACTCTGTACAGTGTCAACATTTTCCTCGTTTTAGCGTCTATTAATGTTTTTTTGTGGTCAATCAATACACCCAAAGCTGTATGTTATAACTGGCATAGCTAATTGGTTAATGGTAGTTACTATGTTTTTGTTTGTATGCTGTGTTTTGAAAATTTTACAAACACATCGTATATATTCTCGGCCAATTTTTTCTTTCATCTTCGCATGTTGAATCGTTTTCTTCTATGCCAAGGTATTTGCATTGTTCCTGTTCTTCAAGGTCTTCGATGTCATCAATTGTATGTTTTCCGTTAGGATCTACTTCCCAGCTCTGAGGGAGCACTTGGTACATTTGTTCAGGCCAAACTTCATACCAATATCTTTGGAAAAGGTATGGACAACCTGCAGGAGTTCGCTTATGTCAGCATATGAACTAGCATACAGCTTGAGACAATCCATGAAGAGCAGGTGGTTGACTCTTTTGTTTGGGTCTTGCTGGCACTTTGGCTTTTGTTTAGTAATTAACTTAGCGGATCTATCGCATGGCAAATGAGTATTGATTTACTCCTCTTCAGGAGTTAGGCACAAGGCCAGTTTTTATCTTACTTCCACAAGTAAGATATGACCCAATTCGGGTCGGGAAAGTGGGGTTTAAAAATTGCCTTGGAAGCCCCGTCGGCATTCCCCGGTAGGGCGCCTCAGGCAGTAAGCAATAAACTTACTTTTCTCCAAAGAGGGGGGGGGGCGAAGCCTGGGAAGGTGAACCTCCTAGAACTGCACAGGACAGACCCATAGACCGGCGTAAATCAAGCCCAGAAGGCCAAGACAATACTAGTCTATGGAGTGCAGTATCCATCGGAACAGATACTATACTTTGATCTTAGCCTAAAGGCCAAGAACATGGAAAATGAGTATTTATTTACTCCTCTCCAGGAGTTAGGCACAAGGCCAATTTTATCTTATTCCCACAAGTAAGATGTGACACAAGGTCGGGTCGGGAAAGTGGGGGTTGAAAAGCCAGCGCCCGAGAGGTGAGCACTCTGGCCATTAAAAATTGCCTGGGCAGCCCCGTCGGCATTCCCCAGTAGGGGCGCCTCAGGCAGTAAGCAATAAACTTACTCCTCCCCAAAGAGGTGAGGCGAAGCCTGGGAGGGTGGACCTCCAAGAACTGCACAGGACAGACCCATAGATCGGCGTAAATCAAGCCCCGAAGGCCAAGACAATACCAGTCTATGCGGTGCAGTATCCATCGGAACAGATACTACAGTTTGATCTTAGCCAAAAGGGCAAGAACGTGGCAAATGAGTAGAGAAGATAAGATATATCATTGGAAGATTCCTCTTCGGATGTTGACATCAGATATTTTATTGTTCCTTTTGCGTGGCTTAATGCCATGGTTTTTGCCAGATATTTATATGTACTACCATGGTTTTGTTGATGACAGGATGGATTTTATATAGTTGAAGGCGACGCAGAAAACTTGTGTAAGTTACACTACTGTATGCCGTTTTGTAATTGATCCACGTCATACCCTGTCTCTTCATACAGTCGTCAAGGATGGTCTTATTGATCGACAACTGGTACTTGGTGCCTAAACACTTCCTCCTGCCCCCTGAGTATCTTTTTCCATGTATGCTCCAGAAGAGAAGTGCTTATAGATGCTGTCTGCAACCAGGCCAGTGAAGAGTTTTTTAGGTTGTAGTGAGGCAGCAGATCGGTCTGTATTTAGTAGGGTGTTGTGACTCACTCGTTTTGGGTATGAGGATCGTATCACCTTTTACTAGACATGCTGGTGTGGCTTTCTCACCCCTCAACAGTCTGGTGAAGCAGCTACTATAATGGCTATGAAGTTATGTTAGTTTCTTTAGCTAGAAATGTGGTGTATTGTTTATGTCAGTGTTTTTGTTATTCTGAAATTGGTCTAACATTCGTTTTATCATTGCAGACGTAATATCTGACTCTGGCATTTCTGGCTTGCTTTCATTACTTCAAGCTAGATCTAAGATCCACTTGGCCGCTTGATTACATGGCTCCTCATTCTCAAACAGAGGCCTCCAGTAATCATCTAGCTCCTTCTCTTCCGGTGGCTTTTCCACAGTTATTTTCTCTCCCATCAAATTTCAGTAGCATACTCTTGTGTTCTGTTTCAACTGTCTGTTCTTAACTTTCGCCCTGTGATTGCTATCTTTTCCTTGAATTCTTTTGCAAGTGCTGGAATCCTACCTTCAAGTTACCTCGCAATGTTTGCAATTATTTCTACATTTTTTTGTATTTAACCCCGTTTCTGCTGATGGTGTTCCTCAGCCGTCCCGCACTATAGAGGCAGCAAGGAATTGTTTGATTTGAGACATTCCCCTTCTGCAAAGGTTCAGTTGTTTCTGGAGCTACACATTCCACGGTGGTGTTGTGTCATGTGCTCTGGACTTCCATTGCTTTTGGAATTGAGGTTTTTTTCCTTGACAATGTAGAGTCCTGCAGAATATGTTACTTGATTCAGCTCCGTAGGGGATATGTTGGTTGGAAAAAGTCATTGGAGAGCGATGTTTATGTTTTGTATTACTGCTTCCGTAGCTCTGAGGCTTGGAGTTTGGGATATTGAGGTCTTTCTTCCAGCCTCATCATCTGGAATTCCTTAATAGTATAACCAAGTTCTTCTTCCAAGGCCAATTGTTCATCATTTGGTTCCGGTAATTTTTGGGGTAATGGTGGAAATTCAGGTGTAACATTGGCCTCTGTGATACTGGTAAGGAAGAACTTATATTTAATGAGGGGCTATCTTGTGATTGTAAATAGATAGCTGATGGTGGTTGGATACCTGTCAGGGGATTCTGGTGCTGTATGGTTGGTTGTCATGGACCCAGACTGTTGAACGGCTTGATCCATGGGTGAATACTAATGTGGTTCTGGTTGTACCTGTGGTGTGGTGTTTTGAATGATGATGAGAATTGTGAGTAATTTGGATGGGGCTTTATAGGGGACATGTTTATGTTTTTGTGATGGCTGCTATTTCGGATATCACATAGCCTAGCTCAAACTCATTGAACACAGTCATGCTAGTATACCTTTGGCAGGTTACTTTTGAGGATGGAATATTTCTCTTGCCTAGACAGAAGTGGAAGAATATTTCCCTCCAGGTCTCTGTACTTCTTTTTGTTTAGTATATTTGGCTTGAGCATATTTCATAGCCCATAACAATGTCCACTTTTCTTCCTTCTCCAATCGAGACTCTGTCTCCGTCTCGTTTCTTCTTCCTTCATAAGAAGGTAGCCTTTTTCTGCCTCCCTTATGGCGGCATGTTTTAAGAATGTGCTCCTATATTATGTTATATATATATATATATATATATATATATATATATATATATATATATATATATATATATATATATATATAATTAACTTGTTACAAATATCCAGGGGGTATGAATCCGAAGGAAGTTGAAACCGGGTTTATGAGAGTGCTCAATGAAAATTCAGAGCAAAATACATATTTTTTGATTTTATTCCATTAGTTGCGACAAAACAAGTTTTGTTTCATTGGTGCAAATAGCGACCAACTCATCGGGCGGGCGAAGGAATTCAAATGGCATAACTGTTAACTTCAACTTTAACGGGAGATTGACAATTGAAAATACATTGGAGGGGGAGGGGGACAGAGTTGGGGCTTTGTCTATAACGGTGACATGGGGCATGAGAGGGGAGGGGGGAGGACCCCAACAAGTCGTGTTTCAAATTATTACGTGGGAGGTTTTTCACGTGTCTGTGCTGTGATGATCTCAATTTCGGCCGGGGTGGGAGGAAGGGAGGTGGAGCGACGGCCAGAGTGAGTTAAATTTAAAATGAGAATAAAATTATGATTATAACCGTCATTCTTATTTTATTTTAATTCTAATAAGTAATTATCATTCTAATTTTATTTATATTTATCTTTATTTTTACTTTTATTTTTATTTTTATTAAGGCTTTTATTAAGGCTGTTATCACTGCGACTATCGTAGGTATGATTGGCAGGCGTTATCATTGTCATAATCGGTTTCGTTAATGATAAAACTGGTAACACCAGAAAACTTCTCTTATAAAATGATTCCACTAGTATTGATCTCGGTATAATATAATCACAATTTAAAAAAAAAAAATATATATAATCACAACAAAATTCACTACAAATAATAAATAAAACATTAAAATAAAATAAATAAAATGCAAAAGTAGCAATTAATACCCTAAATTAAAATTATCAAACATTTTTATCCACATGATAATTACTTATTAGAATTAAAATAAAATAGGAATGACGGTTATAATCATAATTTTATTCTCATTTTAAATTTAACTCACTCTGGCCGTCGCTCCACCTCCCTTCCTCCCACCCGGCCGAAATTGAGATCATCACAGCACAGACACGTGAAAAACCTCCCACGTAATAATTTGAAACACGACTTGTTGGGGTCCTCCCCCCTCCCCTCTCATGTCCCATGTCACCGTTATAGACAAAGCCCCAACTCTGTCCCCCTCCCCCTCCAATGTATTTTCAATTTTCAATCTCCCGTTAAAGTTGAAGTTAAAATTTATGACATTTGAATTCCTTCGCCCGCCCGATGAGTTGGTCGCTATTTGCACCAATGAAACAAAACTTGTTTTGTCGCAACTAATGGAATAAAATCAATATATATATATATATATATATATATATATATATATATATATATATATATATATATATATATATATATATGCCCCTTTGGGAAACAAGCGATCGTAGGTTTTGTCGCAACTAATGGAATAAAATCAATATATATATATATATATATATATATATATATATATATATATATATATATATATATATATATATATATATATATATATATATATATATATATATATATATATATATATATGCCCCTTTCGGAAACAAGCGATCGTAGGCGGAAAACCGGTGTATTTTTCGCTTCAGGGATAGTAGAATCTTTTATCTTTTCGGACAGGATTTCCTTGGATGTTTTGCTCCACTTTTGAAACTTTGAGTAGCGGTAGAAAGACAATAGCACCTTCTCTTGTGCAAAATAACTACACGTGACACACCCGCAAAGCTGATATATTAATTTTCAGCATTAGCTCGGACATAATATAAGTACATTTTCTCTTTTGATATTCATTCCTGTGAATGTGAACAGCTAAATAATTAGTGAGGGGCGGGGCAACATTTAGAGCGATTTTTAGTGTCATTGTGTAGTAATTCGTCAACAATTTTTCCAGTTTCCAGGGAAAGCTAAAATGGGTCCTATCGAGACGTAGAGGAAATAAAAAAAATGTGAGTGAAAGAGGAGAGGAAAGAGAAAGAAGAAGTGAAGAGGCGATAGAGATAGAGAGAGAGAAAAAAAAAGAGTGAAAAAGAGAGAGAGAGGGGGTAAAAAGAGCTATAAAGAGTGAAAAAAAGATGTTAGACCCACATATACACTCTTCTGTTGTTTGTACTTTTTGTTTTGCTCATGGGCAACGTTAATCTTTAAATAAGGCAATATCTGTTTATTTAAAGTGGCTTTAATTTGAATAGTTGTAACATGTTGAGAAACAGTAAAGGAAAGTATGCCACTATTTGTGGACAGCATCGGTTCACTAGTTGTTAACTAATTTTTATAATCTCTGACCTGGCGTATGAAGTAATTTGAATAAATGGCGATCTTTTTTTATGAAGAAAGCAAGACTCTTGTTTTCATTTTGTTTTCTTTATCAACTCGCCAATAAATGTATAATGTTTTATTCAATTTGTATGCGATGACAAATAACCGAGACTTAAGATCTTTCTACGAAAAGAATCTGACCTCCATCTTTGTAATTGAGTGAGGCGTTGATACCTTGGCAACGCAATGGCGGAACTAATGGAATTGCTCGTTGCTGTCAGTAGAATGCCAGAAGTCACGTGCCTCGGCGTCCTCTCATATTCGGAATGTGTTGAAAATTGGCGGTCGTTTAAAGAAATAATAATCACAGACAATTTAATTCGCTTTTTAATTCGCTTTTATCTATGTTTCGGCATTTTTTATTTTGATCGATTGCTCATTTCTACTTGAAAAAGCTTCTACTACAAAAGCGTTTTATTTGGATTATTTGCACTACTTTTTTCATTTTATTGATTATTTTCACAACGTTTCCGCCGATGTCATCTCCGAACATTTTCTTAGGAAAATCAAAATAAATAACTGTATGATTTTTATGCATTTTTCTTCATCCTGAGGAAGTCTACAATACATAAGAAACGATATATATATATATATATAATGACCAGATTCGGCATTAAATAACCCAAAAAGGGTTGATATGCCGTAAAACAAAACTACCAAACCAAACCAAAACATACATTTTAGAAATATTATTATTTTTTTAAATTCACAACAATGCATTTCAATTTTTTACCCTTCGAAATTTTGAAAGGAATTTTGAAGCATATAAACTGTCGAAAAGGAAATCATTTAAATGGACTTTAAAATCTTTGGAAGATCCTCATTCAATTGAAAGATTAGAATCTTATTTTACGTTTCTTTTTCTTAAATAATGTTACATTAATGTATATGTTATATTACACAATTTGAAAAAAAAAGGAAAAAAATGCAGTTTTTATAAAAAATAGAATCATCTTTAAAATATTCGTTGTTGCTAAGTATATTAATTAGAACAGTCAAAGTTGCGAGTTCGAATCGCGCTCTCAGCGTCAAATATTTTTAATTGTTAATTTATTTATTATTTAACCTAGAAGATGTAGTTAGGAGTCTTCCAAATTTAATTCTTATGTTTATTAAACATCTTCGGCCACGGACAGACAGAAACCCTGAGATCGTGTCAGAGAACCTAAATATTAATAATTATATATATATATATATATATATATATATATATATATATATATATATATATATATATATATATATATATATATAAGTGATAATAAATATTTAGATTACACATTTTAAATTAACATGGGTTAAAGGCTTCGAAAACCAAATCGGAAAGGACCCCTCGCGCAACGGCCTAAAATACTAAGTATAAGTACTATTTTGTTGGGTTTAAGGTTCAGTTCGGTTTTAATCTAGGTTGGCGGTTGTGTGTTCAGATATATTTTTTTTGTTTTTTTTGTTTTAGTTTTACCGTTTTTTTATTCTAAAATTTAGTTATTGATTTTATATTATTGTTATTAATTTATTTTATTAATAAATTTATATGCTTAAATAATATGAGGAGCATAATAGCAGCAACGATTGGTGCTATATATATATTTATTTTATTAAAGTTCAAATATATTGGCAACATGAACAAGCACCAATATTCTTTTCAAAAGTGCTTAATACAGAGTAGAGCTTTTATAGAATAAAATAAACATTGGTGGGTAGTGGATATTAATTAATTTGTGTTTCAACGCATATGCGTCTTCGCAAGCGTCTGTCAAAAAGCGAACAGAGTGTTTAAAAAGTTGCCCAGAAAATCAAAGTTGAAATGAGAAGATAAAGTTTTTCTCTTTCTTAATTTATTTATTTTTGTCTAAAAATTTCGGAAACATAGTCTGCGGCGACTTTGGCTCTTAGATCGACCGTTAAACTTACATGTCGCAACACATATACATACAACTTTGCTTCATATATATATATATATATATATATATATATATATATATATATATATATATATATATATATATAATAATATTTTTATAAATAAATATTAATAATTTGAATACCTACAGACATCGATGTGTCCGGCGTTCGGATCGTGCATATAGCTATTTGTACTGCTTGTTATTAAAGCTACTCGAGAGTGCCCAGCCTTTGTGGGAGGGGGCTTATAAACAATTATATTTTTATAAATAAATATTAATAATTTAAATACCTACAGACATCGATGTTTCATGCTAAGCAGGAACTAATTCTCAACGGTCGGTAGGCGCGAACCTCGATCACAAATCGCCACTGATTCGTAGTCGGGTATCTTACCTATCGACCATAGCCAATTAGTTAGTAAATATAGAGGAACTTTAAATGTAAATAGCGAAAATCGGCGGCTATGTAGCAGGCAGTATAGAGTGATCTACGAAACGGCGTTCGGATCGTGTATATATATATATATATATATATATATATATATATATATATATATATATTGTGTGTATTTAGGCAGCATATTTTCATTTAGGAAAACATTATTAAATAACACGGAATGGTTTTGTTTGATGAGACTTTCTTTTTTTTTTTTTTCAATTTTCCGAATTGTCCATCTAATGTTTCGGTCAAATTGATGTAAATATGATCTATGGGTTTCTTGTTCCATTCTTTTTTCTTTTTTGCGAGTACTTTCGATTTGAATCGCCAAATCATCTTCAGGCGGTATTAGGTTTAGTGTCTTTACAAATTATGACTTTACTGTTGTGCTCATTTTTGAATTATAACGGCGAGTAGTTTATAACTTGAAAAAGCGTCGTAAAGTTGAAATGTACATGAGAGCGTGATGGCGTTCTACACATATGGGAGATTTAAAAGTGTGACTGTTTAAACCGTTAAGAAATTGATGACGTTAAAGAAAGTGCATACAATTCAAACGCATAACTACCTAATGGCTAAGAATTTGGTAATGTTAATTATTATGCTAGACACTTTAAAATGTAGCGACTAGTTTCATAATTGAACTTTATTAATTGTGGGATGATTAGTTTTTATGTAGAGGGCTTCGAGTATTTTTAATTTTTTGATATTGGTATCGTGGTGTATTATTTTGGTATTGTTAACAAGGATGTTTCTATATTGGGAAGAGGTACAATTATGTTTTTTAGGTGGTCGCATATAGAGCTAGTGTCGGAGAGATGTAGGATGAGTCTTCAGGATAGTGTGGTGGAAGTTAAACCTATGTAAGAATTAGTTTTTTTATTGTTGTCGGAGATACATTCTCCCATAGGGCATTGGAACTGATATATTACATTGGTTCTTCCTAATGTATTTTGGGTTTGAGAAGTGTTATTTTTAACAACATGGTTTGATGTTTTCATTTTTTTATAATAAATGTTAAATCGTATTTTATCATCAGAATTGATGAGGGATATATAGCGATGTATTATATTTTTAAGAGCTTTTTCATCCGATTTAAAGTTTGGATGCATTTGGTTATAATAGAATAGATTTATGTAGTGGGAATTATTTAGCTTATTATTAGTAGGATTATCTAAATTTCTAATCATTAATTTTATTTGTTCATCAACCATATAATTGGGTAATTGATTATTAATTAGGACTTGCTTTATGTTTCTATAATTCATTAAAAATATTTTTTTGGATGAGGAGATTAATTTTGCACGGTTTAATAGATTTTTGACTATAGCAATTTAATATCTATAGGGCATTCACTTTTAAAACTTAAAATACAGGTGTTAATAGATGTAGGTTTTTTATAGGGAGAGGTGATGAATGCATCACTGTTGGAGTCAATGAGAACATCTAAAAACGGAATTTTATTGTTAACATTAAGCTCATGAGTGAATTTAAGAACTGAATTATTTTGAAAAGTATCTTGTAGTTTTTTTTATTTCATCTATACTATTTACTAAAATAAGAATATCATCAACGTAGCGGGCATTAGTGATTATATTAAATATTTTATTTTCGAAGTCGGCCATGTAAAAATTACTAAAGGTCGGTTCAAGGACAGATCCCATGGAAACTCCGTCAATTTTGGTATATATGTTGCCCTTATGGTCATGGAAAGGGACTTCAGTTGTGCAAATTAATAATAACTTTTTAAGTATTTCAGGATCAATTTTTAGAAGAGGGAGGGATTGGTTATTATATATGTTATTAATAATTATATCAATTGTTTTGTCTACAGGGACATTCTTAAACAGACTTTCAACGTCGAGTGATGCAGTAATTTTATTATCTGTTTTTTGGGTATGCAGTATGTGTAAGCGCTCATGTGTGGATTTTACACTATATTTACTAGGTGAATAAGGGGATATAAGATCATTAATAGTTTTAGTTAATTGATATATGAGGGTAGTGACTTGAGAAATTATTGAACGGAGAGGAGAAGTTGGTTTATGAATTTTTACAGTACCGTACAAGTAACCTGGTTTATAATCTCCAATTATTTTGGGGAGTTTAACGTTATCAATTACGGCATTATTGGCTGTAATGAGTTTGTTTACTTGTGTCTTGAGTTTATCTATGGGGTTTCTTTTAATTTGTTTAAATTTCGAATGGTCATCTAAAATTGTTTGTAATTTAGTGTAATAGTCTGATTTGTTGAGAACGACATAGATGTTCGTTTTATCTGCTTTTTTAACAATTATGTTTGGATGGTTTTGAAGTTCATGTGCGGCTTTTTAAAAATTATGTGTTAAGATTGATGTAGATTTTTGTTTTTTATCGTACCTGTTTTTTATGGCTTCAGTCTTGAGTAAATCCTTAATTCCGGGATGTGTAGTAATATGTTGTTCGGTTTCCAGTTTGACGATGTTTTCAAAAAGGAGTTCGATTTCGGCCTTTTTATTTTGGTGGTTGTATCTACCAAATAAATGCCAGTTAGGTCCGAGGTTAAGAAATTCCGTTTGTTGTTCGGTGAGTTCATGGTCGGATAAGTTAATAAAGTTCTGTGTTTTGTTCGGAAGTAATATGGAGCCTTTGTAACGGTTTAAACAGTCAACCTTTTAAATCTCTCATATGTGTAGAACGCCATCACGCTCTCATGTAAATTTCAACTTTACGACGCTTTTTCAAGTTATAAACTACTTGCCGTTATAATTCAAAAATGAGCACAACAGTAAAGTCATAATTTGTAAAGACACTAAAACTAATACCGCCTGAAGATGATTTGACGATTCAGATCGAAAGTACTCCCAAAAAAGAAAAAAGAATGGAACAAGAAACCCATGGATCATATTTACATCAATTTGACCGAAACATTAGAGGGACAATTCGGAAAATTGAAAAAAAAAAAAAATATCGCATCAAACAAAACCACTCCGTGTTATATATATATATATATATAATTATTATTATCATTAAAGTTCAAATATATCGACAAAATGAAAACAACATCAATATTTTTTCAAAAAATGATCAATACACAGCAGAGCTTTCATAAATTTAAATAAACGTTGCTGGGGTAGTTGATACTAATTAATTCGTATTTCAATGCATATCCGCTTTCGTAAGACTGAGAAATAATATTCCAACTTAATGAAAAATGAAAAAAAGAGAAGCAAAAATATTATTTATACATTCATCAATGTTTCGTCTCTATTTCTAGACTTCCGATGAAATCTTGAAATAAAAACAAAACCTTGATGAATACATACATAATATTTTTGGTTTTCCTTTTTTCATTTTCACACCCACACACACATGTATATAGTTGAAATCAGTGTCCCTAATGATGCAGGATTACACAGAGCTGAAAGGGAAAAGATTACGAAATACCAAGTCTTATGTACGACATTGAAAGAAACTGGAATCTTAGGAAAATCTCCATCATACCAGTAAGTATAGGAGCAACAGGACTAATGAAAAATAATTTCAAAAGCTATCTGGCGAGTATACCCGGTGAACCGAGTGCAAGAGAAATACAAACAATTGCACTTAAATGGACGGTTAGAATCTTAAAAAGATCTCTAGGCTGGAGTGTCTGAAATAGCCGGGATCCGGTAAGCTGCCCCATCTCCAGCATAAACGGAAATATATATATATATATATATATATATATATATATATATATATTTATATATCGTTAAATATTACCGATGACTATTTTTTATAATTACTTCTTAATAGATGAGTTAATGATGTTCGCGTTTCAAGCAGATTAATTTGGAGTACTCGCTGAGTAGCCTAGTATTTTCGGGTGTTTCCGGAGCCATCCACAAGGGGTAGATATCGAGTAAAGAACTTATATTTTAAATCTTTAGTGATTTGGCGGAAACCTTGTGATTTGATGTAGTACTAACAGATTATTAGTATTAATCGCATTTTACGATGTTTTCATTCTTATGAAAATTAATTTTAGTAATTACTAGCTCTTTAATTTTTATAGGTAAGGGAATTGGCTTTTTATTCTCATATTCTTATATTGTTGTATTTTATAACAGAATGTTTCGAAGTTCCGAGCGGGGGCAAGAATATTAGTTTGTTGATGTTGAGCTATTGCGTTTGTGTCAGATATTTGCATAGTTAGACGTCTTGAAAGAGTTGTAGTAGTCAAGTAGAAATTTACCACAGGTTTTGCTAGTACAAATGTAATATTGTAACAAAATTTCCCCGGTGAGATCGAAAATAGCAGGATTGTAACTAAGAAATATAAAATAAATTGGTAGTGTCTTAAGAATGCGACTCTATTTGATGCATAAGATGAGTCCAATAATCCCTATAAAATTCTGTCCATCATTCAATCAGTCACGTTTAGGTTCAAACAGTTTTAAGTCATCTGTGATGCCTTTCTTAAAAAAACACATTAAATAACATTTGAGTTTATCTGTCATGTATAGGTTTGAAATCGTATATATATGTTTGTTTATTGCGCATAATATGTATTAATTGGAATATTCGGACTACTGTTCTCATCTTAAATGTAATATTCACAACGGAGCAGCAGATGCAATCTCCGACCTTCTTCAAGTGCATATTATCAAACTCGGGAATATTTCTATCGGATTCGGGAATCTGTACGAAATAGTGGACGGACATCTTTATTTAATCCACGGGAGATAGATTTTTCTCGTTCTTTCAGCCATGCCCGGGTAGAAGTTTGAAGTAATTCGTACTTGTATTTTTAGTGTCGCCCGCACTGAGGCTTGAACTTACAACCTTCAGAAGACTGTCACTTAGAATGGTTATGCAATAGCACTTATATCGTTGCAGACTCTTCTAGTATGATACACACTGCAATGCGATTAATCACGTTATTACCCAATAGTTACAGAATCAAGGGAGGCGCAATAGCGCTCTATCCCTTAATAGACTTCAAAAACGACCTATGCTAGAAATCTCATTTCTTAGATCAATCATAACTCAAAAACCAATAAACCAAATTAGTTAAAACTTTGCACAACATTTTTATTTGATAGGTTCTATAAGTGTGTAGAATTTCAGCATCATTAGTCAAGGCAACCCAGAGATCCAGAAAGGTCAGGAGTGATCTTGTGTTATCCGTGTGTACGTATGTGTATGCCACCCTGTATCTCATCAACTATTTGATGGATTCAGCTGATTTTTGGCAGAGATAGAGGTTCTAGGGTGTAGTTGAATGCATTTTAATTTCAGTTTACCATATACCTTAGTTTCACAGAAAATTCGAAAACCCTTAAAAATGACCATTGTCTTGAGGTATAGCCTTTACAAAAGTAGTGACATTCCATGATAAATGCCGGTATACTGAAATCATGTGCCCTTAATAGGATTAAGATGAAAATTCATATACACTAAATGTACAAAAGCAAGGAAATTCCCACATTTTTACACTTTTATTGTCATTAAGGGTATGGCTACATATCAACCAAACCATTTCATTATCACATCACTACAGTATAAATCTCTATGCATGAGTGGATGAAGTGTGCGAGGTGCGCTGAAGAAAAATTCCTACCAGTAAAATACATAGCCCTGTTGTGCTCGCATACCCTTAATGACAATAAAAGTGTAAAAATTTGGGAATTTTCTTGCTTTTGTATATTTAGTGTATATGAATTTTCATCTTAACCCTATTAAGGGCATATGATTTCAGTATACTGGCCTTTATCATGGAATATCAACTAGACCTTGCTTAAATCGTCCAAGTTTCATTTCGTCAGTCGATCAGTCACACTTAAGTGTCAAATAACTGTAATGCTTATACAGGGTGGGCCAAAATAAGGGTCCTATCTTTAATTTTGAATAACTTGAATTTGAATAACTTCCACAAAATAAAAGTTAAACTTACCAAACTTTATGTGTGTGTAGACTGACCCTTCCGAGATTTTTTGAAATAAACAAAACAAATTTTAGCCGAAAAACACTTCTTAAAACTTACAAAAACTAAAGTATTGTTTTTTACACTGTTTTGAGTTTTTTAAGCAAAAATAATGTTTTCTAAATGAGGGTACGTTCCTTAGGGCTGATACGGCTCATGCTTGCTTCGGAAGGGGTCCTTTACTTATTCTAAAAAAAAAAAAAAATCAATAAATAAAAAAGTTATGAATTTTTAAAAATAGGACCCTTATTTTTGCCCACCCTGTATCATAAATAACATTTAGTTGGTCTGTCATGTATAAGTTTGATATCGTATCTACATTAGTCTTCAAATAGTATTTTCCTTATTCCATCTAACAGTACATTTTATTCACTAAACTACTGGATCGTGTTTCCTTAACAAGGAGTTGATATACAATCCAATAGACAATCCAATAGAGTGCACATTGGTAGTACCCAATTTTGAAAGAATATCGATAAGTAATCGACAAAAGTATATATTATTACTTATATTGCGATTCAGCTATTTATTGCACAATTCCATTCACATAAAAAAACCCAGAAAATGTTACGTACGCATAAAAATGATGACTTAGAAAATATTATTTGAATGTAGGTATATTTATTTATTTGTATATTTGGTATTAATGCCACCAATATAAAAGCCGGAATGGAAAAAGTATTGAAGTGAAAAGCACCGCATGAGAAAAATGTTGATTTATTGAAATTACTTGTGTATTCGTTCCGCCAAAAATGGCCAAGAGAAATGTCACAGTTTTCGAACAAATAAATCAAACATTGAACAAAAAAATGAAGAAAAACGTTTTCTAACGCAAAAATATGTATTTCTCTGCGTGTATTGAAATTTCTACATCAGAATTAGTTTCATCGCGATGATCGTTATTTTCTACTTTACATCGAGCGAATAAAAGTATTTACCCTCCCCCCCCCCACTGGAAAGATGTGACACAAGGTTGGAATGTGGGGATGGTAAGCCAGTGCGCAGGAGGTAGCCTACTCTGGCTTCGCAAAAAATACCCGAGCATCTCCGTCGGTATACCCTGGTGGGAGCGCTTCAGGAGATTGGTCATAAACTAAACCCATCTCAGAGAGAAAGGAAATCTTAGAGTGGTAGACACTCAAGGACCTATAATATATATATATATATATATATATATATATATATATATATAAAATATCTCTTGGTTTTTCCTTTTTCATTTCCCATATATATATATATATATATATATATATATATATATATATATATATATATATATATATATGGGAAATGAAAAAGGAAAAACCAAGAGATATTTTTTATATATTCATCAACGTTTCGTCTTTATTGTAATGATAATTTTAAGAAAATTGTCATGCAAGTACATCGAAATATTGGGTTGACATGATGGGTTGATAAGGAAAAGTAGTAGCCGTGGCTACTAACAGCGCTGGACGAGGCTCCGGGCTGCTAGAAGTCAGTCAGTATATATATATATATAATATATATATATATATAAGCAAAGGTATATCAAAAAATACATAGTGCTATTGCTTAATAATACTTTTTGTTGTTTTTTTCAATTCTTTGAATCGTCCAACTTGTATTTCGGTCAAATTGGTGCATGTAAGTTGCCTTGGTTCTTATTGCATTTGTTTCTTTCTTCGCGAGTACTTTCGATTTGATTCACCTAATCATCATCAGACGGGGTAAGTCTTGGTGTATTCACAACTGTGTCTTTACTGTTGAGTTTTTTTAATGCCTACTAATTTACGACTTGACCAAACTACAAGATGAACTATTCGAAAAATTAAACAAAGTAAAACAAAGTCTTATCAAGCAAAAACAAAAACTCCGGGTTATTTAATGACGTTTACCTAAATGAAAATAGGCTGCCTAAATACACACACAATATATATTGTAATGCATTTTCCCGAACACTTTTGTTGTAGGGTATTATTGTCGGAAATAAATAACAACAAATAATTTATTACGGATAACTGTAACTCACCGTTTTATTTATTAAATCCATTCGGTATGTTTGGACTTTTTTAGATACAGGTTTTATATGATGTTAAATATATAGCTATTTTCTTTGATTGCTTTCTTCATTTCGAAGTGTGGAATTTTTGGCAATTTCTCTCCCCATTGTTAACTAAATACGAAATAAGGAAACTGCAGTGCAGATATTACCTTTATTAAGAAGTGCGTGCAAGAGATATGTTGCATTCGTTACAAAATTGGTCTGCACTATTTTTCCCCTTTTTTTCTTGTGCGGATTACTTCTCTCCATGTAAATTTTAAAGTGCATTTCATAATTTATGTTTAATGAATACTCCTTTTGTAAAGTATTATTTTCATCCAAGAAGATGAAACAGGTTGACTTCCGCGACCGACCCACATATCCTGGCCTCTACCCAGCGCACAGTCCAACACCGCATGGTTGGCATTTGCTGAACCAACCGGGCCATGAACAAGCAGCTGTGGGTGCGACCAGATTTTCAGACAGCGGATAAGGTCACGCGAACGGTGACTGAGTAGCTCCCGCCCAACATCAAGCCCTCACTAAGCCGACCGGTATCAATATGGCATGAATTGGTGCTACGAGATCTGGAACAGCTTTGAGTGGACTGGCTAAGAACCGACAATCCTGGCCCGTTCTTTGTGATCTGCGCGGACTAGACCCTCATAAAGAATAAAGAATAATCTTATCTTTTAAAGCATCCGTATTTATATTGGTGTGAAGACAACTCTTTTTCGTCGTCTCTATTTCTAAAAAAGTCGTAATTTCCCCGGGACTAATTAAACATGGTCTACTGCATGATGTACATGTGTGGAAAATTGTAATTTTTGTTTATAAAGTAATAGAACAAAATATACGAGGTCAATTTTAATTAACTCAAATTAGACGCGTTGACGACAAATTCGTCCAATCTTATTCCAAATGTTTAATGAACAAATAATGAGCATTTCTTGTCAATTTCGCCATCGGACATTTTAGACACCATTTTGAAAATCTTATGTTTGTATCTGTTTAATGCATCCACCTAATTCAATGGCGGTTTCTGTTGCCACCAGTTTGTCACGACATTTTTATTCGATAAACTCTAAAAAGTTAAAAACTACACTCTGTGGCTGACATGCTAAACAAAAGCCAGAGTCGAGTGGTGGAAATAGTCGTGACTAAACTTCTCACTTGCATAAAAATGTCTCGTCTTGGTTTAGCGTACAGAACGTGGATGTAGGAAAGAACAGGTTCACACCTGAACAAGCAAGATTATTTATGCGTATCGACCACGTGTAACAGGCGTGCCTTGCCATCCCTAAATACGAACCTCATAAAAGTTGACGAAAACGGTTTACCACAATAAAAGCTAATATCATTGATCGATGGTGATCTGCATTCACAATCGGATTCTTAAAGAAAAGTATATCTCATGACGAGGTTCCAGTGGGGATGACATTTTTTCCAAGATCAGTATTAAAAACTATGTAGTTTGGGGAAAAGTATCCCACGTAAAGATGTTCTAGTGGTGCATTGGTATTGAAAACGGTGTTATCGATGAAAAGTCGTGATAAAGATCTAGTGGATAACACCTTCTGCATTAGGAGTGGTGCCATATATATATACTTTATACACATTTGATTCGAAATGTACAACCAAATGCTGGACATAAACCAAACAGTAGTAACCGATTTCTGTATTGTATCGAATTACTTTATTAAACTTAGTTATTGTTGCATGGTAAATATACAATAGATAGAACATGAACACAATAAAAATAAGTTACAAAATAAACATCAATTCTTGCTACTTATATATTATCAGATTTAATAATAGCAACTTATATAATATTATAATAAAACTAATTGTCAACTAGTGAATACTTATTTAACAGCTTATGTCATACAGCATACAAAACAAGATTACATACTTTAAACACTGAACGTGTACGTGCGTAACTCTATGGACACATGTGCAGTGCGAGCGAAAATACGTCATTGGGAGGAAAAGGAAGAGAAAAAAAGAAGAAAAGATAAAGAAAAATAAAAAACATAAATAAAATGCTGTAAAAAATAAGTAGTACTAAACCAGAATCAGAGTTGATAATGCAAGGGCGAGGTATATTGCATTGTGTAAATGCGATTTTTGTCAGATGTTTGCTTAAAGAATAAGAGCCGAGCTTGAGGTTAATATTAGATGGCAGTATATGAACGATTACAGCACTTTCGATGCACTTAAGGCGTGGGAAAGAGGATTCAGTCTTGAGAAGGTTGCAATTTGTAAGGTAAAAAATGTGCAATTTGATGTTTCTGACTCTCTCGCTGAGATAAAACATCGGACAGGAAGCACATTTTATTTTATAAATGCGGATTATGGAAGAAGTGTTTTCTCTATTTTCTAATTAACGTCTTTACCCACGCGCTTACATTCAAATAGTTACGCACCCAATAACACATCTCATTTCGCGTCTTCTTTTAATATGTTTTTGCCGTTTTTCAATAAATTTCAAATCTTTACTTTTTCTGAAGACGTTCCTATATACGAACAACACTGGTCAATCTCTCGTTTGGTTTTTATTTCTTCTTGGGTTGAATCGTTTTTTCTTTATATATATACATATATAATCAGATTGAAAAATCAGATCAGCGTGATGCAATCTTTTTTTTCAATAAATGAAACATTTTTTTATTTAAATGAAATATTTTGATATGAACATGTTTTCGTCAGTGTTTACAGAAATTATTTTATTTTTTTCTTCTTTCTCATTGTCGTGATCTTCTGATCGGCCTGGTCTATCAAATATCACGAAATCTCCCAAATGGCAATGAAATGGTATAGACGGTGGTACGTGGCCATTTAGTAAATCCGTTATGGGTATAATGTAATCAGATTGAAAAAAAAACAGATAAGCGATGCGAGATTTTTTTCAATTATTGAAACATTTACTTTTAAAAATTTAAATACAATATTTCGATATACACATGTCTTCTTCAGTGTTTACAGACATTCTTCTTTCTTTTTCATTGTTGAGCTCTTTTGATTAATCAGGCCGATGAGAATTAATGAAATCTCCCGATAGCAATGGAATGTGTTTTTCCATCGGGGTATTTCGTTCTCTCTACAATGAAAAAACAAACAAAAAATGAAATAATGTCTGTAAACCTTGAAGAAGTCATGTTGAATCGAGATATTTGAGTTAATTAAATAAAAATAGATGTTTCATTTATTGAAAAAAAATCTCGCATCGCTTATGCAGTTTTTACAATCTGATTACATCATTTTCACTTGGTGATTTATGTCAAGTAGCCTTAATGGATTTACTAATATATATATATATATATATATATATATATATATATATATATATATATATATAGGCAAATGTTGTTGAATAGCACGGAGTGTTTCTGCTTTGTGATCTTTTTTTAAAATTTTTCCATCTTCCGAATGGTCAACTTCGTACCTCGATCAAACTGGTGTATGAAGTTTCCGTAGTTTTGTTGTTCCATCTTCCTTGCGAGTACTTTCGATTTGATATCCTCAAATCATCTTCAGGCGTGTTAGTGTGAAAAAAGAATATGTATTTATAGAATGTAAAGAGAGGAAAAGAGTATTCTTTACTTTTTATTTTATTTATTTATTCTATTTATTCATTAATTTTTTATTTTTATTAATTTATTTATTTATATTTATTTTTTATTTCATTTTTATTTTTTAATTCATACAACTTAAAAAAAGGAGCGTCTATGTATTGAAAAGTTACAAGGGCGTGATTATGTTCGAAGGAGTGTGAAGTTAGAGTTTGATTTCTTAAGCGCAAAAAAAAAAATCGACCATGTTTTAAGAGCGTTTAAAATTCAAACGTGTAGTTGTTTAATGGTTAGGAATTTAATAACGTTGATTACTAAGGTAGACACTTCAAAATGTTGTGACTAGTCTCATAAACAATGTTATTGATTATAGGGCGTTTCGTTCTTATGTAAAAAAAAAAACCCAAAAAACAAAAAAAAACTACAAGACACTTTCCAAAATAACTCGAAACTTACATTCACCCACGAACTTAACGTTAATAATAAAATGGGACAAAATTAGTCGTTAGAGAGATATTAAGGGCGATGTTTTCACTTACCTGTTATTGGAAACTCGAACTAAAATGTACTTTTTGGCTTTTGTTCTAGTGTTGCATACCTTAGATTTCTCCCTCACTTGTAGAGGGCGGTCGGGTCGTCTAGTGGATGAATTCTTTCTTCTCTGCCGTGAACCACGTCGTCCGTTGTCTGCAACAAAAGCCATGACGCACTCCGAAGATAAACTCTTCTTTTAGATTTCATTCATTTTATTACAAGAGTTGTTATTTTAACTGGGAGTCATTCACCACGTCAAGAGAGAGGGAGAGAGCAAATCCTACTTCATCGTAGTTAGTTAACAATGTTTCTTAACCATTCATAGAGAGGGGGGGAGTATTTCTCGCGCTTGTTCGCGCCTTCCGAATCAGACTGACTAAAAACTCGCTTCTCCGAGACGAGTGACGTCACAGAGCCTCTCGCAGGTGTAGACTGACCCTTGATCTGGGGTCTCGTCACACGGTAACCTTGTCACGTCTGTCAGCTCTGACTGTGAGAACAAGCCCTGTTCTGCACTCGACTGCACCCGCGTTATATTGCGCAAGTCAAGCCCGACTTCTAACAGATACGTCCATTCCCATAGGGCCATTATCCAACACTAGGATAAAAGTGTATTATCTGTTTTATCTTCTGTCGGAGGAGGGAAATCATTTTTGACTGGAGAGCGGAGAGTAGAGGTGAAGACGAGAAAAAGGAAAGGGTATGGAGAGAGAGGAAGAGAGGGAGAGAGGAATAGAGGAAGACAGAGACGTTTTTAAAGAAACATGTTACGTTTGTTACTCGCTTAATTTGTTATCCATGCGCCGGGCAACGCCGGATACCTTGCTAGTATACATAGAGAGTATCATTTCAAATCTGTTTGGGGCTTAAAAAACACGCTATATCGCTTTGAATTCCCAACACACTACACACAAGCGCAACGTGTAGTCTGCCTGTAATGACTGTAATTAAATCGCGTGATAAAAAAGCATGTGTTTACCATTATTGTGTTTGTAAATCTCACCTAGGTTCGTCACCGGACTAATGATTGCGGGCGATGCTTTAGTGTTATTCGTGTCTAACAAGCGTGTAGCATTACAATGAAAATATACCGACATCGCATCGCAAGTCCCACGTCGATGGAGGAACCACGAAGGTAGAACTTTGGCACTTTTCATATGTTATTCTATACAGCATAATAAAGTAATTCTGATAGAATAGAATCAGATTATTAGCTTTTTATGCTCTTGGGTTTTAGTGCAATTATAAACCAGGCTACGCTAATTTCAAGAATTTGAGGCTTTCGTTGTCTTGGGAAATAGAATAGTCTATGAAGCGTATGATAAAACGATAGAAACCATAAAATCATTTTAAAAAAACAGATAAAAAATAATGTAATTTCTAAAAAATCTTTTATTTGGCAAAGAGATACATAGTCTATGGCAAAAAGATCACCATTAAAATAAAAATAATAAAATCTGGTTTTAACCTTGTTTGATGTATTTATGAGTTTAAATTATGTTGCTAGTCTCTCTCTACTCTATTGTTATGTTCACTGTAGATGCTTGGCTGAGCTCCTATCCCTCATTGCCCTATCAAACATTCACAGCAAGAAGTCACTCAGCTACAACCCTCGCAAATAACTTTCTGTTCTCTATCTCTCTCTCTCTCACTTTCTCTTTCTCTCTCTCTCACTTTCTCTTCCTCCCTCTCTCTCACTTTCTCTCTCTCCCTCTCACTTTCTCTATATCTCTCCCTTTCTCTTTCTCCCTATCTCTCTCACTTTCTCTTTCTCCCTCTCTCTCACTTTCTCTCTCTCTCTCTGCCTATCCTACCCATTGTTTTCAATCTTTTCCTGGTGGCAATCATCGCCAACTGACAATTTCTTAGACGTGTATCCTCGAGTAACCTCTGAACTTTTGATAAGCACTGACCTGATAAATCTACATTTTATCTGCCAGTTCCAGCTTGAAACTAGAACATTGATCGAGCATCTAGAAGGGGGGGGGGGCAACGGAAAAGAATATGCAGACACACGTGTTCTTTACAATTTATCGAAATATGTCTCCAAGAAAAATGATGTAACACACACACACACACATATATATATATATATATATATATATATATATATATGTATATATATATATATATATATATATATATATATATATATATAAATAAATATATATATATATATATATATATATATATATATATATAATGGTCATAATTAAGGTAAAAACATCCACAGGGTAGTAATTCAAAGAATTTCAACTGCTTGTTTCTTTCTTTCTTTTCTCCTACCGAGTCTGAGACCACGAGTTTCGCTGGACACATTTTATCTCGGCTGGGGATGTATGAATAAAAGTTGTGTATGTGATTATGCTTAGTTATGGTAATGTGTGAGTGAGGTTACGTGTGTGCGTGCTCATAGGCTGTGTGCATATTTAGGCTTGTGTATGCGCGTGAGTAAAGTTGTATATATGTATGATATCGTCAAGTCGTAAGTATCATAATTCTGACACGGCAGTTATTAGTTTATTAACTTAAAGATTCCCCCCCCTTCGACCGCCATAGTTAAATATAAGTCTTAAATTTCCCTCTCTCTCTCTAAAAGATGTATCAAATTGGTTGCTACCACCACTCTCTCTGGTTGTGTTTGAATTGTCGTACTGAAATTCAATTTTCTATCAGTCTCAAAAATGTAATTGTCTGAGTGATGCTTGAAAAAACCGCACGGTTGAAATAAATTATCGCATCGACAATTATGTGATTTCGTGTTATTATATTTTATGTTATTCTTGCTCTGTTTACTACATTAAGCTCTCATACCCAGATTTCCTCCTGAAATTATCCCATTATAACACATATATATATATATATATATATATATATATATATATATATATATATATATATATATATATATATTTATAGATGAAAGGATAAAATAATCCGACAGTATGAAACTAAGATGGAATAAGCGGAAGGCCTAAAAAGCTCAACGTTTCGCCGATATGGGCTTTGTCAAGAGCGAACGTCTTTTGTCACTTTTGCATTTTTTTCGTTCGCTCTTGACAAAACCCATTTGGGCGAAACGTTGAGCTTTTTGGGTCTTCCGCTTATTCCATTGTAGTTTCATATATATATATATATATATATATATATATATATATATATATATATATATATATAATGTATATTTCGGCAGCAAGTCCTTTATTATACATGCGTCATTGAAGACCACGGAGTTTCCTTTCTTTGCTATCTTTCTTGTTAATTTCTCGACGTAACGTGATAGTAACAATCCAAGCAGAGTGCTTAATTAATTAATCAAAATTAAGAGCGCAATATTTATTTAATTTTCGGTAAAAAAAATCAGTACAACATCAGTATTATTGGTTCCAAGCCCAGAAGGTGTTAACATCCCGGCTATCTTCAGCTTTGTTGTCACTTGGTAGAGAAAATAGAGGGTCTCGTGTAAACCACGATCGGATACGTTATTTGCTTTGAAGGGTTGAATTAGAATCGTCTAAATTATGTGTTTAAGTGGGTAATTCAAACTCTCCAGTATATATATATATATATATATATATATATATATATATATATATATATATATATATATATATATAATGAAGAAGAATGGAAAGGAATTAGAGAAGCAAAAGCCAAATCATAATTCAATTCAATTGCTCAGAGCAAGGTATATTCCGCAAAAAAAAACAAAACAATTTATTCAAGTTTAATTTTCCTTAAGCCAGGCTTTTCAAAGATCAAAATCTTATCATCAGAGGAAGTTGCTAGGATAGATAAGTTGGCAAAGGCCAAGATTTAAAATTTGAAAAAATAAAATAAGCAATTGAATTGAATTATGATTTGGCTTTTGCTTCTCTAATTCCTTTCCATTCTTCTTCATTCTACCTGCTCTATCTTGGATATTGAGCTGTATACTCTTCACATTAGGTTTTACTTTTCCTAAAAGTTCGCTTTTAGTACACCACTTTATATATATATATATATATATATATATATATATATATATATATATATATATATGTGTGTGTGTATGTATTTAGGCAGCATTTTTTTTGGAGACATATTTCGATCAATCCTAAAGACAGCTTGTGTCTGCATATTTTTTTCATTGGCCACTTCTAGATGCGTGATTAAAGTACGAGTTTCATGATGTAACTGGCAGTAAATGTAGATTCGTTTCTTTCTAGAACAATCTTCAGGGAGTTTTGGTATTAAGCAAAGAACAAACTGCATTCCTTCCATAACTTTCAACTTAGTAAGAGCCTTGTAAACAATGTCACTATATTAGAATATGAAAATAACATGCCCTACACATTAAAACTAAAAAGCCAGCAATTAAAAATTGATTTCGCTAACAATAAAAACGTGCAGAAATGTCTTTAATACTACAATTAACCACTACAATTCCCGCCAAAGGTATCACTAAACATCTCCGAGATTATGATGTTTGCTTGATACCTTAAACCATGGAGATAGTATTAGAGTACGGCAAATTCATTTGCCAGTTCAAACCTAAAACTCGAACATTACTCAGATATCTAGAAAGTATTAACGACAAAATCCGAATAGA
Organism: Sepiola atlantica; assembly: GCA_963556195.1. NCBI lineage: Eukaryota > Metazoa > Mollusca > Cephalopoda > Sepiida > Sepiolidae > Sepiola > Sepiola atlantica. The sequence continues at coordinate 18,823,850 of OY744553.1, read as the reverse complement.
AAAGGCGTCTGTAGTATAAAACGTAATTATATATATATGGGAAATGAAAAAGGAAAAAACAAAAAGGATGTTTTTTATGTGTTCCAACGTTTCATCTTTATTTGTAAGACTTCTTCAAGATGATAATATTAAGAAAAATGTCATGCAAGTATGTGAACATATTGGCTTGACATGATGGGTTGATGGAAAGACGTAGTAGGCACTACTGGAAGCAGTAGGACCGACGTCCGGGCTTGGTGATGTCAGTCGCGTGGAATGAAATGAATGTTGATGGTCCTGAGTGAAAAAAGTGGAAGGGAGGGAGTGAGCAGGGATAATTTGGATGGTTGTATGTGAAAAAGTGGAGGGGTGGGGGTAAGCGGGAATAATGTGGATGGCAGTGAGTGAAGAAGTGGAGAGGTGGGGAAAGAGGAGGGGGGATGTTAGACCATGTGGCTGCTTCAAGAATATGAGTAGGTTGGAAGGTTTGGGCTTGGGTTTCATATATATATGAAATACATTTGGAAATCGCTTGTTTATTTATAGCGGAAATTGGCATTTTGTCGCACGTATTAGCATATTATATTTTTCTTCTAATTCTTTTTGGGGAGCGATAATTTCTGTACACAGTTAACTTTACATTAGTCAACTATGTAATGAAATTTCCGGTTGAAATTCATACGTTAGTTTTCAACGCGTGCATTTGTGAAAACGCGTTTAAAACTCCTGGACTAGTTTAAACAGTTTTTTTCGATCGTCGATATGTCTAGATAAAGTCCATATATATATATATATATATATATATATATATATATATATATATATATATATATATATGTAGAAGGATGAAAAGGAATTAGAAAAGCAAAAGTCAAATCGTATTTCTATTCAGTTGCTCAGAGCAAGGTATATTCCGCAAAAAGGCAATTTATTCAAGTTAAATTTTTCCTTAAGCCAGGCTTTTCAAAGATCAAAATCTTATCATCAGAGGAAATCGCTGGGATAGATAAGTTGGCAAAGGCCAAGATTTAAAATTTGAAAATGTAAAATAAAAATTGTAGGGAAAAAGCACATGGCAAAACTCTGCCCGAATGCAAGCAAATGTCCGATTGCAAAAAAGTCCGGTGTCAAAAAGTCCAGTGGAGAAAGTGAAATGTAGATAGGTAGGTCGTTAAAAGGCACAAGAAGTGACAAGAGAGGATTCAAAGTTAAATTCCAAAAACCACATCTTCAGGTGCGGCGAAGATAGATAAAATCCAGAGGGTAAAAGGTCCAATAAAAGGTACGTTCGTGGATGCAACAAAGCTCAGTAAAACGTGCGGTGGAAAGTATTCGACATTTAAAAAGACTTTCTGGGCTGAAAATCATGGAATAGGTTTAAATTGACAAAAAGACAGCGAATTAATAGTTAAAGGCTTGCCCGTTGAAAAACAAGACTATATATATATATATATATATATATATATATATATATATATATATATATATATATATATAAAGGAGTAAGGCTACCAACATTAGCAAAATGTTTTTTTTAACATTTATTTATTATTTTGTTATGTTATCATTTTATAATTTTATATAACGCGTTTCAAGCGGTGGTCCGCTTATATCAGATATATATATATATATATATATATATATATATATATATATATATATATATATATATATATATCAACTGGCTCACGGTATTTTTTTTATTTTTAAGACATGTAAATTAAAATTTAAAACTGTAAATTTAAAAATGTCAAAAATATTTTATTATCAAACATAATTTGAAAATCTCGTAACGACTAACATTAAAAACGGTCTAAGGGGGCCATACGTTATTAAATTCAATATTGAAGGTATGATACGAAATTTTAAAACATAAATTTATAATGGACTATCAATTTAGTCTGCATTTTTTATGATGTGGGTGATTAAGCTTGTTTTAATGTTAGGAATAATATTTAGGAAGTAAAATTAAGTCCATTTAGGAATTAGACATATTTTAGGCCTACTATTTTAGTACCATGAAAAACATGGACAATAACTCGTCTTCTCTCTTGGTAAACGAAAAATCTGTTCATATTTTCGTGATTTAATTTACGGGTATTTAGTTTTGGTATTCAGATGGAACATACTAAGTTGACTATATTAATGGGAAAGTGATATCTGAAAAAAAGTTCAGGGAAACATAGCAGCGGGAATTTAAAGCGCGGATATAAGAGCAAGTCCGATATTGAATAAGGCTATCTTGAGATAATGCTTTTGGCAGTGGGTGGTGATTATCGAAGATCGTTTATGTGTCCAGTTTATAAGAGCTTGTCTTCTATGGACACATCATTTAAAAAAGTCATCCCTGATGTGTAAACAGTTTATATTAGGTCAATAATTGCCCTTAATATGTAATAATTTTCTGCGTTTCATCGGGGCCCCTGTTAATTGCTGGAGAGTATAATGGTCTTCCCTCTATTACTTTCGTTTTGATGGTGAAGAGTTCCCAGCATATTTTAACGGTCATATCCTGGTCGCAAGTGTTGTGTTGGCTCTGTCTTTGTATTTAAAGGTATACCTGTGTGTGTACAATATCTGCGTAAAGCCTTCCTATGTCTTGCCTATGTATTTATCTGGTTCGGCCGCTTGGCTGGCTTGTGACAATCGTCTTATACACTACGGAATAACTTTTACAGTTCCCTTCTAAGGGGCAGTTGTTTTTCTTCTGGCATGAGCAGCTTGTGTTTTCTATTGATTTTGGTTCCGCGAAGATGATTTTTTTTTTACAAATGGGGTGGTGGAGTAGCATATCTTTATTGTATTCTTGTTGAAGAGTTTGTGTAAGTTGTGTGTTGGAGGAAATTGATTGGCAAGTACGCTGAGAAAGAGATGCCTTACTCACGTCTCAGTGTTAAAGAAAGAAAAAAGAGACAACCAAATACTCGACCTCCTCCTATTGCGGTTGCCACGTGTTTGGTTTCGATTAGGTATTATGAGATCTCTTCTCATACCCCGCTGTCGCAGAGCGCTTTATTGGAATAAGGCGCTGCCTGTATTTACATTTCAGTGTTGGATGAGAGGTTTGAGATTTTTAGCTGATGTTATTGACCAAGTTTTTGAAGACAGTGTGATATCAGGATCCGTTGTTGATGTATTGGAGGGTTTCGTTGAATTTGTGCAAAAGTTTGTTCGTGTTGTTTGCAAAGTACAATGTCATGTCTAGGAAGTCTACTTGGTCTAAGTTTGTTTTAATGATGATTTTGAATCCGAGCTTTTAAAAAAGTATTTGTTAAGTCTTTTCTAAACCTATGTAACATAGCAAGCAAAGTCCGTCATTCCTGTAATGACCGGACACATGGTCAGAGAATTTATTTTGGAGTGTCTCCGATATGAACAAGCCGACAAAGCCACAGATGTCTGCATTGTCGTATACTAATCTATCTTTCGGAAACTTGATTGCAATACGTTTTAAATCCAGCTCTCTCTCTCATATATATATATATATATATATATATATATATATATATATATATATATATATATATATATATATATATATAAATTAGGAAAGTTCATTTTATAAAGCATCTTTTGTAAGTTAATATAAATATAGAGGCAAACAAGCCTTCAAAAACCATGTATTAGATGCGAGTAATTAAATCAAAAGAAAAATAAAAATATTTCGAAACATTTAATAAAATATTTCAAAATACCTTCCGTTTTTTTTTTTTTCTTCATCTTGATTTTAAAACAGACATTTTCAACAATAGTCCACAACACCGGACGTGACACTTCACCAACACCAGGAAGTAAATTATGGAAAAAAAAGGTTATACCTTTATTTGTCTTGGCTCTGATGAAGCTTGTTTTTGTCAAGCGAAATATTAGCTAAAAAAAAAAAATCAAGATGAAGAAAAAAAAAAAACGGAAGGTATTTTGAAATATTTTATTAAATGTTTCGAAATATTTTTATTTTTCTTTTGATTTAATTACTCGCATCTAATACATGGTTTTTGAAGGCTTGTTTGCCTCTATATTTATATTAACTTACAAAAGATGCTTTATAAAATGAACTTTCCTAATTTATAACTCGCAGCGACCATGCGCATTCAAGTTCTATTCTATTTAAAACAGACATTTTCAACAATAGTCCACAACACCGGACGTGACACTTCACCAACACCAGGAAGTAAATTATGGGAAAAAAAGGTTATACCTTTATTTGTCTTGGCTCTGATGAAGCTTGTTTTTGTCAAGCGAAATATTAGCTAAAAAAAAAAAAATCAAGATGAAGAAAAAAAAAAAGACGGAAGGTATTTTGAAATATTTTATTAAATGTTTCGAAATATTTTTATTTTTCTTTTGATTTAATTACTCGCATCTAATACATGGTTTTTGAAGGCTTGTTTGCCTCTATATTTATATTAACTTACAAAAGATGCTTTATAAAATGAACTTTCCTAATTTATAACTCGCAGCGACCATGCGCATTCAAGTTCTATTCTATTTAAAACAGACATTTTCAACAATAGTCCACAACACCGGACGTGACACTTCACCAACACCAGGAAGTAAATTATGGGAAAAAAAGGTTATACCTTTATTTGTCTTGGCTCTGATGAAGCTTGTTTTTGTCAAGCGAAATATTAGCTAAAAAAAAAAAATCAAGATGAAGAAAAAAAAAAAGACGGAAGGTATTTTGAAATATTTTATTAAATGTTTCGAAATATTTTTATTTTTCTTTTGATTTAATTACTCGCATCTAATACATGGTTTTTGAAGGCTTGTTTGCCTCTATATTTATATTATATATATATATATATATATATATATATATATATATATATATATATATATATATATATATTAGAAGTTCATACCTTTTTGAAAGCATCCAAATAAATTTTAAAAACAAGGGGTAAGGTAAATCAAAATACCGTTTAAAGCATGTTAAGATGCGATAATGTTTTATTAAAAAATAAAAATCGAAACCGATCTTTTTTTTTATAAACTTTCATTTTTTTTTAGTTTATATTACAGATATATTTCGCCGAGTAAAATCGGCTTCTTCAGTGTAGTTAGTAGATTCGACGTAAATGGTCTGCCGGTCTCAGATGGTGTAGCCGGCCCAGGAGGTGTTTTTTTTTCACTTTCGGTACGAAATCACGCCAGCACGTGGATGTGTATATATATTAGAAGTTCATACCTTTTTTAAAGCATCCAAATAAGTATATATATATATATATATATATATATATATATATATATATATATATATATATATAATCTACAGAAGCTTTGAGTCATTTTAAACAAAAGTAGAAAAAAAGGAAAATGCAGTTTAAATACCCAGAGAAACTAACTTAATCCAAGCTATCGCAGACTTAACATTCGTTAAAAATTCATAAATAAATAAATAAATAAATAAATTGAAGTATCTAACAGTGAAAAAAAAACAGAATACGTTAACTTAAGCTTATATATATATATATATATATATATATATATATATATATATTAGATAGAAATATGAAAAGGAATTAGAAAAGCGACAGTGGCAGATCTTTTTTCAATTCAGTTGCTATTTGCTCTATCAGGTATATTGAGCTGTATACTTTTCACAATAGCTTTTACCTTTCCTAAAAGTTTGTTTTTAGTTCTCTACTTTGTATATATATATATATGTGTGTGTGTGTGTGTGTGTGTGTGTGTGTGGAACGGAGGAAAATAAACCCTGTCTACATTATGAGGGTCAGCCAGACTTAATTTATCTCGGCTCCCATATTTTGAAAAGATAAGTCGAGCTGATTCTGCTGAAAACAAAAAGAGTCCACACTAGAATTCGAGGCAAATACTAGGTTATTTAAACGCGAATCGGTCTGCAATAAGAGAGCACCTTGTAAATTTCCTGTGCATCGAAGTTTAGTTATACTACTTTCTATGTTTTGAGCAGGTCCAACTGGACTTATCATTTAAATGTATTGGAGACGATATTCATGAAGATCAACCGACCAGCCAGAAGGAGAACCCTATATATATATATATATATGAAAATATTTGTTATTGTTTATTATCTATGGACGTATACGTTTCGTCTCTTTTCAATCAAGACTCATCAGCATAGAAGTATGACTATTCACTACCCGTCACATGATTCGAAACCCTGGATTACAACTATTTTTCAACTCAAATCCAACGTCGTTAACCGCGCGGCCAATATTTGAATAGCTGATAAACCATGGTAGTTTAAACACATTTAAAGCGGGGATGATGTCCAGGCATTCTACTACTATTAAGGAATGATGCATTATAAAGCAAATGACGTCATGCTTTTTTTGTACTACCATAAAAGTACTCTACTATATATATATATATATATATATATATATATATATATATATCTTATTGATGTCAGTTATTGCAGAAATTGTTAGAACAGCGGTTCTTATCATGATAAGTTTGCTGATCGAGGATAAGTCAGCGATTTAGCTAGCTCAACCAGACGTATGTTCACAGCTTTTGACACCACTGATATACGTATGATTATTAAAGTTTTATAATATAAATACATATTTTTAAAAATCGAACAATTTTGTCACGTATTCAACTCGGGTTTAATTGTTTGTATTGAGCAAAATTGAGTATACCAAAGTAGTTCAGTATAAAAAGATAACTCCAAAATTAATACATTTCTGCTCTCTCAATCTCTGACTCTGCGTCTGTTTATCTCCCCGTTCTGCTCCAGTTACTCGTTAAATATTATTACTACTTGAGTTCGCATTCCATTGTTTATAATATGGGCCGTTCCAATATTTTATTTCCTATCTTTATTTCTTCTGAATAGTATTAAACAGACATACAGAGAGAGGCATACATAGAGACGCACAAAGGGATAGATACACATACAGAGAGAGAGAGAGGAAGAAAGATAAAGAGAATAACATGAGTGATAGACATTATATAAAAAAGCGAAATCACACACTTTACGTTGGGAGTGATAGATATTAACGTAGTCAGAGATAGGTCACTTGGAATCTTAATGGAACATATGGCTAATTATAATCATTAACATTGCATTGTTTTTCATGTAACGCAGTTTAACAACTAAAATATTTTAGTATGTATTTTGTGTGAGTAAAATATATAGGGAAGCGTTTTAGGGAAACAAAAGTTCATTTAACTTATTTTACTTTTATAATCGACAAATAATAGTGTTATGGGAGAATGTTTCGTGATGTATACGAAAATGAAAAGAAACTTGAACTAATTGAAAGAACATCTCAGAAAGATATGATGAATAGTAAAAGAAACAGGGAAACATCAGTTGATAAAAGCAATTTGTAATGGTGGATCTTTTAGCGTTCAGTATTGTTATTTAATCGAATAATAAAACTATCAAAAACGTTGAATAAACCGAGAAAATGACACAATAAAAAATCTGTTCAATAAAAGCGAGAAAAACAATCATTTGGTAATGAGAAAAAAACTGAAATAGAAAAAAATAAAACAATTAACTTTGAAACAAAAATAAGAAAATTGTTTTTAGAAGACTTCGGCATAGTTTATGGATTGCATCAAATATTGCTATCAAAATGGCGGCAGACGCGATTTTAAACCTGATACAAAAAACGTGAATGCCAAATGTAACACACTGTTCAAACAAAAAGGGTTATAAAATTGTCAATTATAGGACATAACTATTTCCTTTATCTCTGAGAAAGTAAGCGCAATTGAAATGAGCAAAGTTAAATTTGAAAAAGAAACAACATATTCTATACTAGCTAATTTGACAAACTTAGCCTGGTTTTTGTTAGGGCAACCTAACAAAACAGAATAGTAATTTACCCTTGAATCAAAAGAAAGAGTTATCGCCCTTGGATAAAAGAAGTTGTCTGCCATGGCAGTTGAAAAGTAAACAAAACGGCTCTCACGATCAGACTAAGCATCTCTCATTCAGCGGTTTTCTGCATTTCTTTAATCAGTGTTTTTGTTAATTAAATTTCTTAAATGTTCTACTTCGTCCTTTCCTCTATTTTCATTATTTTTTAGTTGTTATTAAACCGATATCAACGTGTAAAGATCATAGCGACGGGAATAGTTTGTAGAACGAACATTTACACTTTCAAAGATGGATTGCACCATACTGCAATTAATGCAACAACAATTACGTTTGATAGAATTATTTTCAGAGAGATTCTCCACACCTTCACCATCGCTTTCGGAAACAAAGCTCACGGCATCGACAGAATCGGTTGCACATTCAATCAAGGAATTTCATTACAACCAAATAGCTAAATCGACGTTTTCACGCTTTGAGGACCTTTCTGTGTGGAATTCAAAGAGCAAGCTTACGATTAGAAATTCAGACTTTTGCTACGGAAGCTTGGAACGTCGGAACACAATCGGTATGCAAACTAAATACTACCTAAACACCCACGTGATTATAACTTCGACGACACGGTGGAGAATCTGAGGCAGATTTTCGGTGAGCAGATTTCGTTATTTAATATGCGTGTCAATTGTCTTAACATAACGAAGACTGATGCAACCGATTTCCTTCCACGATACAAACTTTAAAATTTTTAATAAACATGACCCACGTATTTGATGGTTTAAATTACTCCGACCGCTACCAACGTTTCCCCCCACACCTTGTGATGGCTGCAACCATCTTGATGAGCCCATGTTTTATCTGGTCATAAGCGATCACTCTCAGCTCACTTCCCCTGCATAATGATCGTATAACTCTAACCGCCACAATTCCCACCACACTTTCTACTTCAAACTCAATTCCCCGCTGACACTATCTATTTGTATCTCATAATTTACTCTTTTCATAAGCGACCTTTTAAAGTCCACTCCTCCTACTTGCATTGTTTCAAATATTTTGTAATTGTGTGTTATTTTTTTTTCAGATAATCATCCTGAGGAAATCTTGAGATAAAGACGAAACGTTGATGAATACATAAATCATAGTTTTTAGTTTTCCTTTATTTCATTTTCCATCACAAATATATAAATATTTATATATATATATATATATATATATATATATATATATATATATATATATATATAGTAAGCAATGAAAATATATATTGCAATCAAGCTACACAGAGGCTCCCGTATTTCATCCCCGGGGGGAATCATCAGGCTAAATGCATTTAGCCTGACAATTCCCCCCGGGGATGAAAGACGGGAGCCTCTGTGTAACTTGATTGCCATATATATGTGCATTGCTTACTACCTATCTCTACTTACGTATCGAGCACTGTTGAAGTAAATACTGAAAACTGACACATAAAAAATTATATCTCCTTATAATATTTTATGTGGATACATGAAGTACTAATATATATATATATATATATATATATATATATATATATATATATATATATATGGGGTAAAGTACACGATAATTCATGAAAATGATATGCCGTGGTAAACAAAATATGTGAAAAATGACAAATAGAAAACAGGTTAAAGTGCAGGAGAAAAACAATTTGTGTTTATCCTGGCTAGTTCCTCTGTCTTCTTGCCTCTTATCACCTTTTCTCCACTATACTAGCTCATTACGTGTGAAAATGAAAAAGAAAATAGATAAAAATATAAAAGGATGAATAAGAAATAAAGAAGAATGTGTCACCCACTTGTCATATTTCAATGTCACTTAAAGTCTTCTCATGGTCCAATCGGATCATCCTTCCCCCCCATGTGTGTGTCTTCAAAATAAAATTATTTCCAAATCTGCACTTTTTTGAAGACGTTCGCCAACACGAACAAAGCTGGTCAAATCTCTCGTTTTTGTTTTTCTCCTGCATTTTAACCTGTTTTCCATTTGTCATTTTTCACACACACACACACACACACACACATATATATATATATATATATATATATATATATATATATATACATATATATATATATATACATATATATATATATATATATATATATATAGATAGATAGATAGATAGATAGATAGATAGATAGATAGATAGATAGATAGATAGATAAGATGAAGAGTATTGACTTTGAGCATTACATTAAAAACTGAACTTCAAAACGAGTAAACAAAACAAATTACGGAATCCTTTCGACTATATATTGTATTTCAACATTAATTATAGCCCATCCCAAATGCGGACTTTGTGAAGCAGCAGTCAGAAAAGCTTACTCAATATCCCGTTTTCAACAATCATTGTGATTTCTCAGAATGTTTATCTTGCAGTAAAATAAACCAACCATGTATCTTTGACTAACCGGTTACAATCCGGATAGTTGAAGAATAAAACAAACTGAAAACGTTTACATGCTCCGAAAGTTAATAATTAACTACTCACAATTATTTAGTGTTTCGAAATTAATTAACGTATAAAGGACGCATAATTAAAGTTTATGTCGTCAATTTGTTAATTTAAGAGTTAGAGCGACGAAAAATATGTAAAGTAGAAAATATCCACTTCATCATGGCTATCTTATATGAAGTCAGAAATTTATATCCAGTGTTTATAAAAAAAACAATTATATTACAGGCCAGATTTTATTTTTTAGCAAATAATATTTTTTTAGCGATTTATTTTATTATTAACAATTAAAAAAATCAACTTGATTTTCATAATTAAAAATGAAAAATTTTTTTTAAAAAATTTTTTAACAAATAATTAAATCAAACTTTATAATTAGAATGTTATGTTATTTTGAAAATATTTTAACCAAATATAATTATATTACAAAGTAACAATTATAGGTAGTTTAAAATAAGAAGGAAAAAAGATCCGACCCCCCATAGAATGGATAGCGCCCACCGTCCATCTTATTCTTATATAAATGTTATTTTCGTCTTGATCGTGTCATTTGCAAAGTGGCCGGCAAACAATTATTAAGAAATAATGAATTAAAACTGTTTTTCATAAATGATAAAAATAAAAATTCTGCTAAAAGCTATTCGGCCTAACATAATTAGGGATAATTTTTGAATAACACCAATTGTAATTTCTGATTTAAGATAGAGCGGCCATGATCAAGTGGATACTTTCTATATTACCTCAAAAGTATTTATGCGATTAAAAAAACTAATAGAAGGACACAAAATGAAAATAGAGGTACAAAAATGACAGTAAAAACATTCCCGGGCAACTCCATGTAGTTACAGCTATTTTAACATAAAAGAATATATTTAAATAAAAACTCATTTTTTCACTTTCGTTGTTTGTTATGATTTTGTCAGTTTTCCTCGCTTGTTGGCAGCGGAGATTCCCAAGACAAATAATTAATCGAAGAATAATTTGATTATTCAAGCCACCATTAACATTTTCTATAACCTTGTATGAGCGGTCAACGTTTTTATGTTTTCACCAATCTCGAAAGAAATATTGTTTTCTGTCACGTTTTTCCCCTTGAAGAAGTTGACGGCTACACAAATGTCATCGATGATAATTTGAATTGATCGACCGTTCACTATCATATTATTATTTATTGATTTGATTTGTATATTACTTTCATCAATAATTTGATTATTCAACCAGATACACGGGCCCTATTTATTATCTTTATATTAATGACATTATCAGACAACTTTATGTATGTGTGTACGTGTTTAATTCTCGCATGGATGTAATTTTAATAATTAGAGATTAATTTAATATATTTTTTATTTACTATTAGTTTTTACCTTCTTTTGAGCGGTATTGGTGCAGTATATGGGTATGTAAATTTCCATCTTTACCTAAGAAGTACGAAAGAAAATAATTGGAGAATTTCGTGGAATAAAAAGACGCTACTTGGTTGTGATATGGTTGTTTGGTTTTGTTTGTTTTATGATATATCAACAATCTATGAGTTATTTAATGTCGAATGAAGTTGTCAAATATAATTCTATAGATAGTTAATTAATTGAGATTCCTAGAATAAATTGGGGTCTGTTTTTATGTTAGTATTTTATGTTAATGTATGTACATTTATAAAGGGTGCTACCTGCTATCACAATTGGGGTTTTGAAAGGTTTCTAATTGTTAAAGTAAATTGGCCTTGTCTTAGAAGCAATACATATGACCGTCCATTAAGATGAGGGTATCGTACACATTTATCATAGAGGTGTAGAATTATATAACAAAACGTTTAAAGCTTCCCGCTTAAATAATGCCTTTGAAGCGTTTTGTTGCTTCTTCTCGGCAGCTGGATATTCCCAACACAGGCAATTAACCGATGAATCATTTCATTATTAAACGAAGGATTCAAATTTTCTCAAACCTTCCAAGTAGTCAATCTTTATAACCTTTCATCAATCTTTGAAGAAATAATTGTTTTCTTCGTCTTGCATTTTATGTGCGAATAAATTACGCGCTAAAATAATGTCATTACTACTTGTATTCGATCCATTAGCCATTAAGTGTTTATCTTATTGAAATCAACATTATTAAATGCAAAACTTATTTATTGCAGCATTTATCATAACGGATATCTTTTTCACATTTTCAAAACACTTAGAACCTCATATCTGTAGAGGGGAATTTTCCCCGAAATATTATGTCATACGACCCCTATATTAATCCACATTGAGAGCGAGTAAGATATGTAATTATTACAAAAGTAATATTAATTAAAAGGGAAGACACCGAAAAACTCACTTCACTTACAACATACGTATTTATTTTATTTTATTGGTTATTGATTAGATTTATAAGGGGTCCGATTAATAATTAATACATTGAATTATTCAAACATTTAATAAGTCCCCGACTTTTACCTTTTATCATCTACTAAACGTAACCGTGACCTTTTGCAATAAAAGATTCAGGTATTCCGAAACCTTCCAAATAGTCAATAATTGTCACCATTCATCAATTTTTCAAGGAATGCTTGTTTCTCCCGCTTTTTTTGGCGTAGACAAATTACGTTCTACAATAATGGACCACGTTCTACAACAATGTTATCACTACTGGAAATTATCAATTGGCAATTATATAGGGTGGGCAAAAATAAGAGTCCTATTTTTAAAAATTCATAACTTTTTTATTTATTGATTTTTTAAATTTTTTTTTATAGAATAAGTAAAGGACCCCTTCCGAAGCAAGCATGAGCCGTATTAGCCCTAAGGAACGTACCCTCATTTAGAAAACATTATTTTTGCTTAAAAAACTCTAAACAGTGTAAAAAACAATACTTTAGTTTTTGTAAGTTTTAAGAAGTGTTTTTCGGCTAAAATTTGTTTTGTTTATTTCAAAAAATCTCGGAAGGGTCAGTCTACACACACATAAAGTTTGGTGAGTTTAACTTTTATTTTGTGGAAGTTATTCAAATTCAAGTTATTCAAATTTAAAGATAGGACCCTTACTTTGGCCCACCCTGTATATTTATTTGATATAATTGGTTATCGATTAGATTTGATTAAATCTGTAGATGGGTGCGATTAGGTGACGTTCATATGTCTGGTAAAGCCCCGCTGATGCATGGGACTCACCCTTTCATTGTATGCCCCAAAAGACGAAAATATAAGTTCCGGTGATGAGAAATATTACGATAAAAGGAAATAGTGCAAATGTCATTCAATAATTCTCACCAATTCAAATGCCATGGACCACCGCCCTGTCGCACCACTTTCCACCAGCGACTTGTTCGATAAATAATTTATTTATAGATCGAATATTTAAATATTATTAAACCTTTTCCTGCAGTTATAATATTTCAACAAATGAAAGTAGCAATTCTTCGTCTCTGTCCGGTTAATGTCAGAACGTCACAAGCGAAACTTACAAATCTATAAAATTCTAGTGTGACTACGATCTGGTTATGGTAAAACAATAATGTAACATTTAATCACTTTGGGGTCACCACGAACAAAATTAGTTCATAGGAAAAATGATACTTTTTTCTTGTTTGTGAGTTTTTGTCAAAAAACACTGGAATTATGTCAAAGAGTGTCTCAGTAAGTTTTCTTTCTTTTTATTTTATCGAACCAATTGTATAAGAAAGAATGGGAACAAGAAAAACAGATAGGGAGACAACTTAAAATTCATCCATTGATTCGTTAAGAATTTATTTTATATTAGCGCTTATTACTTAGATTCATAGATGGCTCGTTTTTTAATAAGAGTCACCACTTATCAAGGCTCAAAGATCACTCGAGGATAAGGGTTAATGGATTTGTAAGGTTAACTGTGGGACAACATCGTGATGATTGGTAACAATGGTTGAAACTGCGCAGAATTTAATCATTTAAGAAGATAGTTCAACAAAAATGTGTATACATAAAAACGACTATGTTGTAGTCAGCTGGAAACTAGTACCGCGATATTGTATTCCACGGACGGGTAGTAGTAGGAAAGGCACTCTACTCATGGCAGCTCTGTTTAGTTTTAGATACAGAGAGGGAGAAATTGTTAATTATTGACAGTTGTTGTTACGAGACGAGTTTTATTTGTGAATTTTTTACAGGGTAAACCATAGATTGGAGTTCAGTCGAGCCCCTTTCGTGAAAATAACGATAGAGCAGAGAGAGACTAGCATCATCTCTTCTGTGAGAAAGTTGTTTTAGAGAAGAGAGAAGGGCATCGACCACTAGATTTCGAAGTCAGTGTTGTACCCTGTCAAAGCAGGAAAAGGAAGCTCTCAGCGCCCCCCCCCCCAGATGTGGAAACAGTACCTCCCCATCTAAGGACGTATTCTTCTCTTATACATGTAGAGGATTGTGTCAGGTGTGAGATACTTTTTTGGAGCGGTAAAATAGTCTAACCATTTTTTTCAGCGACCTTAGTAACGGATTTGATGGGAGTCTTCAATTCCAAGTCTGAAGTGAAGATCAATTTCAGAAGCTACTAAGAGAAGGGACTTCCTCAACAACAAGCATTTCATTTGATAAATTATTTAATTATTCATCAAAGGATTCAAATATTTTAAAGAATTTCCGGCAGTTTCCTTTTATCATCAACTGGAATCAGCCGGGATGTGTTGGGTCACAATCATTTCATGTGAAAATTCATAAACGGTAATGTATCTGTTAACACATTAAACAAAAAAAAATTACTCAATTTACTTCTATATTATTACTATTATTATTAGTAGTAGTAGTAATAATAGTAGTAGTAGTAGAAGTAGTGGTAGTAATCTTTTGTAGCAGTGTTATTATTCTAATATAGATGTGGTATTACTGGACATATATTTTATATAATTAGATCTTCCTAACCAAAAGAAAGGTCCAGGTTGTCCTCGTTGACCGTTCATCTAAGCAACATGAAATACATGCTGTTGTACCCAAAGGATCCATCTTTGGCCCCTTACTCTTTCTGATTTTCATAAACGACCTCCCTGATGATATAGAGTCTGAGATAGGTATATTTGCTGACGACACCTCGCTCTACTCTCGTCATGTGGGCAAAACGGACGCGCACATGAATGAATCCTTAGAAAATGACCTCCAAGCTGTAGTGGAAAGGAATCATAAACTGATGGTATTTTTTAATACTGCAAATACAAAGTTCCTTTCCTTCAATAACTACAAGCAATCTCTTCAACCACCGATTGCCATGGTAAATAACACTCTACCCGAGAGTTCAACATTAAAACTCATCGGGCTGATATTGAAAGGTAACATGAATTTGAAACCAATACATCGAAGGCATTGCCAAGGCTGCTGCAAAGAAGGTAGGCTCTCTCTACCGTGCTAGTAAACTTCTCACACCTGATAATAATCATATATCTTTACAAAGTCACTATCCGCCCATGCATGGAATATTGTTGCCACATCTGGACTGGTGCATCATCCACTAGTATCTCCCTCTAGACAAGGTAAACAAAATATGCAAACTTAATAGGTCTCTCACTATCCAGCAAGCTCCATTCCCTGTTACATCGTCGCAATGTTGCATCCTTGTGCCTGTTTTACAAGTACTTCAATTGATTGCGCTCCGATAAACTTGTTGTCTTAGTGCTCCCTCGACGTAAATACATTAGACACTCAGCTAACTCCCATCCATTCATTATGGAGGTCCCCAGATGCCAGAGGGCCTTCTTTTCTCGTACTGCCGGCTTCTGGAACTACCTCCCTGATCCCTGTTACCCAGACTGTACCGACATGCAAACATTTAAAACTAATGTAAACAGACATCTCGCATCACTGCTCCCAACGTAAGATGATCCCCTAAACTTACACCCTAATTTTCAGTAGCACCTTACGTCTACAGTTGCAACTTGCTTTGTTTGTGGTTAACTATGTTAAAAAAAAGATTAATTATTTCGCCATTTAATTTACATACATCTTTTGGGTGTGAGCAGACACACAAATAAAAAATCTCATGGCAACGGTAAAGAAAAGAAAAACTTTCTCTAAATACTTACTGAGTTATAGAGATATATGTGTCTTTGAAAATACATAATAAGTTAAAAGAGATTCATGTGTGTCCAGTTAAGCATAAATACCGTATAATAAGTGTTGTGGTGGCAACCATTCATTTGCATATACGAATAACGTTACACTATAAATGGCAAGCCTAGGTTGGCCTTAGTGTGTGCTACCTAAATGCCACCGGAAGTGACGCCGAAGAGCGTAAATGTCCTCCCACCAAGACTCTCTGACTCGACACCTTCATTTGTACATACTGTAACTATACCTTTTCTTTAATACACTTATTATTGCATTCTCCTTGTTGTTTGCGTCTTCATTGTATTCCTCACTAATTATTGTTCAACCTTGCAACCACAACAATAAGACACAATAAAAAAAACCTTTTTAAATATAGCTCAATCCCAAAACAAAGATATATTTTGCATTGGTTTTTACTGCTTGTATTTAGTCATTAAGACACAACATTGTCTTTGCTTTCTCAGTTTAAATATATATTTTCCAACATCATATACTATATAAATAAAAATACTTATTTTTTAGTTATGTCGGAAGAATATCTTAAAAAGTATGTCACAAATTTATATTTTTCTGAAAAAATAAAACTAGAATTAAAAATAATGATTCTGACTGTGACCCAACGGGTCACGGTACATCTGTTATTCTATAAAACATCCAAAAAAATGCAATCAATGACTCAGTTACAATATGTACTGTTTCGACATTAAATAAACAAATACTCCTTAAAACGCAGATTAAAAACTAATCAATAAATCGATCACATTGCGTATTGGTTGTTATCTTTAGTTAACATGCAAAACGCTGACATGTTGCAACAGAGACATACTACACAAATGAAATAATCGTTTGCAATAAGTATTAGATCTCAGCATTATTTCACCAAAAAAGGACTGAAAAGCCATTAAAAAATCTGACGATCTACCGTATTGCGTCAGTTAATAGACTCTGAATTATAATAATGGTATGCGTCGCTATGACTAATATATCAGTCGTCATAAGAAACACATGTATTTTCTGTAAATATATCCTCTTGTTAACAACCTTATTATTATCTTTTCTATTTTCGGCCCTTTAAGGCCACGAAAAATAACAGCTTAATCTTAGGTAAACCAAAACAGACCAGTTTCATCAAGCAGTCGCGGACATTTAACACAAGAGTATCGGATGATCAAACCAAAATAAATTTGAAGGATTAATCGTTATTAGCTTCATCTTCAATTATGATTTCGTTTCGCTTCATTGCTCGTATGAAATAATCCAATAAATACTTTGATTTTTCAACGAAGCAGTCAAGTTCTCTGCACCAATCTTTGTCATCGTCCACACAAAAAAGAAACCATCGTTTCCCACAGCTTTTGTCTCTTGAAAACATTTAAAATAATGAAATTATGTCATTCTTAGAATTGAGCAAGTGTTTCTTTTATTTTATCAACCAATGTTAAGATTTTCATTGATACTAGCAATTATATGCCCCCCCCATTCGGTAGCATAATTTTGCTAGTATATATAACGAACGAAAATATACTGCTCACCACTATAGAAGGAGATGATGCATGGGAGGATGGTATCATTACAAACGAACATATACTACACTGCGCTCAAATGATGAGGTAATGCATAAGAGGATCGTATAATGACAAACAAACATATACTAGACTACCCCCAAAGAAGGAGGTAAGGCTTGGGAGGATAGTCGCATGACAACATGACATCTATTAACCTGCACTCCTAAAAACTGGAGAGGTTAATTCCAGGCAGGATTATATCATGACAATATAACTCATACTACGCTACCCCTTAGACAAAAATGAAGGTCCTAATTCCTGGGGGATATTATCATTACAATATAACATATACTACCTCTCCGAATTGAGCATTTAAAGATATAATCTACCTCAAGTTTTGAGGGATATTTCGGTCGATTTGTATGCTTTTTACTTTTTGATATGTTTTGTGTTGGTTTTGCTTAATAAGTGTTACATAACAGACTCCGTTATTTGAAGGAAAAAAGTGATTGACTTAAGCTTTAGTTAACAGAGGTTGGCGAAACTACGTGACTTTTTGAAGGAAGTGGTTCTTCCGCTTTACAGGTGACAATTCAAGTAAGCAGATACGCTACTTGCCAGATCCTTGAAAAGCCCCAGTGCGTGAACAGTAACGCACAATGAAGCTAAGAGTAACAACTTATTTATCTACCTCCCACAGCGGTAAGATGTAACACAAGGTCGGAAAGGAGAATTTGAGCACTCTGGCCTACAAAAAATGTCCGGGCAGTCCCGTCGGCATTCCCCGGTAGGGGCGCCCAGGCGATTAGCAATAAACTAACACCTTCTCAAAGGATGAGAAGGCAAAACCTGAGAGGGTGGACCTCCTAGAACTGCACAGGACAGATCCATAGACCGGCGTAAATCAAGCCCCGAAGGCCAAGACGATACCGGTCTATAGGGTGTAGTATCCATCGGAACAAATACTACAGTTTGCTCTTAACCTAAGAGTAACAAGAAAAACTATATGTCTGTCAATTCATCAGTCTGCCTATCTCCCTCTCTTTCTCTGAATGGGCCACGCTTGTTAAAGTCCACAGTCCTTAACGTTGTGAAAATGTTGCAAGTTTTGTATGTGTTAATAAGCAACTTATAAAAATGAAACATCGGCGTCCGAGTGATTGTATCCAAATGGGATCAACAACGAAGATATACTGGTATATAGACGCCACGAAAAACCGAAACTGTTACATAAGTTGATTATATATTCTATTAATTTTATTTGGTCAACAGGAATGTTAATCAGTATATTAAAAACAGAAATGACATTGTTTAGGAATGTTTGTCATAGAGGTAATTTGTTTTATTAGACTTATTCCAAATACTATCCTCGTTTTGGTTGTTATTTTCAAAATGTCCTTTTCGCACATGGGAAACGTCTCTTTGACTTTGGAATGTTTATGTAAAACACAGAAATCGGTAGAGAATTTCAAACTGAGACTAGAAAATTATGAATTTTAAGTATCATTCTTGACTGGTTTATAAGGATGGTAATTATTTTTATCCCCTGACGCTTTTTCGTTTTGGCGTTTCACGTGTACGATGAAACTTGCTGTGTACTTAATGTATGAATTTATTTTTTAAACAATGTTCTAGTTTTTTTGTTTTTTTAAGTAAAAATAAGATGCTTGTGAGTCATATCGTAACCCATTTCACTCTAAATAATTTGGGTAGTAAAATAGGAATTACTTTTTCTTTTTTTTAAACTGAAACTTTTATCTAATCGACGTTAATTAATGTTATTTTTCCTCGTATGTAATAAATATTGAAACATAAACCAGCAGAAGTCTGTCACTTGTTGTTAACCAAATGCTTAAAACTATTCGACCATGTGATCTTTAATCCTAATCTTTTCTAGATGTCTGTTATTCTTACTTAAAATTATTTATAAGGCGGTGAGACAAGATTTGAGTTGTGCCACTAGATGGCGGTTTTACAGTGGGCAGTGTAGTATTCTTCACTGCAAATCCAACGTCATGCAATATTGATTCCTCAGGTTCTTTACCATTCCAGTAAACGTGTACTTCCGTTATCTGAAGCTGCTTCCTGATACGTCTTATAGCATTTAGTGCAGCTACATAGATGTTAAGCCTTTCGAGTTCTCTCACAATTATAGCTATTTTAATCGAGTCATTGACCTGTTGCTGTTCATCAGAAATGCCAGAGAAAATTGCCCTGCCATTTCAGTTTGTTAATAGAAAGATTTCTAGTTTTGTTTTTCATTGTATTTTTTTGGTGCAGGGTGTTCAGTCTACTTGCTGTTTTTCCCTAGTTCCAAGCACCCATTGAAGCCGGTAAACTGTGACCAGTTAGCACCTTTTTGTTAGGGGGCTGCCCAGTTTGAGGCGGACAGTAGTTTACCAGTGGGACTGCGATGGTCTCTCCCATCGTCGGAGACAACCCGTAGCGCCTGCGAGTACGCCACTCGTTTCTAGTTTATTACACGTAACTGCTGTATCCCGTGTTTTTTTTTCTGACGCTGCAAACAGCGGTGCTGAAGTGACTTCTCCATGGTGCGAGACTGGATAATTTGTATGAAGATCCTAAGCTGCCCAGCCATCAGGAAATTTGGCACCAGCTTGACTGTAGGAAATGCCGCAAAAAAGTAATTGTGATATCCTACCGCCTTAGAGACTACACAGCAGATTTTGTTTCTGGGTTTACTCCTATAGCCTTATCGCTTCTCGGAGATACCCACAAGGCATTGGGGGCCATAATCAAATGGCGAGGGTTCACCTTGTCATTGAAGTTCTTGGAAATCTTTTGCCATGGCCGATGACCTACGTCAGGAAGATTCATATATACTTTTACATATATATGCCTATTAGTGTGTGTTAGCAAGATTCACCGTATTCTCGTGGAAAAGTCAGGAAGCCAAGAAACTCGTGCTACACTTGTACCACATATTACTATTTTAAATTTTCAAATTTTAATAAAAGCAAGTCAAACGCTGAAATCACATATTACTATTTTGTATTTTTTGTAACTATCAATTTTCAAATTCTAAAATAGTAAAACGTTGTCTTTGCTGTTTACAAATGTCTGGCACGATCGTACACCCCACGATATGATTTTAAACTCTCATCAATCGTAATTGCTCGGTTTGCGGAATAAACAGTTTTAAAGTTTTTGGAAAAAGTGAGATCCCATACCCCATGATATTACTGTTGATCCCCATTTACGGTCGTTGAGGAGTAAACAGTTTTAAATGATGTAGGTGACTGAAATATTAAGGAGTGTGTACGATTGAAGACCCTTCTGAATACTGGTTGTAAAAATGAAAGTATACTTATCCAAAAAATTCAAAATATTATTTATTAATGAAATATTCGTTACATCTAGTAATTAAAAATATAACGGGTTTTCTTATTGGAAATAAACTTGAGACTGTTGAATAAAAAAGTTATTTCTGGTTTAAAATTGAACAACATTAATGTTGTTCAATTTTACACCAGAAATAACTTGTTTA
Source organism: Sepiola atlantica (assembly GCA_963556195.1). Classification (NCBI taxonomy): domain Eukaryota; kingdom Metazoa; phylum Mollusca; class Cephalopoda; order Sepiida; family Sepiolidae; genus Sepiola; species Sepiola atlantica. The sequence goes on along the minus strand of OY744553.1, from coordinate 18,802,510 downwards.
TTTGTTTTATAAATGAAGACACGCCATTTTGTTTCATTTAATAATACTAATAATACTTCATTCTTTCTCTCTCTCCCTCCCCTCTCTCTCTCTAAATCTCTTTACAAACAGAACCTTTTCTGTAAAAACAATAAAAAATTAATTGTTTTTAAGTCATAACTTTTGCAGCATTGCCACGTTTACGCCAAGGAACACACCATAGAATATCACTGTCTACATGCTTTGTTACTTTGAGATATCTGGATTGATACGAACAAAATCTCATCTGATAAAACAACAGTAGACAAAAAAAACTTTCTACTTTCATATGAGAAGATATCGACTATTGGATTTGATTCAATGCATCAAATATTCCAAGATTTTCTGATCCATTTAAATTTACAATTCCACGAATAGAGGATTTCTATCAATCAACTGAAATAGACTCTGGACTTGTATATTCGTCCGAATTGCACCACAATGTATTTTTCATCGCCCACTTTGGACTTTTGTATCTATGAACATTGTATTTAATTTTAAAACTATAGAATTACTTTTAGTTTATTGAATATCATCCACAGATAATACTATCTTATTTAATCTGCTTATGTTGCTTTTATGTGTTCTTTGACATAGATTAATAAATATCCTTGATATCAAACCCTATCCAAACTAATATTTTCTGATTTTTGTGTTCTTAAATTGATATATATATATTTATATATATATATATATATATATATATATATATTCCTTGTTAATAAATTATACATTGTAACATTATTTGTCTTAGCTGTTTTTCTTTTACGCCGCAGTTTGTCGGTTGATTTTTGAATTCCAGTGAATCCCTAGAATCATATATCTAATTTTTTCTCGTAAACTAGTAAATTCAGAATATGCCTAATGTGTGTGTTTACGAACCTACTGCATTATTTAGACACATACGGACATGCAAGCATCACTTATCAACTTGTTCTTGAAAACACTGCCCAATGTTTGTGCGACAGATGTCCATAGCCTACTTGCGAATGCTATTCACCTTTTAATAATAGTTGATATCATCATCAACCTCTGACCCAGAACCGACACACCGATACTTAAAACAATGCGATACAACTAACGTGCTGATTGAGAATCCCTCAGAGATCTCACCAAATGTGCACCTTGGTAAGAAAAAACTGTTTTTCAACATGCTAAACAGTGCGCAAAGCAGGTAAGTCAATGTCTCGACGCCTCGGAATTTCTATAGTAACTGTTCACATCAGCTTTAGTCATCAATATTTTATCTACCGTTCTCCCTGGACGAAGAATTGTACATGACTCAACTGTGTCGCAAATAGTATAGACGCAGCACTTTCCCCGTATCTGCGCGCCCAAATCTATGTATTTGTGGACTGGCTTCCTTTTTCGATCTACAAAGACCCATCTTTAAATTAGATTAGCATTCCCTGCTACAAATCTCCACTTTTTTGACCGCCTCCCAGAACGTAAGGAAAAGCAAGCCTCACTTGTCGACCTGCACTTGACAACCCTCTCCAAGGTTTGTGCGATAGATGCCCATAATCCTTTAATAATGGTTATATCATAATCAACCTCCGCCCCCCCCCCAAAAAAAAGCACCGTTACTCAAAACAATGAGATACTACAAAAGCATGTGGACTAGATCTTATCACTATTAGAGTAATAAGGTAATGCTCTGCTGAGACGAGACATGTTTCTCCAAACTCTGTAACAAATGGCTTGTCGAATCTTGCTTCCCTGATAGCTGGAAAATTGCCTCCATCGTACCAATTTTCAAGAATTCTGAAAGTTTTGAATCATTAATCAATCTAGCCATATTTTCCCGCCTCGAAACTGCCAAACTTCTTTCTGACAAACATATGAATTGAGGAAATCCGTTCTACTGCAGAATATTCCAACGGTCATTATACAACATACTATATATTTTATGCTACAATACAAACCTCCTCTCTTTTAACAATTATAAGACACCTTTCCTACCATCGAGTGCTTCAGCTGTTAGCACCCTTCCTGAAAGTGTAACGTTTAAACTACTCGGACTAACATTCACAGACAACACTAATTAAAATAAATACATTGAAGATACTGCTTAGTCTGCAGCAAAAAAAGGTGGGCTCTCTCCACTGAGCTCATAAACGTTGTAAAGATTAAATGATTTGTTATCCCCTATTCTTTATTTAACGACACGAAACTGAATTAAAGAAATAAAACGATACCTTTTTAACAACAACAACACACGAATATTTGAGGTTACCTATACCGTTTGGTATAGGTAGAACGAAACTTTGGACAGGGTCCGAAAGAAGAAGCAGTTAAAATATCTTCATGTGAAGATAGCAGCCGCCGTGAGAGTCTAGTGGGCGAGGAGGCAGGAGAGAGGCTGAGACGATCCGCCTTGGCTGGTGTCAAGGTACCGTCTGGAGATCGTCCGCATATCCGAAGGGAACTCAAGTAGTCCCTTAGGGAACTAATGATATCAATGCGCCCTTCGAGCTGATTGGCCAGACCAGCTCACAGACACACTGATACGCATTACAAAGTAACTCTATGACTGCTACAACGTCTTATACCTTCCAGTATGGTATATATCTATAAAGTCCATGCATAGAATATTGTTGTAACGTTTGGACTGGTGCATCAACCGCTAGTCCCTACCTATTGGATGGCGTACAAAAAAAAGTGTCTCTAACCTAATATGTCTCGCCTTGTCTAACAAAAACTAGTCCCTGTCGCATCACCGCAATGTTGCATCCCTGTGCTTGTTGTACAAATACTTCCACAGAATGTGCTCCGATGAACTTACTGCAGTTTACACCCTCAACGTTAATTCCCTGACAAACCCGACTAGCAACAAAAACACTCCTTCACTGTAGAGATACTCATACACCTGAAGTCATTCGACTATTCTAATAGCTTTTTGTGAGCGTATACCTGCCTGCTACAGTGTAAACATTGTGTGTGCGTTGCTTTTCGTTAGAGTGCGTAAGCGTATGTTAGTATGTGCATGAAATGAGTAATAAATTTAGTTTTCCCAAGCCCACAGGTTTGAGGTAAGCCGGGATTTAATGTAGATGTACACACTGTGCTGAATTTTGAGTCAACTGTTTGACGAAAACTCTGGCCTTAAATAATCGACAAACTCATGTCTTTTTTTCAGATATCATTTTGGGGAGTGACTTGTGCGTTTTTGCACACACGTTTGGTCAATTAATATCATACGATTGGGATACATGTCAATCCTATAATATGACTTCCCTGCGAAAAAAAGGATGATAAAACTTTCACCTCTTAAATAACAGATTGTAGCAAGATGGTGGCAACATAAAAAAACACTAATCGGTCGGGATAAAGATATATTTTTGTCTACAACATTAATCTAGCTGGGCCGGATCCTCTTGTACCCCTGTCGTAGTAAGGGTAGTAGCAGCTAGTGATAAATTGGGAGCGGTCTGCTTGACGTAGCCGATTAAATCAGCCAACCACAAGGCAGGTGCGTAGTATCCCTTTGAAATGGAGAAGACAAGTAGCCATATAAAAATATATCTTAATAAAACACATCGTTGACCACGTTGTTCAATTAACTAAATAAATAATTGAAATTATAAATGTGAGAATTTACTCGTTATAAAATGATGAATTTGATTGTAACAAATAAATTATCGTCTTTTATTATGCTTTTTTGTAATTAAAATAATTTGTTTTCAATTGAGAATGTCGGGGGTGGATAAGAGAAGAAACGATCATGTTAGGTGTTATATGAAATAGTATTCGTGCGTATTTTAACGAAGGATAACGAAATAAAAAAATTAGAAATATTTATGTTATATTTCGACGTATTTTTCTATATAGTGCATCATAAAAGAAACTTTATAACACATAAAACGTTAGGCACGCCGACAAATCACGATTTATAAAACGTAAATATTTTATTTACGTAATTTTACAGTATTTTCCGAGCTATGCGGGTTCTAAGCGAGTCTCACAAGTGTTGGAATATGTTATTCTATTTTACAGTCCATGTACTAAACATATATCCCAAACATATCTATCATCAGAACGAATAATAGACGAATCTAACCAAGTAATTTGCGGCATGTCAACAGGACTCCAGAAAGACGTCGGATAGATATGTTTTGTTGCATTCTGGGATCGAAGAACATCCCATACTATGTTATATCTGTTTTGATCTTTCTTCTTCGCCTATATTATGTGTTTTCTTCTTCTCTACTCCAGTCGGTCAGCTCCAATGGGGGGGGGGGACGCACAACTTACGTTAGAAAAAAAAATCAGAAATACAAACATTTTTAACCTGAATTAGACAACCCCTGACCCTTTATGTCACTGTTTGTTATTCTAAATATTTAGAAAATCAAAAAAAGGTAATTAATGTTATAATTATTTTCTGTCTGTCTGTCTGTCTGTCTGTCTCTATCTATCTATCTATCTATCTATCTATCTATCTATCTATCTATCTATCTATCTATCTATCTATCTCTATCTCTCTCTTACATATATGTCTATTATTTCAACCCTCCCATTATTATACTACACTTCCTTTATTACTTTCTCTCTGTCTCTGTCTCTGTCTCTGTCTCTGTCTCTGTCTGTCTCTCTGTGTGCCTCTGCCTCTCTCTCTCTCTCTCTCTATATATATATATATATATATATGTATATATATATGTATATATATATATATATATATATAAATCTGTAACTAACTTTTTTCTATCACTTTTACCCTCTCTATTAAGCTATGCTACTTTATCTTCCTCGCTATTATACTACACCTTGTCTATCCTTTTTTGTCTCTCTCTCTCCCTAACTCTCTCTCTCTCTCTCTGTCACTCTACCTCTACTTCTGTAGAGAGAGAGAGAGAGAGAGAGAGAGAGAGAGAAAGAGAAGAGAGAGAGAGGGTGGGAATGTTATTTACTAATTATCACTAATTAGAAAAATTAAAACATTTGACTTTTCAAACATGACTCAATTTCAAAAACAGAAAAAGTCCGCATGTGATTAGAATATTTAGGGGGAAAAAGACTCAAGGAAACAAACGTTGATTAACTAAATTTTAGTTTAAACAAGCAGGGATACCCGGCGTTGCCCGGGGCGATAAAAAAAAACAAAGTAGCATAAATTAAATAGTGTGTGTAACATGTTTATATAAAAAACAAAGTAGTATAAATTAAATAGTTTGTGTAACATGTTTATAAAAAAAAACAAAGTAGTATACATTAAATAGTGTGTGTAACATGTTTATATAAAAAAACAAAGTAGTATAAATTAAATAGTGTGTGTAACATGTTTATAAAAAAAAACAAAGTAGTATAAATTAAATAGTGTGTGTAACATGTTTATAAAAAAAAACAAAGTAGTATACATTAAATAGTGTGTGTAACATGTTTATATAAAAAAACAAAGTAGTATAAATTAAATAGTGTGTGTAACATGTTTATATAAAAAACAAAGTAGTATAAATTAAATAGTTTGTGTAACATGTTTATAAAAAAAAACAAAGTAGTATACATTAAATAGTGTGTGTAACATGTTTATATAAAAAAAACAAAGTAGTATAAATTAAATAGTGTGTGTAACATGTTTATATAAAAAAACTTATATCTCTCTTCTATTCTCTTGCCGTCACCTTTTCCCTCGTCCCGACCATTTCCCTCCCTCTCTTAATCACTCTATCTCCCCTTTTCCTATCTGATTCTTCTCTGAAAGTTTTGAGACGCGCCCCTGTTGTACCAAAGAACTCACATTTTAGAGACGCCTCCTTCAAACCCCCTATGACATCATTTCCGGATTAGTTGTAGGAATGACATGGGTAAAGCCTGGAAGAGTGGACCTCCTCCTTCCCAGAACTCGTCTAATACCGATACCGGAATTTCCCCAGAATTAGCGTCCATTATTTTTTAATCACCCCCTCATCCGCTTCTACCTCTGATCTCAGTTCCGGTTTAATTTCATGGAATGATTTGCAGTTTTTTTTTACAAATTACTAAATAATATAATGTTTTTTTTAAATTTGAATTAATACATAATTGAATTGAAATTAAACTGAACATATATGAAATAATCGCCCCCACCCGATGATATCTGCCCAATCGCCGCCTGAAGAAGACATTTAGAGTATCGAGAATACTACCATTATCTTTCTCGGTTGAGTTTACATCAGAATACACTTGTATATTTTATCTAGATTCTTTAACTTTTTTCCCTATAGGCCATACATACACACACACACACAGACATACACACACATATACATTGAGTTTTATATATATATACACATATATATATATATGTATATATATATATATATATATATATATATATATATATATATATATATATATATATATATATATACTACGCTTTTATTAAACAATCGCGTACTCTGTTTTTTTTAACAAGATGAAACCAAAAGTAACAAGCCGCGCGTGCATGGCCCCCCTGTGTATGTGACTCGATGTGGCGAGTGTGAAATGCAATAGATTTGGGAAATTTGGGGCATTTTGACCCCCACTTTGACCTCCTGGGTGCGCCAACCAAAACTTTTCTTAGGTCAAGGATGCCTATTTTATATCCAGAACAATTGCCTCTACATTTTGGCAAAGTCTCAGAAAAATTGAATGAATGGATCAAACGTTATGGGAGAATAGGGGCATTCTTTTTGCGATTTTGGGGGCTTTTGACCCGCTGGGGGCGCGAACAAGATGTTTTCTAAGATCAGCGATACTTATTTTCTATTAGGAACAATTGTCCCCACATTTTGGCCAAGTTTCAGAGAAATTGATTGGATGGATGAGAAGTTATGAGGCAAAACATGTCATGTTTTGCCATTTCGTGGCCTTTTGACCCCCTGGGAGGCTAACCAGATTTTTTATCAAAAATCGGAGAATGTCACTTTCTACCCTGACCAAAGTTACAACTTCATGCAAAAGTTCAGAGAAATTCAATGGATGGTTGCGGAGAAAAATTTGGACGTACGTACGTACGGACGGACGGACGGACATGCCTAAAAACATAAGTCACCCGATTCTATAAATCGGGGTACCAATTATATATATATATATATATATATATATATATATATATATATATATATATATATATATATATATATATATGTGTGTGTGTGTGTGTGTGTGTGTTTGTGTATGTGTGCAAGATTATTTGGAGAGAATTTTAGCAGAGTGTTCGATTACTAAGAAAATAAAAAAAATACGAGCGTAATATTTATTTATAAATGTTTGCCTTACAGAAGATCAGAAGGACCCCAGTACCGCGGGTTTCAAATCCTAACATCGAGGACCTATAAAGCCTTCTCTTGTGAAACTCCATCGAGCCTCTGTTTATTTATGTCTTCTCGCGTTATTTTAATTGTCTCACGAGATTTCGATTTTCGTTTTATTTTTAATCATTGTTTTCCAATTAGGGATTCTACCTGCACTTATGCAGGTATTTTTCTTTTTTTTTGAAAAAATATGCTGACACAAATCCTATCTCAGGTTGACCTCCGATCCCGGAGAAATAGATTTTAAAAAGAAATTTTTTAAATAAAATGAATTCTAAAACGTAAAACTTTTAAAATCAAGATTAAAACTTAAGACAATATTTAAGAATAAGATTTAAAAATATAAAGAAACTTCAACCGAACGGTGAAAGAAGAAAAGTGAATATATATGGCCCTCAAACGCCAACAAAAAATATATACAAATCAACCCTTGATCAACGTAAACCTAAATTCCGTCAGATTTAATTGTGCTATAAGGAGGGCAAACGCAATCATCGCGATAAATTCAAAACTGCTTTAGTACTATTTATTTATATTTTAATAACTAAGCCTACAAATATATAATAACTCATCACATTAAATTATATTATGAATATTAATGATGAAATAAATTAATATAATAATATAATAATGAAAGCTTTTAAGTAATTTCATATAAGAGACGATAAAATAAGATGATAAAATGATACAAAAAATATTGATTTATGAATCAAGTAAAGAAAACACTAATTGAAGAAAAAACTAATTGAAAAAGAATTAGTAAATAATAATCAATATTAATAAATATATAAATAAAGATGATTGTTATAAATAAACTTACAATTGAAATGGAAGAGAAAAAGAAACCTTAAAAACATTCAAAAACTTCCAAAAAAATCAAAATAAAAATATTTAAAAAAATATTTTTTTAAATTTTTAATTTAATAAGTCCCATTTATATATTTTTTATATTCTAAACAGTCATGGTTTGATCTGCAAGCAAAGAGGCATCACAAGTGAGATTTGTTAATTGGACCTGGTTCATGTGAGGTTATATGTAAAGAAAATGGGGTTCCAAGAACCTACACGAATCACTTCATCGATTCACCCCATCTTTTAACGAAATACAGAAGAAAAACATTCAAAAGCAGAACATTTCAAACAAACTTTAAAAAACTAAAATTATTTCAATTTTAATAAAAGTTACACCCCCCGCCTAAAAATTATTATAATATATATATTTATATATGGGTTCTTAAAAGTTATATATAGTTATATAGTACGCTCTTATTAAATAATCGCGCACTCTGTTGATTTTCTTCAACCAAATGAAACCAAGAATATATATATATATATATATATATATATATATATATATATATATATATATATATATATATATATATATATACAGGTCGTTTAAATTTCTACATGTACTGGCCTGTCGTATTATTGTCCATTCAAGTATTGGTTATTCCGAATAACAAGAAGTGCTACGTGTGTATGACCTCCTTAGATGTTAAAACCAGATATTACGACCACAAAAGCACATTTAAAAACAAAGAACATCGATTTAAAACAACACCAGCAAACAATTATTGGGAGCTCAATGAAAACGGAAGCTCACCAATACTTGAATGGAAAATAATACGACAGGCCAGTACATGTAGAAATATAGACGACCCGTATGTATGGATATATATATATATATATATATATATATATATATATATATATATATATATATATAGCAATTTAGACGACCCGTGTAGATTATGTCTAAAGTAGAAATTTGAAATCCTAAACTTTAAACACCGTTAACATCTAATAAACTGTAGAAGTGAGATCGCGAACAGCTGCCTCTGTGTAGCTTAATTGGCATAACTATGTTTTCATAACTTACTATATATAGATATATAGTACTTCATGTATCCACATGAAATATTATAAGGAGATATACTTTTTTATATATCAGTTTTCAGTATTTACTTCAACAGTGCTCGATACGTAAGTAGAGCTAGGTAGTAAGCAATGAAAATATATATGGCAATCAAGCTACACAGAGATTCCCGCGTTTCATCCCCGGGGGGAATCTTCAGGCTAAATTCATTTAGCCTGAAGATTCCCCCCGAGAATGAAACGCGGGAGCCTCTGTGTAGCTTGATTGCCATATATATTTTCATTGCTTACTATATATATATATATATATATATATATATATATATATATATATATATATATATATATATGTGTGTGTGTGTGTGTGTGGGGTGTGTGTGTGTATATATTTCTAGATTTCAATGTACAGGATCATCTCCTTAACTAATGAACGGTGCATTGTGAATTTTGGAATACATATTCTAAGTAACACAGTGAGTAGCATAAGCAACGTATTTTGTTTATTTTTACATTTTGAGGTGAATACTTGTAAAGTAAATTATAGGTATATTTTTATACGTATGTCTTACTTTTGTATAAACTCCTACACAAATGAACCGATCATCAGGAATTCTGGAATATATATTCTCGCAAACACGGTCAGTAACATTGACACATTATTTATTTGTACACTTTATCATTAAGGAGGTGCGATCAAACAAATTCGCAAAACTCTTTTCAATAAGTTAGATACACAAATTATATAGTTATATACTGTAATATATATTTTAAAGGGTCGGTGCGCGAATGAGAGTCAATAATATGCATGTTCTTATTTATATCCTAAAATATTAAACCTATTATAAATTTTGGAATATGTATTCTAGGCAACAGTGTGAGTCAGATGTACCCATGAATTTTATATGAACTTTACCATTTAAGAGAAGGGGACGAGGAAATTTTATGACATTTTTCCAAAAAAGAAGAAAAAACAACGGCAATCTATCTATCTATCTATCTATCTATCTATCTATCTCTGTATATATATGTATACATATATATATATATATATATATATATATATATATATATATATATGTATACATATATATATATATATATATATATATATATATATATAATACATGAATTTTAAAAATTATTTCCTCTCGTTTTTATACTTGTTGAATTTCATTCCACCTAAAAACATTTGTTATATGAAATTTACCATTTAAGGGAAGGGGACACGGAAATTGTATAACATTTAAAAAAACAACAACAACGGCAATATATCTATCTATCTATCTATCTATCTATCTATCTATCTATCTATATACATATATGTATATATATATATATATATATATATATATATATATATATATATATATATATATATATATATAATGCATACATTTTAAAATTTATTTCCTCTCGTTTTTATACTTGTCAATTTCATTCTACTCCCCGAAAAATGTCCCAAACGTCTGTATTCCTCGCCATTATTAAATTTTTTACCACGAAACATTTATTTAAATACATATATATATATATATATATATATATATATATATATATATATATATATATATATATATATGTATATATATTAGAAAGAGTATGTAGACATATTTTAAACCATTGTTTTGTAATAGTATTATATTTTTTTTGAAAAAAAACATAACAATGCGTAGTGTTAAAATAAACCGTCACAGGCAAGGTTCCACTGCCATACATAAACGCAATGCGTACACATGTCTTTGGTTCACAGTGGTAACGTTCTTCTAATTAGTTATGACAGAGGTTCCTTGACCTACTCCACCCACTCTAAACTACTGTAAAAACACTAGTAAATGCATCATCCTGTGCTCCTATAGTATCAGCAAGCTAACACCCCCTCGAAAACCTTCATAAAGTTGCCATATAAATATACTTCCACCACATCTTAGTTGTAATCTATCTCCATAGTTTTATACTTCTTCCACACACACTGGATATTCTCTATTAACCTACCAGTTATTCTACTGCAGTGCTTCCGTGCGCAATGCTTACAAATACCACACAAATGAATTGCATCCGACTTCAGTTTTACAAACTGAGAAGGAGAACTTTCCTCTTCCTAAAAGCTTTTCCACACTACAACTGCTGATCATCAGTTAGGGATTGGTAACATTCGCCTTCAAACAAATAATAATATGACTGATAAATACGAGCATGTCAACAGTATGTCTCCAAGCCAATGTTAGACATCTAACCCAAACCCTAACCCTAACACCCTTCTGATGAGAAATAAAAATGTGTTTTCATCATTCTGCTTACAATTCACATCTTGTTTATTATACTAAAAAGATCTCGGCCGATATATTCTCCAACCTTTTTCACTTGCATAGTGTCCAATGTTTTCGTGAAACCAAAGGTATCGCTTGAAGCTGATAGTCATGTATAGAGTTAATTGAAATAAAAATATACATCTATACTCTATTGCACAACAAGTAATTGAGCATTCTGGGATTTTTCTCCTATTACACGAAATTGTAATATGCATATATATATATATATATATATATATATATATATATATATATATATATATATATATATATATATATTGTTACAAACGAAGGGCGATCGATCAAAACTAAGAGTAAGAGACCGCGAAAGGCATCGATATATACATATATATTTGAGGCAGGATTCGGTTTTCACCAATCGTGTATACATGACGATATTCGAGGAGCGATTTCATCAGCCAAACTTTGGGCCCTGTGTGATCATGTCTATTTTTAGCCGACACGACGAAGAAGAGGGAGAAGGAGAAGGGGAGGCAAAGGAAGCTAACCGCCCGCGAAGAAGGGGGAATCACGGTCATTGAATACAGCTGCACGAGAGAGAGAGAGAGAGAGAGGAGTCAGGACATGGCAGTCAACGGTTTAAGACGCCCAACTTCAGCCGCGCGTGAGAAAGACCGTGACTACATGGGAATGAGATGATAACCTCATGCGAGGCATGCGAAAGCCTGGAGATAGCTTCTTCCGAGATACTGTCAAATACCCGTACGAAAGCCGGTAGATATACAGAATGCAGAATGAACGACCCGGAATTGTTTTGCCTGAAGAAAATGCGTATGAATCTCAGTGAGGGATAAAACCCCGCTGTTGAGAAATCCCCGAAATACATGTTAACAAAAATGAAAACGACATGGAGCAGAGACGCGTGACTACTATGACTTGCACGAAATACTGACCTCCAAATGAACAAGATATTCGCTTGTCAGTTGACAACTTGCTGATTACTTCTCCTCGGACCTCTGCCCTTAGGGCTATTTTATATATATGTATACATTTGTGTGAAAATGAATCTTGCTGCTATAAGACTATGATAGACAATCCCCCTTTTTATAATAAACTTTTGTTTTAATGTTAATGTCTTTGTTTTGATTTTATAGATATATTTATCCCCTTTCTAGTATCTATGAATAAATATTGTTTATAAAATAATCTTGGCGTTCGTGCTGTTGTTCTTTGTGCATGCTTCGCTTTCATTCAAACTATGCGGTCTTCACCAGGAGAAATCCCGCGTTCTGTCATTGATTATAGAACCTGGGATCATCCGGACTTTTGTTTTTCTTTTAATAATTGTCAGGTGCGCGTTCCCGTCGTTTCCGAACGGAGAACGCGTCGTGACAATATATATATATATATATATATATATATATATATATATATATATATATATATATATATATGTATATTTTTAGACATAACAATAGGTAGTGTTAAAATAAATAAAATTTATTTTAATCGAGACATAAAATTCTCCTTGTCAAAGAAGTGTTTTTTTGTTCATCGTCCGCATGTATATAAATTATATGAGAATGATACAATAGATGTGTAATGTAAGTGTTGAAGACAGCCTTATATACGATGACCTCAGAAGAGGATCAAACCATGAAAGTAGAAATAAATGTGTTCAGCACAGGAGACTAACAATGTATGCTCATGTTGATAGAACGCATGAGAATTCTTAGGTTAGTAAATGCAGAAGAGTTGAGGTAGCAGGTTCAATTCACAGGGGGAGATAAAGGAAAACATGGGAAGAAGTGATTGGACTGGGCTTGAGAGAAAGAGCGATAAAATCTAATACAGAAATAGATTAGTTTGGAAGTCAATTTCAAAAGACCGTCCGAGGAATTCCAGTAAGTAAAACGAACATCAAACTGAATATGATAATGATGATGATGTATGATTTACAGCAAAAAGGAAAATTCTGCACTGAGTTTTAAAGACACAACCGACACTTATAAAACAGACTATTGAATAAAATATGAAGATCGTAGAATTCTAATTTAGGTTCGATTAAATACCGCCAATATGTTTCGTTCAATACTCGTACAAGACCAGGAAAGAGTGTTACGAAACAAATGAGGATAATACCTTTTATTTGTCTAAAGCTCTGACGAGGCCTGTTATATCAGGCGAAATTATTAAATAAAAAAGTCAAGATGAAAAAGTAAAAACAATATTTAGATTTTTTATTTTGATGTTAATAAAAATATCTGCACCTAACACATGGTTTTTTGAAGACATTTTGCCTCTTTCTTTATATTTAAAATTTTAAAGATGCTTAAAAAAAATGAACTTTCCCAAATGTATATATATATATATATATATATATATATATATATATATATATATATATATATGTTTGTGTGTGTGTATGTGTGTGTGTGTGCGTGTGTGTGTGTGAGGTAAACATACACAATATATTATAAAATGAAATAACGTGGGGACATACATATATGAATAAAGATAGGGATAAAATGATCCGACGTAATGGGGAATGGAAAATTGAAGCCACACACCATATAATTTATGTCTTTATGAACGTTTCGTTTTTATTTGTAAGACTTCCTCAAGATGAAGAAAAAATCACACAAGCACCAAATTGCGGCGAGCTTCAGATGGTTTGATATTGAAAGAAAATAAAAAAGTGAGAAGGCAGAAACAAAACTACGCGTGAAACAGCAGCAGCAGTCTATAGAGAATTTTGGAGGTGGGAAAGACGTGCAAGTTCAGATGAGTTTATTAATTTGGCCTTGAAAGAAATGTTTTTGTCTGGGTTATCGCGTCAAAATGAACGTAGTGGTCGGTGTTGGAAGGGGCGAAAAGTTTTAGCTAGGGTGTGACAATAAAATATACACATGTGAATATAAATTCCATGTTTTGAATAAAAAAGGGGGAAAGAAAGAAATTAATTACAGAAATCATGGAACGCAGAAAGGGATGGTAAAATGTGATATGATCACTTGACCAAATATTTAGGCTCGGAACTCCTTAGAGTTTAATCTTTTGGACTACTCTGTATGGAACGTTGTCGAGGTTCATGAACGCCCAAATTACACTAAATACACCCTAAACGTCTTCATAATTAGAGTAATGTCCAATATGATAAATGGTTCATGCCTTATATTGAAGCCGTATCGAAGCAAGGGGATACTGAATAAAAGTACAGAGCAATGTATTCATTCTTATGCAAAATAAAACACGACATTTTTATGCTACGAGTAAGTTTTGTGTATGTCCAAATCTGTCCTCAGAAACATCATACACTTTGTATTTGCATACTGTTTTTCTTGAGAATAGTATATTCCCGTAGAAGGAAAGGAAAACAAGTTTAGCACAAAACAAGGTTTTATTTACATATTAGATCTTACATTTATTAACTCGGAGTTGCTTCTACACATGGTGCATAAAGAAGAGTGTCTTACATAGATTCTGATTGGTTATTATAAATATTCGACGTCATACACAGACGTCAGTTCACATACTTACCTTAAATGCATACGGTCACGTGGCCAAAGAATCGAAGCTGACGGCTCAGACGCTAATAAAATAACAGAGACGATCTCCAACACTCACACATGCGCGAGCAAAAACTGAGCATATACAGGGTGGGCCAAAATATGGGTCCTATCTTTAAATTTGAATAACTTGACTGGTGATACCAGATCAGGCTGCCCTGTGGCTCCCTGAGACGAAATTCACCTACATTGACGTTTTTTGCTTTTCTTCTTTTTTTTTTTTGTAAAACTTAATTATGTTCTACAAAACCAAAAACAAAAACAACAGCCCCTCTCCCTTTCTCCCTCCCCTTTTTTATTTTTTTTTTAGAACTTGAAGCATAAATCTTTTACTATAATGACCAGATTCGGCATTAAATAACCCAAAAAGGGTTGATATGCCGTAAAACAAAACTACCAAACTACCGAATAACTTGAATTTGAATAACTTCCACAAAATAAAAGTTAAACTCACCAAACTTTATGTGTGTGTAGACTGACCCTTCCGAGATTTTTTGAAATAAACAAAACAAATTTTAGCCGAAAAACACTTCTTAAAACTTACAAAAACTAAAGTATTGTTTTTTACACTGTTTTGAGTTTTTTAAGCAAAAATAATGTTTTCTAAATTAGGGTACGTTCCTTAGGGCTAATACGGCTCATGCTTGCTTCGGAAGGGGTCCTTTACTTATTCTAAAAAAAATCAAAAAAAAAATCAATGAATAAAAAAGTTATGAATTTTTAAAAATAGGACCCACCCTGTATAACATGGCTGCTTTTCTCATTGAAATGAGAAACACAAGCATGGAATACACCAAATTACGAAAACGTAGAAGCACATTGACTTGAAGCTTTTGATAAAACGTAGATTTAATGAAATATTAAGTTTCAAATTCTTTTCATACGCTTGAGTTTTGCATGAAGATTCCCAAGTCCCAAGTGGAAATATGCACCTAAAGAAGGTCGAAGGCTACGTCCACCGACACTTTGTTAATGTAACAACGAATGGAAAAATAATAATTACTAAAAAGAAGCTAAATGGACAGTAACATACCTAGACCTTACACTATCTGGATATGTTAACTTCCGCTTAAAAAGGGAGGGTATAAACTAGTTTTAATTATTTTGCTGAAAGTCATTTGCTCAAAAGTTAAACTTTTACTGTTTTACTTCATTGCATTTGTCAAGAAAATGTCGGAGATATCGATTTCACCCAAAAGATGGAAGACAAGTTTTTAATTTAAATATTGAAGACATCTTGTATATATTTATTTAATTAAATAAAAAATAAATAAAAATCTATGTAAAATGGATTTTTGTAGGAAAATCGAAAGACTAATCTATTAAAAATGGGTAAACTATTTAATTAAAAATGTTGCTATCAATTTGTGTAGGGGGGAAATGGTAGAATTGATATAGGTGAGTGGGTCTGGCTTACTTGGGTGGTCAAGGTGGCGTCACCTTCTTTTTGGTATCAAAAGAGACCAATGCAACCGTGGAAATAAAAGTGGACGTGATCCGTTTGCATTATTATTTAAGACCAGCCATACTCATCATACGGTAGAATCACGCTGACAC
>OY744553.1:18715938-18775938 GCA_963556195.1 Sepiola atlantica | reverse complement strand
GGGGTAACACCGACTATGCATTGGTGGTAGGGTCATCTACCTCACTGAGTATACATCTATACATAGTGGAATATATTGGTCGTTGTATTATCTGTCGAGAATTAAACTGGTTTAATTTGTTATTTATACGCCCACTTTTAAAATAAATTAACTAGTCACCTCTTATCAAAGCCCGAAATCCACTCGAGGATAAGTTTTAATAAGTTTGTAAGTTAGACAAAGAAACACCAACCTGAGAAGACTGGAAATCGATTGGTGAAGCAGGCAGGTTTTGATAATTTAAAAGAACAGCTTGCCAAATATTTATGGTAGTGTGATACACAAACGGAGTATTGTTGGAAGTTCAGTTTAGTGTTAGATACACAGAGGTAGATTCAGCCAGGGGTATTTTTACCCCACCTAATAAACCAGTATTGTCCGGGCCTTTGGATCTGGATTTACGCCGGTCTATTGGGGGTTGCCTGGTCCTGTGCAGTTCTAGGAGGTGCACCCTCCCAGGCTTTGCCTTCCCTCTTTGGGGAGGAGTAAGTTTATCGCTTACTGTCTGTAGCGCCCCTACCGGGGAATGCCGACGGGGATGCCCAGGCAATTTTTAAATGGTCAGAGTGGTCACCTCTCGAGCGCTGGCTTATCTAATCCCACTTTCCCGACCTTGTGTCAAATCTTACCTTGTGGGAGGTAGATAAATACACACAGAGGTAGAAAGGAAAATCATTTATATTTATGGTAGTTAAACAAGTTATGAATGTTTTACAGGCGGTAAATAGATATGTGAATTCAGTCAAACACCTACCAGGAGAATAACGATACATTCAAGGAGGACTAACAGCGTGGAAGCGGCTTTAGGGAAGAGAGAAGATCATCACCACTAGATTTCGAAGTCGATTTTGTACTTTGTCAACGAAGGAAACGATGCTCGGAGCAGTAATCGATCTTAGAACACATCTGCCCCCCCTCTCTCTCTGTCTCTCTCTGTCTTTTCAATTCGCTCTATGTCAGTTCATTCTATCAATCTATCTACTTTTATTTATTTATTTATTTATTTATTTATTTATTTATTTATGTTCCCATTATCTCTCTTCACTTACTTTAAAATTGAATTAAATATTTTTATTCATTTACATTTTGAAATTAAAAACAAAGTTTTTCTAATGCTGTGTACTAGTTTATTTCTCCCTTACTCTCACAGTAATTCGTTCGCTCATTTATTATTGCTTTTTCTTCTTTTCTGTCTTCGTTCTTTCTTTACTTTTCTTTCTCTTTCCTTTTCTTTCTTTCTCTTTCTTTCTTCCCGTCATCCTTTCTTTTCTTTCTTCATTCGTTCTTTCTCAATTCACTTCTTTTTTTCCTCCCGTTCGTTTTGTTTCCCTCCATATTTTCCTTCGTTCTTATTTTCTTTATTTCTCTTTTCTCTCTTTCCTTTTATCCTTTCCTTCTTCCTTTCTTTCCACCCTGTCTTTATTCTTTCAACTTCACTTTCATTCTTCCCTCTTTATTCTTTCATTCTTTTATTGTTTCCTTCAATTGATTACGTGCGTTTAGCGTATCACTTAACGGACACTTCATAAAAACCCTATTTCGCATAAGAGTTCATTTTAGTCATTATTATTTCTTGAGTGATGCAAAGATGACGGACATTATCATCATCAATCAATCTGATGAGATTCAATTTTTTGCTTGTCATCAATCGGTTCGTATTACATTATCATTTGACAAAATCAAATGTGGAAAACAATATCCGGCATTTGATGTCCGTCTTAATCCATGCATTTCTGAAATCCTACCTTTTTCTATTTCTGGCAATGCTTTGCCAATTTGGACATTTCACATTTTTTTTAATACTCACCGGTTAGAATACTTAATGTATAAAGGACATGCACCTTAAGTGAGGTTCTGTCACGAACAGTAATGACTGCGGCTTTAATACCAAATCGAGAATACATTCTCGACAATCAGTTAGTCAGAGTTTTGGCCATTTTAAAGCTGGTTGTTTACTGGTGGACTGAGGTATGGCACTGCCCAATCCTGATAGATTCTCCTACCAGGCTTTATCTTCTCCCTTTAGAAGATGTTGGTTTGTTGCTACTCGCCTGGACCTTTTGGCTAAGATCAAAGTGTAGTATCTGTTCCGATGGATACTACACCCTATAGACCGGTATTGTCTTGGCCTTCGGGGCTTGATTTACGCCGGTCTATGGGTCTGTTCTGTGCAGTTCTAAGAGGTCCACCCTCCCAGGCTTTTCCTTCCCTCTTTGGGGAGAAGTAAGTTTATTGCTTACTGCCTGAGGCGCCCCTACCGGGGAATGCCGACGGGGCTGCCCAGACAATTTTTAAACCCCACTTTCTCGACCCGACCTTGGGTCACATTTTACTTGTGGGAGTAAGATAAAAACTGGCCTTGTGCCTAACTCCTGGAGAGGAGTAAATCAATACTCGCCTGGACCTCCATATCAGCGAATAACAATGGAGCTTCTCAAGCTTATTTTGTAAGCCGGAGTGCCCATCATCTTGTGCCTTTCAATCACCACCTGACGAAGTGTCTAGCCTCCTTATGAGTTTAATAATAATTTGATGTTGGTGAATATTGAATTAGGGGTTGAACTGCTGTCACGCGTTTTCTTCAGGAAACTACCTTTATCGAACCCTTGGTGCGCGATCATCCACGGTATTTGATGGCTTCAACTGAAAGTATAAAAATGATAGTAACTCACGGACTAAATAGTTGGTGTGCACTAGTTTAATTCTTGCAATACGCTCGGCTTTGTTGTTGCAAGCGGTACATCATGGCAGCTATATACAATATTAGAGAGATACACCCTATATTTACTTACGAATATAGAAAGTTTCAGAAAGTATTCAATCTTCCTTAAGACAGACAACTTTCGTAATATTGCTTGATTAGAAATATTTCATATTTCTCTCAAACTACTCGACTTGAAGAGAGTTTAACATGTTTTGTAACAAATATTTATTATCCACAGACGTGTTTAATGTTAAGCCCTATTCACTCAAATAGTCATCGCCAGAAAGAATGTTTCGCCGCATCACAGCTCTTCAGTGGAACTAGAGTAGCAAGATCAAGCTGAGATCGAGATACGACTACTTTGTCAACAATCGAAGTTAGTATCCTCTACGCCACCAGCTAGTTATAGAACGATGGGAAACACACTCATTAGTCTCCGATAGTACTCTATGATTACGAACATCTATGCATTACACATACACACACACACACACACACACACACATATATATATATATATATATATATATATATATATATATATATATATATATATATATAATTAGTATGAGGATTCCATACATCATAGAGTGTGTTAATCGTATTATCTTAATTTTATTTGTTTACTCTTATTATCTACGAACAAAGCATATTGCCACTGAAATGAAAAATAACTACTTTGATGAGGGCCAGATTTATAGCAAACATCCTTAGTTGGGAATTGTGCAGCAATATCTTTGTTAACATTACATTTAAATTAATGCATGCTACTACAGTTGGGGAAACGGAGAGCAGGGAGCGAATTCTAAAGAAAAGCGCTAAGAGGAAGGGATATATTAGAGTAGAAAGTCTTCTGCCATCTTGGGTCCTCTTCAGTGAAGGGGGAGAATTTTGCTGCTAATAGTATGTGTTGAGGGTATTTACGTGTATAGAGTACCCATGCAGTAAGTCGATCGAAGTACTTGTAAAACATTGCGGCGATGGGATAAGGGCTATTGTTCGGTAGACAGTGCGGGATCTATTAAGTTAGATATATTTTTTCGTACTCTGACCAATGCACACGCCAAGCAAGAATACTCCATGCATGGGAGAATGATGCCTTCATAAGATATCGGATACTGGCAGGTGTAAGAAGTTTACTAACCGGGTAGACGGAGATCACATTATTTGTGGAAAGCTTGGCAGTATCTTCTATGTATTTATTTCAATTCATATTGCTCGTAAATGTTCGAACGTCGGACTCTCTTGACGGGTGTCCTCAGCAATGTCAATCGGTGGTTAGAATGTTTGTTTTTATAATTGCTAAAACCCAGGAGCGTTATCTTGGTAGCATTAGATGTACCCATCCATTTTTGGCCGCATTCTTCTACAGACTGGAGGCCATTTCCTAAGCAGTCAGCAATTGCCTTGGATATGTGTGTGTGTTCGATGTATAGACAGAATATATAGATATATCTAGAATGTGTCTGTCTGTATTACATGACTTTGTCTATCATCCGTCATCTTTTTTTTAATTGTAAATATATGATCTCTGTGTGTGTGTGTGTGGGGGGGGCTTTTCAACTTTGCTTGATCCTTTTTACGTGTGTCTTTCCAAATACACATCTATCGAAGTTTGTCTCACTTACTTTCCGTATGCCTTTCTAAGTTTATTCACATCTATATATCTCCGTATGAGAACGCCTTTATCTCCATCTATATATCTACACCCATTCATAGATATAGACTAGACCAGCCGTGGACCCTTGGGTAAATATTTTTCATATATTATTAAACTAACATGGCTACCCGGCGTTGCCCGAAATCTTGTAAGTAATTTAATTTATCAATAACAATTGTTTTCATACTGTTTACAGACGCGAGGTAAATCTTACCTTAAAACCGAAACCACACATCAAGGTAAATATTACCCTAAAACCGAAACCACAATCAAATTAAATCTTACCTTAAAACCGAAACAACAAATCAAGGTAAATCTTACCTTAAAACCGAAACCACAAATCAAAGTAAATCTTACCTTAAAACCGAAAGCACAAATGAAGGTAAATCTTACCTAAAAACCGAAACCACAAATCAAGATGAATCTTACCTTAAAATGGAAACCACAAATCAAAGTAAATCTTACCTTAAAACCGAAACCACAAATCCAGATAAATATTACCTTAAAATCGACACCATAAATCACGGTAAATCGTACCTTAAAACCGAAACCACAAATCGAGGTTAAATTGACCCCCCCCCTAAAAAACAATTACACAAGTGAACTATGACTTAAAGAATAGGTACGCGAGTAAAGTTTTACACAAATAAAATGCAAGATTATTTTTTTCTGAAAAACTTTAACTAATCTTTTTCCTCCTTTCTGAATCTGTAAATAAAGTGTGTTCGTAGATGAATTCCAATTGTTGTCACGATCGTAAAAGAACGAAGAAATGTGTTTTTTTGTTTGTTAAAAGTGAACAAATGTTTTCATTTATTTTTATTATCATTAATAAGATTACGCCTTTTCTTGTTTTGTTATAAAGATTATTATCAGTTATTATAAAGAGTAAGATGAGCCACATTTTCTTTTCTGAAAAACTAAATTTGCATACGTATTTATTGAAGCGAAATGATCAGATGCAAATTCATTTTTCCTCTCTCTCGCTCTTTCTTTTATATCTCCTCACCCGCTCTCTTGCCTTTTTCTTTGCCCCTTTCATTATATGCCATATGTTTTTCGTCTTTCTCAATTTTCCCTTCTTTTAATTACTGACGTCATACGCCTCTTCATAATCCTTTATAATTCGGCCTTTATTCGCATCATTCGCTTTTTGTGACGTCATCCAATGTGTAGGATGATAAAATGCAAACGGTAATAAGATAACAAAAACGTTCCACAAAGTTTAAAAGTAGTATACTCAAAGAAGTATACTTCAAGTAGTATACTCAAAGAAGTATACTCAAAGTAGTATACTCAAAGTAGTATACTCAAAGTAGTATACTCGAAGAAGTACACTCGAAGTAGTATACTCAAAGTAGTATACTCAAAGTAGTATACTCAAAGTAGTATACTCAAAATAGTATACTCAAAGAAGTATACTCAAAGTAGTATACTCAAAGTAGTATACTCAAAGTAGTATACTCGAAGTAGTATACTCAAAGAAGTACACTCGAAGTAGTATACTCAAAGTAGTATACTCAAAGTAGTATACTCAAAGTAGTATACTCAAAATAGTATACTCAAAGAAGTATACTCTAAGAAGTATACTCTAAGAAGTACACTCAAAGAAGTACACTCGAAGTAGTATACTCAAAGAAGTACACTCGAAGTAGTATACTCAAAGAAGTATACTCAAAGTAGTATACTCAAAGTAGTATACTCAAAATAGTATACTCAAAGAAGTATACTCTAAGAAGTATACTCTAAGAAGTATATTCAAAGAAGTACACTCGAAGTAGTATACTCAAAGAAGTACACTCGAAGTAGTATACTCAAAGAAGTATACTCAAAGTAGTATACTCAAAGTAGTATACTCAAAATAGTATACTCAAAGAAGTATACTCTAAGAAGTATAGTCTAAGAAGTATACTCAAAGAAGTACACTCGAAGTAGTATACTCAAAGAAGTACACTCGAAGTAGTATACTCAAAGAAGTATACTCAAAGTAGTATACTCAAAGTAGTATACTCAAAATAGTATACTCAAAGAAGTATACTCTAAGAAGTATACTCTAAGAAGTATACTCAAAGAAGTACACTCGAAGTAGTATACTCAAAGAAGTACACTCGAAGTAGTATACTCAAAGAAGTATACTTCAAGTAGTATACTCAAAGTAGTATACTCAAAATAGTATACTCAAAGAAGTATACTCTAAGAAGTATACTCAAAGAAGTATACTAAAAGAAGTACACTCGAAGTAGTATACTCAAAGAAGTATACTCGAAGTAGTATACTCAAAGAAGTATACTCGAAGTAGTATACTCAAAGAAGTATACTCAAAGGAGGATATTTAAACTAGTATACTCAAAGAAGTATACTCAAAGTAGTATACTCAAACGAAGGCTACTCAAAGAAGGATACTCAAAGAAGTATACTTAAAGTAGTATACTAAAAGTAGTATACTCAAAGAAGTATACTCAAAATAGTATAGTCAAAGAATTATACTTAAAGTACTATACTCAAAGTAGTATACTCAAAGAAGTATACTCAAAGTAGTATACTAACAGTAGTATACTCAAAGAAGTATACTCAAAATAGTATAGTCAAAGAAGTACACTCGAATAGTATACTCAAAGTAGTATACTCAAAGTAGTATACTAAAACAAGTATACTAAAAGAAGTATACTCAAAGAGGTATACTCGAAGTAGTATACTCAAAGAATTATATTCAAAGAATTATACTCAAAGAAGTATACTCAAAGAAAGATACTCAAAGTAGTATACTTAAAGTAGTACACGCTAAGTAGTATACGAAAAGAAGTATACTCAAAGTAGTATACTCAACGAAGGATACTCAAAGAAGTACACTCGAAGTAGTATACTCAAAGAATTATACTAAAACAAGTATACTAAAAGAAGTATACTCAAAGTAGTATACTTAAAGTAGTATACTCAAAGTAGTATACTCAAAGAAGTATACTCAAAGAAGGAAACTCAAAGTAGTATACTTTAAGTTGTATACGCAAAGTAGTATACTCAAAGTAGTATACTCAAAGTAGTATACTCAAAGAAGTATACTCAAAGAAGTACACTCGAATAGTATACTCAAAGTAGTATACTCAAAGAAGTACACTCGAAATAGTATACTCAAAGTAGAATACTCAAAGTAGTATACTCAAAGAAGTACACTCGAATAGTATACTCAAAGTAGTATACTCAAAGAAGTACATTCGAAATAGTATACTCAAAGAAGGATACTCAAAGTACTATACTCAAAGGAATACACTCGAAATAGTATACTGAAAGAAGTATACTCAAAGAAGTACACTAGAAATAGTATACTCAAAGTCGTATACTCAAAGAATTATACTCAAAGTTGTATACTCAAAGTAGTATACTCAAAGAAGTATACTCAAAGTAGTATACTCAAAGTAGTATACTCAAAGAAGTATACTCAAAGTAGTATACTCAAAGTAGTATACTCGAAGTGGTATATTCGAAGATTCGGTACTCGTTTGATGAGTATTTGATATATTCACACCCTCTCTCCCTCTCTAACTTCTTACTCCTTCTTACTCTTCAAACTCTCGTTCTATCCCTTCTCGCACTCTCTATTCTTCCTCTCGACTCTAATCCGATCCCCATGCTTTCTCTCTTTATCCTCTCTCCTCTCGTTCCTTCTCCTCTCGTTCCTTCTCCTCTCTCCCTCTTTACTCCATTTATCACTTGAGACGAAATACCATTGTGATGGAGAAATAGGAGGGAAAAATACGAATTATGTTTTCATTTGAGAAATAAATGAATGCATATTTAGTGATTTATTTTGCTGTTTACGTCATGACTTTTTGTAGAAACAATGGACATATTATTCCAATTCAATTCAGAAATACATACACTGAAAGAGGGGAAAGTTTTGTAATGAGCTGCCGACATACTTGATGATATCAGAGTTTTAGGGGGTTACAAAATATACTTGAATTTAAATTACTTCTTCAAATCTCTTGTGTGCCGTTTTGAAATAATTCTAACTACGTATGAATTACTACAGAACCCTAACAAGATGGCTGCATCTAACACGCATCTTTAATCGCGGTACAAAGTTATTCAAGAAGAACACATTTAGCCAACGAACTCGCGTCAACTCATACGCAAGCTCCTCGTAATTGACTCACAATTTACCGTTGCATGGGTCAATCTGACTCATTCTGTAAACGGTATCAGTAAGCATACGTTTTAATGTGACAGTGTTGGTACGATCGTCCCATACATCTGCCACCGCGCTTGCTCTTCGATTGGTGACACAAGTCGCCAGTCACAGATATCCGCACACTGGGAGATGCCAAAAAAGATTTTCGCAAAGAGAAAAGACCTTTCTTCTGGTAATAGTGTCTGGGACGTCCGGCAACTCATTTCCACATTTCCAAAGCAGGGCACCGTCTACTGCTAAGTCACGTGGGGCTATCCTTCGGTCTCTTTAGAATTTTGGTGGCCAGTTAAAAACGAGACAAATGTTCAGCAACACCGGGTGCGGATGCGATACTTTCATCCACATAGAGGGCGCATATTTGATTTACACAGCTGGATAACAACAGAAAACATGTCAACAGAACTTGTCTGAATAGCCATAAAAATAATCAACATAACTGGTTTGAGTGTAGCAACGATTAACCGCATGCTATCACTTCATCTATCAGGACTATACGAGGGAAAAGGATAGGTTTGCGATAATACCGAACAAGAGTGAGTAGAGGAAGTGAATCCCTGGATGATGACTTTTTAATATATGGCACCACGTGTCTAAAAAGCAAATGGTTGAATCAACAAATAAAGGACCGTTTTTCTATCACGTGATGTACGGCTGCATGTATGAGAAGAAAACAAACCCATCGCCGTAGTTGGAGTTAGTATTTCACGTTCCATAGAACCAACTTGACTGACCTGAAAACAGCACGGATGTAAATAATATCGACTCGGCTTAATCGGTTTCAGTTATATCGGGTCTACCACATTAGATTTTCTGATATTGGGAAATTAATGAATCCATATAACTTTGATTCAGCTATGGCCTGAAGCGTAGGGTAGACTTGTTTCCTGCTTATCCAGGTATCCTTTGCGATTGTCTTGGACTTTTCTTTGCAAATTTACTCAAACAAAACCGATTCAGTAGAAATGCGGTTAATGATTTCGACACCTTTGCTTTAATATAGACACCTTACGCAGGCACCTTGCAAGAGTACCAAGTATGTCTTGTGAATAAACGGGGTTTTAATGACGGTGAATAAGTACTGGCGACGCTCTGAATTATTGTAGAATTCAGAAGGTCCATAAAAGTGCATAGAAAATAAAAATGGTAATCATTGTAATCACTTGATTTGTCTGAAGGGGGTGTAGTTTGTATACGTTAACTTGTCTGCATTTACGATAAGAGTTGTACCCTTGTGGTTTTGATTGCACATCATATGATCATGTTTAAGTATTTTAAACTTCTGAAGGAGGGAACTGAAAATACATATGCATATTTGTCAAGGTTTTATGTTCATACATGATAGTCAGTGCGCAGTTACCATTGATGCATATTGTAGTTTATGTATTTCAGCTTGCTTGGAATGATGGTTATTTATGGTGTGATTGTCATTAGAAGCATTCAAATACAACGAGGCTTTCTGCTGAGGCCAGAAGGTCAGTTGTAACAAGATCGCGTGGACGAAAATACAGAAATCACGGAAAGAAAGGAAGTGAAAAAGGCCAGTAAAGATGTCCCATGTTTCTTATGAAACCGAACGAAAGCGAGTCAAAGAAGACGTAGAAAAAGGTGATTAAAACAAAAATTGAGATTTTGTCTCTACAATGCTGATTTAAGTCATGAAAAGCTGATTAAAGACGAAAGTTATAATTTGAAAATCAGTTGAAACTGGTTTTTATTAATTTTATTAACCAACATTTGTATTTGTGTTTCTTTTACTATTTGAACGTAACAATTTCAATGTGAAAAAGGCTTGCTTAAAAACTTAGACGCCAGCTTCGAAAGTTTTCACCTGACAGCAGTAAACAGCATTAACGATAGGATAAATCGACGACGACGAAGTCATACAACATCATCTCTTGAAGGTAAAACGTTTTGTTCATAAGCATCGCGTATTCATTGAGGCACAACACAAATTTGCACAAGACAATCTTACAAACCAACTTCTTTCCTAATGGACCTGGGTTACTATGCATAGGTTTGATTTTAAGGTAGTCCCACATCAAGACATATTGTAGGGAGCTAACGCTTGACCTGTTGGTGCCCACTAAAAAAATAGTCACAACCTCCAAAGTTCTCTATCGGTCAATTCTAGGAGAGGTTTGAGGTGTAAAAGCTTGCCTCATCCTTCTGTAACGTTTTACAATAACCAATGTGTACAGCGTCTGCAGCTGATTCGTGCGCAGTGATTCGGACTCTACTGAACTCATACTTTCAAGCTATCGATCAGCTTTGCTGGATACGTCAGTTGCTGTTAATTATAATTGCTGAACACAAATTATGAATGATAATTTTATTTTATTTTATCTTTGCCGTTGAGATTGAAGGAAAAATAGGATTCTGTTTTATCAAGTATTTTATCAACTTTTTTTCAACGACGTCATTCCTGACGGTATTCACACTTTTCTCACTCCCGTTTTCTCTCGGTTTACATGCTTCACACACAGACCACCATTTTTACAGTTTTCTTTAAACGGTTCCTGTACCTTCCTCCAATATACTACATCTATCTATTTATCTATCTATCTATCTATCTATCTATCTATCTATCTATCTATCTATCTATCTATGGGTTTCTTCTGGGATGCTGTTTTAGTAATATATATATATATATATATATATATACACATATATATATATATATATATATATATATATATATATATATATATATATATATATATATATATATATATAAATTTAGGGATAAAATGATCCGTAATAGAAAAAAATGATAATGGAAAGCCAACAACTATATTATTTATGTATTCGTCAACCTTTCGTCTATATTGTAAGATTTCCCCAGGATGAAGAAAAATGCAGAAAAATTAATAATAAATCGATAAAAATATTTTTATTTGATTATTCTTTTCTTTTTTTATTCATCCTGAGAAAGTCTAACAATAAGGACGACACGTTGATGAATACATACATCATATAGTTTTTGGCTTTCCTTTTCAGTTTCCATATATATATATGTATATTGACATATATATATGTATATATATATATATATATATATATATATATATATATATATATATATATATATATATATATATAATTAACTTGTTACAAATATCCAGGGGGTATGAATCCGAAGGAAGTTGAAACCGGGTTTATAAGAGTGCTCAATGAAAATTCAGAGCAAAATATGTAGTTTTTTGATGTTATTCCATTAGTTGCGACAAAACAAGTTCTGTTTCATTGGCGCAAATAGCGGCCAATTCGTCAGGCTAACGATGGAATCCGAATGGCATACGTTTTAACTTAACCTCAACGGGAGATTGAAAATTGACAATACATTGGAGGGGGAGGAGGGGAACAGATTTTGGGGCTTTGTCTATAACGGTGACATGGGACATGAGAGGGGAGGGGGGACCCCAACAAGTCGTGTTTCAAATTATTGCGTGGGAGGTTGTCACGTGTTTGTGCTGTGATGATCTCAATTTCATCCGGGGTGGGGGGAGGAGGGGCGACGGCCAGAGTGAGTTAAATTTAAAATGAGAATAAAAATTATGATTATAACCGTCATTCTTATTTAATTTTAATTCTAATAGGTAATTATCATGTGGATAAAATTGTTAGATAATTTTAATTTTGGGTATTAATTGCTACTTCTGCATTTTATTTATTTTATTTTAGTGTCTTGTTTATTATTTGTAGTGAATTTTGTTGTGATTATATATATATATATATATTTTTAAATTGTGATTATATTATACTAAGATCAATACTAGTGGAATCATTTTATAAGAGAAGCTTAATGGTGTTACCAGTTTTAGCATTAACAAAACCGATTGTGATGGCAATGATAACCCCTGCCAATCATACCTACGATAGTCGCAGTGATAATAGCCTTAATAAACGCCTTAATAAAAATAAAAATAAAGATAAATATAAATAAAATTAGAATAAAAATAGAAATAACAAGTTTGTAAAATATTAATGATAATAATATTAATAATAATAGTATTAAAAATATAATAATAATAATAATAATAATAATAATAATAATAATAATAATAATAATAATAATAATAATAATAATGATAAATATCACCATAATTACCATCCTGCTACTTGTGAAGTCATTGGGCGAAATAAGTCGACAAGTGATGGTAGGCTTTTTTGTTTTACTACCAATGACAAGGAATAAGTACCAGTTAATAATTAAGTGTTCAAGATAGTGATCGAAGGGTTAAGTGATTGAGATTAGATTAGTCCAAGTGATATCAGTGTTAATAGCTATCCCAGTTATGGGTTTATGTTAGAATTGGTAGTATGGCTGAGAGGCTATTGAGGCTGTGCATTATAGGTAGTACGTAGAGATTTGATGTTATTGGTAGTTTAGAGGGGTAGTTATATATTTATTTATAGATTCATCAGGACTTGTTGGGGTGGGGTTGGGTGGTAAATTTGGGTGGGTGGATAGGGGGTTATAGTGTGTTTTGGGGTAGTGTATAATGGGGGAGGGTTAATGTTATTATTCATTTTTGTAAAAAAATTATTTTAAAGTTATGTGGGGTTGGTGTGGGGTTAAAGTGGGGTATGTGGGTTGCTAACGAGGTAGAGTCTACTATGTTTACAGTTGATAGATGTCTCTTGTTTTCTATTTAGGAGTTTGTTTTGTCCTTAAAGCGGATAATTTCCAGTTTTTCATTTAAGCATAATCTACATGGAGAGTTTATTGATTTGCAGGTGCTGGATTTTTTCAAGATTTTCCACTTTATTATGGGAGTTTCATTTTTGGTTTTTATTTTGTGGTAGTGTAGTGAAAGTTCAGTTTGGCCAGGATGGTCTGGGTTGTTGAAGGAGAGTTTATGGTTGTAGAATCTTTCCTTGAAGTTGTTGCCTGCCAGACCAATATAATAGTTAGTCTGGGATGGGTTTTCAGTTAAGGAGATAGATGCCTCATAGACCACTTGGGTTGATAGGAACTTTTGATTTAGGGGGCAGTTTGATTTGTTATTACAGTTGCATGTTCTTTTAGAATTTGAGGTTACTGAGGTGTTTAGTATTTTCGTGTTGTGGTTTTTTATGATTTTTTCCAAGTTGTCGCCACAACAATAGCTGAGTTTTAGTGTATTCTTATTAAAAATGTTATGCCATTCGGATTCCATCGTTAGCCTGACGAATTGGCCGCTATTTGCGCCAATGAAACAGAACTTGTTTTGTCGCAACTAATGAAATAAAATCAATATATATATATATATATATATATATATATATATATATATATATATATATATATATATATATATACGGCATCATCACATTGACACACCGGTTCCCGTAAGATCACTAAAGTTAAGAAACGTGTGGCCTGGCCGGTGCTAGATGGATTACCATTTGGGAATCACAGGCGGTGTATGTGCACACTTAGCTCTGGACAAATAGCGTCGCCAACCTACAATGCCTAGCGTGGCGACTATGGCAAAAACCCTTGAGTTACAGTTACCAATAAGGTGTCTGAAACCAGGGAGGAGTTCCTCCTCAAGGAGTGATCTAAATGATGATGATGATGATGATGATGATGATGATGATGATGATGATGATGATGATGATGATGATGATGATGATGATGATGATGATGATATTTACATATCTTACTTCATAGATAAAGAGATTTAAAATTAGGAATCATAAAAGTAATTTATTAGAATCGAACTAGTATTATGTGACCGAGATCGTAAGAAACTTTAAACATGGATTTTCATTTATTCCCGGGCAACATTCGGAGTAGCTGCTGGAATATTATTCAAACAAGTATTCCAAAC
The DNA here is from genome assembly GCA_963556195.1 of Sepiola atlantica. Classification (NCBI taxonomy): domain Eukaryota; kingdom Metazoa; phylum Mollusca; class Cephalopoda; order Sepiida; family Sepiolidae; genus Sepiola; species Sepiola atlantica. The sequence continues at coordinate 18,761,530 of OY744553.1, read as the reverse complement.
GTATTTTTTTATATATGTTTCTGAAATCATAGGTTTTTTTTAAGTAGAAAAATTTAGGAATGGTTCTGTTTAGTGAAGAAAACCAAGAAAAAAACTGAAAAACTGAAAAATAAAAGACATAAAAATGCACCAATATTTTACGAAAAACAACAAGAAAATGTTATTTAGCTCGGAAAAGGAAACATAAAATGCCGGGATAGAGAATAAAAATACACCGTATCGATTCTGGCGGAAGGAAGTAAACAGTTGTGGGAGACCGAACTGGCTTTGTAAACACGCGCAGGCGCGGTGGTTCGCTTAAAACATTATTTGCAAGTCTTCCAGGGAGATTTATTCTAAACATCGATTCTATTATTTGAGAAAACTTGGTACGATGGCAGAATAAGGCAAACAGATATCGAAACGACGCTCACGGTGTTTAAAGCTCATTTAAGCCACATTCATATCCACTTTCATATCACACCCACTCACCCCCTCAATATATATAAATATATAAAACCTTAGGATTGTCCTTTTCTGGTCGATAAAACCCTAACCCTTACTGTAAACACAAAATCTTACATTAAAAACTAACTCTTATCCTAACTCTAAACCCTACAGCTAACGCTACCAATAACTCGTGTTGTTCCAGAGTTTGTTATCCGATAAGCAGTTCCATTTTAGGACAAGCTTCATCCATTATGAAAACATTCCTACGAAGAAGCTTCTTGTACTTTTCTTAAACACGAACTACATCAATAAATAAATGCATTCAACAAAAATCTCAGAATATTCATTCGGTAAACAAGAATTCTAAGTGACATTCCATGATAAATGCCCGTATACTGAAATCATATGTGATTAATAGGGTTAAGATGAGAATTCATATACACTAAATGTACAAAACCAAGGAAATTCTAAAATTTTTAAACTTTTATTGTCATTAATTAAAGGTATAACGACATATCAACCAAACCATTTCATTATCACATCACTACAGTATAAATCTCTATGCATGAGTGGATGAAGTGTGTGAGGTGCGCTGAAGAAAAATTCCTACCAGTAAAATACATAGCTCTGTTGTGCTCGTATACCCTTAATGACAATAAAAGTGTAAACATTTGGGAATTTCCTTGCTTTTGTACATTTAGTGTATATGAATTTTCATCTTAACCCTATTAAGGGCATATGATTTTGGTATACTGGCATTTATCATGGAATGTCACTACTTTTGTAAAGGCTATGCCTCAATACAATGGTCATTTTAAAGGTTTTTAGAAATTTTCTGGAAAACTAAATTATTTAGTAAACTGAAATTAAAATGCCATCAACTAGACCCTAGAACCTTTATATCTGCCAAAAATCAGCTGAATCCATCAAATAGTTGATGAGATACAGGGTGGCACATACGTACGTACGTACGTACGTACACACGGATAAACTGATTTCATGATTGAACTTTCTGGATCTTTGGGTTGCCTTGACTAATGATGCTGAAATTGTACACACTTATAGAACCTATTAAATAAAAATTATGTGCAAAGTTTTAACTAATTTGGTTTATTGGTTTTGAGTTATGATTGATCAAATAAATTAGATTTCCAGCATAGGCAATTCTTGAGGTCTATTAGGGATAGAGCGCTCTCGCGCCTCCCTTGATTATTCCATGCTGCTTAAAGATGGGTTGGCATAATCTTTCTGCGTGTTTACCTTTGGTTAGGTAATGCCGATACACACAAACTATTTTGAGCACAATTTTACACAATAATAGTTTCTCTTAACCTGTGGATACAGCCCTTACCTTAATTACGATATATTTTTTTTCCTGAGTTAGTCTATATAAAATATATATTTAAGTATACATTCCTTATAATATCATCCAAAATTGTTTCATATTACAAGCTCAATGAAGTTATGTTTCAGGTTTCAAATCATATATACTTTTTGTTGCATTCCAATGACCAATATTTTTATCAGTCAACAACCATAATTTTTATTTATTTATTTGTCTGCAATTTTTATAAATTCCGGCGAATGCCTGTATTTTTTCTATTTCGTCTCACAATCATACTTTTTATTGATTTTCATGTTATTTAATTTTCGTTATTTCTGTAAATGCCAGTTTTTGTCTATTTCGTCTCACAATCATACTTTTTATTGATTTTTATGTTTTTTAATGTTTGTTATTTCTGTAAATGCCTTTTTTTTCTATTTCGTCTCACAATCAAACTTTTTATTTATTTTTATGTTATTTAATTTTCGTTATTTCTGTAAATGCCAGTTTTTTTCTATTTCGTCTCACAATCATACTTTTTATTGATTTTTATGTTTTTTAATGTTTGTTATTTCTGTAAATGCCTTTTTTTTCTATTTCGTCTCACAATCATACTTTTTATTTATTTTTATGTTTTTTAATTTTCGTTATTTCTGTAAATGCCTGTATTTTTTCTATTTCGTCTCACAATCATACTTTTTATTTATTTTTATGTTTTTTAATGTGTGTTATTTCTGTAAATGCCTGTTTTTTTCTATTTCGTCTCACAATCATACTTTTTATTTATTTTTATGTTTTTTAATTTTTGTTATTTCTGTAATGTCTTTTTTTCTATTTCGTCTCACAATACTGATTGTTATTTATGTTTATGTTTTTTTATTTTTGTTATTTCTGTAAATGCCTATTTTTTTCTCTATTTCGTCTCACAATCATACTTTTTAATTTATTTTTTAAATTTCGGCGAATACTTGTATTTTCTGTCCATTTAACAACCCATACATGAAAATATATAGTCTTTAGTTTCACAGGTTGCTCATAAGGTGATATATATATATATATATATATATATATATATATATATATATATATATATATATATATATATATATAAGCAAAGTGAAATGAAGACATTTAAATTTTAACTTATATCCTTTTTACGCCAGACCTCTTGAGAAAGTCTTTGAATAATAAAAATGAAACACCAATGCCCATTTAAAGAAGTTTCTGTTTTTCTTTTTGTCTCTTTTATACAGTTTGAATTATTAATCTCATGACTATTATATATATATATATATATATATATATATATATATATATATATATATATATATAGTTCCTAGACTGAAAATTGCGTTAGCATGAAACATCGATGTCTCTAGGTATTTAAATAATTAATATTTATTTATAAAAATATTATTGTTTATCAGCCCCCCTCCCGACAAGGGCTGGGCACTTTCGAGTAGCTTTAATAACAAGCAGTACAAATAGCTATATGCGAGATTCGAACACCGTTTCGTAAGATCACTCTATCTGCCTGGTTAATAGCAGCCGATTGTCGCTATTTACAGTTAAAGTTACTCTATATTTACTAACTAATTGACGATGACCGTTTGGATAAGATCACCGACTACGAATCAGTGGCGATTTGTGTTCGGGGTTCGCGCCTACCGACCGTCGGGAATTAGTTCCTAGACTGAAGATTCCGTTAGCATGAAACATCGATGTCTCTAGGTATTTAAATAATTAATATTTATTTATAAAAATATTTAATCAGTGTTTATATTGCAGTTTTTTTTAATCAAAAATAAGATTTTGTATTTCAGATAAGCGAACCTCGATAAAATTGCTACTCCTCAAGAGATTCACAAAATTAATACAATTACTTTAAAAAAGACTTTGTGGAGAACCTTTATTGTCTTATTAAGAAACTGCAGTGAGGGACAATTTGGAAAAAAAAGAGTTTTGAATGGGGGGGGGGGGACGTCGCGTCATTAACACAACAACTTTTAGGTGTTTGTTTATATTGGAAATCGCAAATCTTCACCAAAAGCCGTTTTACGTACTTGGGTTTGCGAAAACGCATTCAATGGTCGCATTACAGCGTGATTTTCGAAAGCAATTCAGAATTCTTTCGCCTTATTCAAAGAATATTCAATGGTGGTTTCACAGTTTCAAGAGAGTGCATGTATGTCTAAAGTAATCTTCTTGCAAGTGGTGTTAATCTTGAGTACAGATAAAGCAGCAAAAAGTTTATTGTAGCAAATACTTGTAACTTGGCTTCACTTTTATACTCGTTTATATCATTAAAATATTACCGATGAGATCGTTCATTCTCTTTTAATAACTATTAAATCGAGAATATAACGGACGAATAAAGAAAATTATTGTAATAATTCTCTATAATAAATACCATGTTTTGTTCATTATGGACTTTAACTACTTTGTCATTCAATCCTTAACAAATATCACAATCATTACCTTTATCTATGTCATCTTCAACTCTATTACGTGGCATCTGGCCATGACCAAATGTTTGTTCATAGCTTAATATAAAGTTAAAGCAAAATATGTATATGCTCTTTTTCAATTGAACTGTTTAGTCATTCAATACTCTCAAAATAATATCACAATCCTTAACTTTATCTATGGACCCATATAGAGATACCAGATATACAAGGGGAATCTTGATTCCCACTTCTATTGTTTTTATGGCATTTAGCCATGATAATTCCTTTCAATTTACGACTTAATTTCCTATAGATTGACATGTTGTTAAATCTTAAATGATACATCCTTCGCAATAACATAGTTTCTTGTAACAGTGTTTCAACACCAACCACTAGACGACAACAGGATATTCAATGTATTTTGATCAATGAGACATTGCATTTAGAAGTTAATCGATGCTAATATGATGAATTTATAAAAGAAAACAACATAAAAACCGAAATGTCATTTTTCCCAAAACCCGAACACCAAACAATTTTTTAAATGGCCTGTTTAAACACTCCCTTTATTCGTATTCAATTGTATTAATTCCACGCCCTGTCTTTAATCTATCAACCATTGAGCCGCTTGTTTGTCTCGTTTAACATATATGTGCCTCTATTTGTATGTATGTATGTATGTATGTATGTATGTATGTATGTATGTATCGATCTTCTGTTCAGATCTATATTTCTATCATTTAAATAGCAATCTATCTAATATATATATATTAGGTATACGTGTATTTTACGCATTATCTTTGATCAATCTCATTATCGCCATCTCCCTATATCTGTCTATCAATCTATCTATCTTATAAAAATATTTACACAGAAAAAATAAATTATTTATACCTACATACGTCGTGGGGTTAAAACTTTATATATATATATATATATATATATATATATATATATATATATATATATATAATCCAAGTATGGTATAGACCCACAGGGTATACATCCAGGGGAGTTGAACCGGGTTTATGAGAGTGCTCAATAAAAATATAGAGCAGAAATGTGGTCAAAATGAAATAAATTATCAGTTATATATATATATATATATATATATATATATATATATATATATATATATATATATATTTAGGCAAACATTATTAAATAACACGGAGTGGTTTTGTTTGATGCGACTTTTTTTATTTTTTCAATTTTCCGAATTGTCCATCTAATTGAAAAAATAACAAAAAGTCGCATCAAACAAAACCACTCCGTGTTATTTAATAATGTTTGCCTAAATGAAAATATGCTGCCTAAATACACAGAATATATATATATATATATATATATATATATATATATATATATGCTATTTAAATAATACACCCGTACATGGTTCGGTATCCGGCTACCATCAGTACTCAAACATTACCGATTATACGACCACACACTCTAAAATATACTTTAGTTAACATAAGTCTTTTGGTGTATGTGGTCGTATAAACGGTAATGTTTTTTTCCGAATAGCTAACCGGATACGGAAGCGTGTAAGGGACTATATTAAAGAACGTAATTATGCACTTCGACTACGAAGCATGAAATAACGACTAAAAAAAGGATAGATGAAAGCCTAGAAAAAACGGGGGGGGGGCGCATATCAACACCACAACGGTTCTTCATTTACATACCATTTGCTTAAAAAACCGCCTTGCGCAAAGAATTTTAGCATCACTCCTCAGTCAGGCTCACTCATTATATCATCTAAAAATCTTGGAGACGATCCACGTTTGTCTAAAACGTCCCTCCCTTTGTAAACAAAACAGACGTCTATTAGGACTAGATGTGATACATATACCATAACGCGGTTGTATTTTTCTCTCTATTCATTCTTCTCACCCCACTCTTTTAACTCCATAGTTTTTTTTTTTAATCTCTCGATCCAGCCTTTGTTGAGAAAGGGCGAAACCGGTCGACTGCCGATTTTTGTTTGTGATGTTGAACTTTTAATTATGAACGATAACACTTGTCTTCCATTCATGCTTGCGATAATGTGTATATATATATATATATATATATATATATATATATATATATATATACATGTGTGTGTGTACTACTTGCAATTTTAATCAGTTTTAGATGCTACCATAGAGATAATGAAAAAATGAGGTCGACATACTAACTATCATTTTTGTGCGATGGGTCTATACTTTTATCAATCTGTCTCTCTAATCTTCTATTCATACCTTTCTTTCTCTTTCGCTTTCTCTCTGTCTGTTTGTCTGTCTGTCTGTCTATCTGTCTGTCTGTCTGTCTCTCTCTCTCTCTCTCTCTCTACATATATAAATAACTAATTAATAAATAAAAATTTATATATATATATATATGTATATATATATATGTATGTATATATGTATATATATGTATGTATATATATATATATATGTATATATATATGTATATATATGTATATATATATTCATATATATGTATATATGTATATATATGTATATATATACATACATATATATATATATAGCTAGTATTATATATATATATATATATATATATATATATATATATACATATATATTTATATTAATATATAATATTAGATGTAACTACTTGCCGTTGTCCTGATGCCGTGAAGTAATTTTAGTTTACCATATTTATTTACTTGTACAGTTTTTAAATTTAAACTTAAGGAAGACAACTTATATTTTTTATATATTTCAATTTAAAATAGGTTATCCGGTTTGCTTACTTCTAAATGTTTCATATTGGCCGTCGTCTTGTTCAGACTAAGTAACTTTTGAAGTAAATTGTAGTTATGTACGTTATACTGCAAATAACACTGCACAACAATATCAAATAATAATTAGCTAGTCGAAGAACAAGGTAAATGTGTCAGTTTAAATGTTATTTGAGTCTGAACACTAACAAGATAGTTTCATGTTTAACATACTATATATATATACATATATATATACATATATATATATATATATCGATTGCGGACGCTTTTCCCCACTGGATAACTTTTTCGTTTTTTCTGTTCTTTAAATGTTTTCGCTATTGGACTGTTATTCAATACCTGGATCAATCTTCAATCAACCTCTTGGATATCTTTCCTGAATATGTTTTAATTTGTATGACTTGGATGGATTTTGTAACTTTAACAAATAAGTATGTTTTTGGCTTGATATATTAGATGTGTTATGTACTTTTATGTATTTTTGTATATATTTTTATATATTTTCAAAGTGTAATTTCATCACCTGCAGTAACGTCACTGCGGTAATGGTCCTCTGAGGAGAAGAATTATCTTTGAAAACTCATAAGTTAAGGACGTTGAGACACTTTGCCTGAATTTTGAATTCTAATAAAATTTGATTCGCACCTTATTTCATTATTTCATTTTATATTATGCTATATATATATATATATATATATATATATATATATATATATATATATATATATATATAATATATTTATATATATATTAATATATTTATATATATATATATATATATATATATATATATATATATATATATATATATACATATATATATCCACAAACATATATTTCTTGGAATGTGTTTTGTTGTAATGTGTTCGTAAAGACTTATCGATGATATGATACGCTACTCTGGTCGGTGCGCCGTTCCATCTCTCGCCAGAGTTCTGTAAGGAAAAGTGGAGACCGTAGCTTGCCGTTGGTTGACAATCAAATTAAGTGGTTATGGTTACCAGATAGCCGCTAGATCCATGTCAGACGTATTTCCGGGTTTGCTAGTTTACCCTTTAGTAGTGACCTGTATTACCGAACAGCAGAGCATGTCCGCACACAGGCGGGTGACGCGTGTCGCGACGAAGGGAGCACGTCATCCGGAAGACTTCAGCCTTTACGTCCTGGACCGCATTTAAAATGAATATTTTTTTCTATGAAAAGGACGATAGATTACCATCATTTGTTAATTAAATATTATTCATATTTCTTTTCCTTTTATTTCCGTCGGTTTTGTCTGTTTTTTTACTTCGCTTACATTGCCCTAGCTGACCTTCTTTTATTTTCTATCACTGTTCTTTCTTTTAACATACATTGTGTTTCCTTTCATTTCCCTAATATTCTATGATATTTTTTATATCTGAAGAGAACATATCATATTCCGAAACCTCAAATGGAATGTATTAAGTAGTTTCTACATCAAACTTATGTTTAGTTATCTCTCTGACATGCTGTAAAATATTTTCTTTTTCTCTACACACACAGACACATACATATACATATGTGTACGTATGTATGCATGTATATACATACGTATATATTAATATATATATATATATATATATATATATATGGTTGTATATATATATATATATAAATATATATATATATATATATATATATATATATATATATATGGTTGTATATATATATATATAAATATATATATATATATGGTTGTATATATATATATATATATATATAGTTATATATATATACTATCGGGGCTACCCGGCGTTGCTCGGGGTCATAAAAACATTTAAGTGAAGAAAATCGCGTGTGTAATATCTTTATATTGAAACGTCTATTTCTCTCCCTCTCTCTATAGCCGTCTCTTTATCTTTCTACTTTTATCTTCCCTGGTCGCCTCATTTCACCGCTACTTTCTCATTTTGTCTTTTGCGAAAGCTGTTTCTTCCCCACCATGTAATCCTACGTTTCCCAGGGCAATAGTATGACATATTTCTATAAAATGTACCACCTCTGTATGCGCCTTCTATATAGGTACTTATCTCCGCCCCGGTGTTCATACTATATACGTATCTATCGCCACCCCGGTGTGAATACTATATACGTACCTATCGCCGCCCCAGTGCACATAATATATACATACCTATTGCAACCCCGGTGCAGATACTATATAAGTAGGTATCACCGCCTGGGTGCAGATACTATATAAGTACCTATCGCCGCCCCGGTGCGAATGCTAAATACGTACCTTTCGCCGCCCCGGTGCTCGGTCTACATACGTACCTATCGCCGCGCCGGTGCGGGTTCTATATACGTACCTATCACCGCCCCGGTGTGCCTGCTATATACGTACTTATTGCCGCCCATGTGCACATGCTATATACGTACCTATTGCTGAACCGGTGTGCATACTACATATGTACCTATCGCTGCCCCAGTGCAAATACTAAATATGTACATATCGCCGACCCGGTGTGAATGCTAAATACGTACCTATCGCCACCAGTATGCACTACTATATACGTACCTATTGCCACCCCAGTGCACATACTATATATATACCTATCGCCGGCCCGGTGCGCATACTATATTAGTACCTATTGCCGTCCTGGTGCGCATACTATATACTTACCTCTCTCTGCAAGGGTGCACATACTGTATATGTACCTATCTCCAGCCCAGTTCGCATACCTAAGAACTCATATTAATGCGCTCCTGTCGTGTCCAAAAAACAAAATAGTGTTCATTCATGTATAGTCACTATCATAAATATAAATATTTTTAGTTAAGAAAAGAAAAAAAAAATTTTTTTTGCTCCTCAAGAAATTTTTTTTTTCATCCTGCCCTATACTTAGAAATATTTTTAATTTAAAAGAAGAAAAAAGAAAAAAATTTTACCCTTCCCCCCCAATTTTTTTACCCTCCCCATACATATATTTTTAGTTTAAAAAAGAAAAAAAAAATTTTTTCACGCCCCCCTAAAAATTTTTTTTCATCCTAACCCATACATATAAATATTTTTTATGAAAAAAAATTCAACGCCCCCCAATTTGTTTTTACTCTTCCCCATACATAGAAATATTTTCAGTTAAAGAAAAAAAAATTCCAAGGTGCCTCAAGTCATATCTAAAAATCCTACTGCAGAAGTCTCCGGGTTGTATATTGTAGAAGCACCCCCGGTGCTTTGCCCTATACTGTAGAAGCGCCCCTGGCCCCTGGTCCCTGGCCCCTATACCGCAGAAGCACTCATGGTCCCTATTCTTCATAAGCCTCCGGGTCCTATATTGTAGAAGCACCCCCGGTGCTGGGTCCTATATTGTAGAAGAGCATCTGGTCTCTATACTGGAGAAGCACCCATTGTCCCTATTCTGTAGAAGCCTCCGGGTTCTAAATTGTATAAGCACCCCTGGTGCTAAGTCCTATACTGTAGAAGCACCCCTGGTCCCTATACTGTAGAAGCACACATGGTCCCTATTCTGCAGAAGCCTCCGGGTCCTAAATTGTAACAGCGCACCCGGTTCTGGGTCCTATACTGTAGAATCGCCCCTGGTCCCTATACTGGATAAGCACCCATAGTCCCTATTCTGCAGAAGCTTCCGGGTCCTAAATTGTAGAAGCACAGCCGGTTCTGGGTCCTATACTGTAAAAGCACGCCTGATCCTTATACTGGAGAAGCAGCCATGGTCCTTATTCTGCAGAAGCCTCCGGGTTCTATATTGTAGAAGCACCCCCGATTTTGGGTCCTATACTGTAAAAGCACAACTGGTCCCTATTCTGCAGAAGCATGTATGTTCTTTATTGTAAAAGGACCCCCCACCGGCGAATGCCGACCCTCCCCTGCCCCCTCAAGTTTCGCCTGAGGCGCTCACACCGGCGAATGCCGTAACCCTTCTCTTAAATTTGGCCTGAGGCGATCACACTGGCGAATATCGACATCCCCCCCTCCTTAATTTGGCGTGAGTAATCGTTCTTTCTTTAGCTATCCTCTAACAAATAAATTTCATTAGAATCCATTAATTGTTTTATGAACTTGAGGTATTACGTAATTAAATTACAATATGACTCAGCAATTTCAAATTACTATAAAACATAATGAAAAATAACTGACCCCCCCCTCCCTGATGAAATATTCCCCATGGACCCCTAATGGGTGGGTTTATAGATTCGGGAATACTCTCATCATACTATTCTGTGAATTTTACATAAGAATACACTTTTATATGTTATGTATATTCTCTAACCTTGTTTTAAACACCTAAATTGTGTTTTTTAAACGTGAGTTATCGTTCTTCCTTAGCTATCCTCTAACAAATAAATTTCATTAAAAATGATGAATTGTTTTATGAACTGTAGGTATTACGTAATTAAATTACAATATGACTCAGCAATTTCAAATTACTATGAAATATAATGAAAAATAACTGAAAATCCCCCCCCCCCTGATGAAATATGTCCCATGGACCTCTAAGGGGTGGCTTTATAGATTCTCATCATCTTACTCTGTGAATTTTACATAAGAATACACTTTTATATGTTATGTATATTCTCCAACCTTGTTTTAAAAACCTAAGTTGTGTTTTTAAACGTAAATATCGTTCTTCCTTATCTATCCCCTAACAAATAAAATCAAGTGGGATTTGAAAAGCCAGCGTCCGAGAAGGTGAGCACTCTGGCCATTAAAAATTACCTGGACAGCCCCGTCAGGATTCCCCGGTAAGGCCGCCTCAGGCAGAGAGCAATAAATTTCCTCCTCCCCAAAGAGGGGAGGCAAAGCCTGGGTGTGTGGACCTCCTAGAACTGCACAGGACAAACCCCCCTCTACTGACATCACCATTACCGATCCCCCCTCCTTTTTATTCTGCACAATAGTCCGAAGAGAATCGTAAATGGCGTAAAAATATTATACAAACTTATCACTACAGTAGCTCTATCTAGAACATTGAGCAGTTTTCTCCCAGACAACGCCGAGTATTTAAAAAATCAAGGAGGCTTCTGGAGCACTACTGAAATCACTCTAACCTATCCCCCCCCCCCGCTTTTCATCTGCAAAATAGTCCGAAGAGAAACGTAGATGCTGTTATTGGGCATTCCCCGATAGGGCGCATCTAGCAGTAAGCAATAAACTTACTCCGCCCCAAAGAGGGGATGCAAAGCCTGGGAGTGTGGACCTCCTAGAACTGCACAGGACAAACCCATAGACCGGCGGAATCAAGCCCCGAAGGCCAAGACGATACCAGTTTATAGGGTGCAGTATCCATCGGAACAGATACTACACTTTGATCTTAGCCAAAAGAAGTGAATTAATGTCATTTTCGGTTTAAAAAATGGCGTATAAAAGCTATGTTGAATTAGAGAAAAACGGCCTGGGGGAGTCTAAAATTCTTTGTTGATCATCGAAACTCATGTAATAATTTGTTAAATAGTAGTATACAATGTTTGTTCAAAGAAAATCATAGTTATTATTACTTGTTAATTTATTAATGTAATTTGAACAGTGTCTAGTGGATAGACCGCTGTACTGGTGTAGATTCGTTATAAATACTTATACAAATACTTATCAAAATTTTGAATTTCTCACGCTTTCTTGGTCAATCTGTTCTCGGCATTGTTGCCTTGAGATCAAGTGTATTATCTAGTCCTATCCGATAGGTGTCGATCTTACACTGTCGAATCAAAAATCAGATAATCGTTTTATTTTTTAATCCCTTTTCCTTTGGCGCATTTCCTCTCCCCTAAAGTACAGGCTGATACACTCCCAAGGTCGGGATCTGTCTCACCGACGAGTACTCATACTCCCCCTCCCCCAAATTTAACCTGAGGCGCTCACACCGGCGAATGCCGACACTCACCCTCCCCAAATTTGGCCTGAGGCGCCCCACCGGCGAATACCGATACTCCCTCTCCCCCAAATTTCGCCTAAGGCGCCCCACCGGCGAATACCGATACTCCCCCCTCCCCCAAATTTCGCCTGAGGCGCTCACGCCGGCGAATGTTGACACTCCTTCCCCCCAATTTCGTCTGAGGCGCCCCACCGGCGAATATCGATAATCCACCCCTCCCCCAAATTTGGCCTGAGGCGTTCACACCAGCGAATGCCGACACCCTCCCCCTCAATTTGGCCTGAAAGGAGGAGGTAATGCCTATCATGATAACAGAACGGCCATAGGAAGGGAGAGGGGAGGAATATTAGCGGCTATTTATAATTAAGAAAGAAAGTGTGGGAGTGAGAGGGGAAAAAAGAAAGAAAGAAAAAAATGGTTGTAGTGTGAGTGAATTTCTTCCTGCCACCATCTGACATACTTTCTGGTTTATCGTGACTTTGCATAATTTTTCAAATTATACATGATAGCATTGATTTCTTCTCAAATTAGTATAAATAACGTTGAAAAATGGAGTTAAAAGCCCCCCCCCCCCCCATTGGAAGAAAAGTGCTCAGTCCACCCCGGAAGAGTCAATTTTTTTCTTCCGGTTCTGAGATATTACATGCGTCTGGGCTGGCCGGTCAGAATGATGTCACCCGTTTGACCGTTTGTTGGGTACTCTCGGAGGAGAAGCTTTACATACATACATACATACATACATACAGACAGACAGGTGGGATTTATATAATAGATATATGGTTTTATATATATATATATATATATATAGTTATATATATATATAATATATATATATATATAGTTGTATATATATATACATATATATGATTGTATATATATATATATATATATATATATATATATGGTTGTATATATATATAAATATATACATATATATGGTTGTATATATATAAATATATATATATATATATGGTTGTATATATATATATATAAATATATATGGTTGTATATATATATATATATATATATATATATATATATATATATGATTGTGTATATATATAAATATGTATGTATATATATATATATATATATATATATATATATACATATAAATATATATGTGTGTGCCTGTGTGTATATTGAGAGTGTTCGAGACAAATTTGAAATTTATTGATTTCCTTTCATTGCAGAACGGACAAGTACACCAATAGCTTTTTCTGTGATCCATTGGTGGGTGTTAGATCTGAAGAGTATTTGCGAGTGAATCACACTGAACTATTGGTAGAGTGTGACTTACATCTTGATTATTCCCGTCGGATTCAACAATTTGTAAATCTAAGATGCAGCTCAGTGATGCTTTAAAAATTGTCAGGCTGTGAGATGTCATGTAGAGAATTGCGACGGAGATGTGGAAGCACTGACTAACAGGAATGATCATAGCAGACGTTCTGACACACACGCATACACTCATCACAACATTCGTCTAGAAGCCGCAAAACATGTGCGTGAAAGAGACAGGTATGTCATTGCGAATGTTGGCGTGAGAGAGGGGCGTCATAGGTGTGACTATAATTACACCTCTGAACGAGAATATTTGCTAGTTCTCATAAAAGAATTGCAATCATAACTTACTTTACTCTAAGGCACCAGATAACCGCCTTATGAAAGAGAAAAACTTCCGAAAAGGCTAGTCGAGCAACGAGCACGTCTGAAAAAAAAATCAGCAAGAACTAATTGCACAGCACACAGAACCTTCGGTACTTAATTTACACTTCACACGTAGTACCGCGCCTCTTAAAACCTAAGTTACCTAAAACTGTGATGATCTTCGTGTATTTTCCTTTCAGCTTATGAACCATCATGCCGTCCCATATCTTCGAAAAAGGACTAAGACTCAATTTTAAATACTATAATGAGTTTCTGTTCAAGGTTGTCAAGCGCTGGATGCAGAGAGTGGCTGTGGCGATAAATGTGGCAGTATATCTAGTTTTCGAGTTTTACCTCCGTGAAAACGCAAAAATGTCTGTAATCTCTCCAGAGAAGACATGAAGCTACTTGATGTAAGGAGCTAGCAAAAGCGAGAGACGGTTATCGCTTAGACAAGGGATGCCTATTAACTGTAGTCTTTAAAATACCATGGTTTAGGTAAAAGGAAAACAGTTAACAGGAAAAGAGTTCCACAAGACTGCTGTTTTTTGGAAAGAAGCTACTGGAATAGGAAGTTGTATTGCAGTGAGGTATCAAAACAGCGATTTGATAGAGATCATTAGATCAACGAGTCAAGCGTGCTGGAACAAAGGAAGGAAAAAAAAGTTCAGACATTTCTGAAGAACACAAACCATAATAACATTTATAGAAAAGACTGAGACGAGCAACATCATGTCCGTGATAGAGAATTGCAGAGAAGAAGAAATGGTGTAACAAATTAAATGACATATAAGTTTCTGCGCCTTATGAACACTCCTCAAATAAGATAGTGATTCACTAGCCGAAATATGACAACAGTGCGCCATAAATAGTTTAGATAATCCATACAAGTATAATAAATTCTTGCCCCCACCAGTCCGTTCATGTGTCCAGTCTGCCACATCCAGGCCAAACTGATTGTAACGATACAACTGGTGTTCAGCAATCTCTCTGGGGACACGGTAAAAGCTGTAAGCGCCAAGTTCAAGTCCGACCTTGAGGTTTTGGCTTCTCCGAGTGAGCTGAATTCGTAAAAAGTACTTCTACGAGATGCATTTTTGATATGAGAATAATAAATTATTATTCAATAATTAATGAATGCTAAAGTGCTTAATTCGCCAAAAGTTATTCTATGAGATGCATTTTGGATATGAGAATAATACATTATTATTCAAGAATTAATGAATGCTAGTGAGCTGAATTCGGCAAAAGTTCTTCTACAGGATGCACTTTGGATATGACAATACTAAATTATTATTAAAGAATTAATGAATGCTAGTGAGCTGAATTCGGCAAAAGTTATTCTACGAGATACACTTTGGATATGAGAATACTCAATTATTATTCAAGAATTAATGAATGCCCGTGAGCTGAATTCGGCAAAACTTCTTCTACGAGATGCATTTTGGATATGATAATAATCAATTATTATTCAAGAATCAATGAATGCTAGTGAGCTGAATTCGGCAAAAGTTCTTCTACGAGGTTCATTTTGGATATGAGAATAATCAATTATCATACAAGAATTAATGAATGCTAGTGAGCTGAATTCGGCAAAAGTCCTTCTACGAGATGCACTTTTGATATGAGAATAGTCAATTATTATTCAAGAATCAATGAATGCTAGTTAGCTGAATTCGGCAAAGTTCTTCTACGAGATGCATTTTGGATATGAGAGTAATGAAGTATTATTCAAGAATTACTGAATGCTAGTAGGCTGAATTCGGCAAAACTTCTCCTACGAGATGCACTTTGGATATGAGAATAATCAATTACTATTCAAGAATTAATGAATGCTAGTGAGCTGAATTCGGCAAAAGTTCTTCTACGAGATGCATTTTTAACATGACAATAATCAATTATTATTCAGGAATCAATGAATGCTAGTGAGCTGAATTCGGCAAAAAGTTATTCTACGAGATGCATTTTGGATATGAGAGTAATCAATTATTATTCTAGAATCAATGAATGCTAGTGAGCTGAATTCGCCAAGAAGTTATTCTACGAGATCCATTTTGAGCATGAGAATAATCAATTATTATTCAAGAATTAATGAATGCTAGTGAGCATAATTCGGCAAAAGTTCTTCTACGAGATGCACTTTGGATATGAGAATAATCAATCATTATTAAAGAATCAATGAATGCTAGTGATCTGAATTCGGAAAAAGTTCTTCTACAAGATTCATTTTGGATATGAGAGTAATCAATTATTATTCAAGAATCAATGAATGCCCGTGAGCTAAATTCGGCAAAATTAATTCTACGAGATACACTTTGGATATGAGAGTAATACATTATTATTCAAGAATTAATGAATGCTAGTGAGCTGAATTCGGCAAAACTTCTTCTACGAGATGCTTTTTTGATAATGAGAATAATCAATTATTATTCAAGAATTAATGAATGCTAGTGAGCTTAATTCGGCAAAAGTTCTTGTACGAGATGCTCTTTGGATAATGAGAATAATCAATTATTATTCAAGAATTAGTGACTGCTAGTGATCTGAATTCGCCAAAAGTTCTTCTACGAGATGCACTTTGGATATGAGAATAATAAATTATTATTCAAGTATCAATGAATGCTCGTGATCTGAATTCGGAAAAACTTCTTCTACGAGATGCATTTTGGATATGAGAGTAATCAATTATTATTCAAGAATTAATGAATGCTAGTGAGCTGAATTCGGCAAAACTTCTTCTACGAGATGCATTTTGGATAATGAGAAGATTCAATTATTATTCAAGAATTAATAGAAGGCTAGTGATCTGAATTCGCCAAAAGTTCTTCTACGAGATGCACTTTGGATATGAGAATAATCAATTATTATTCGAGAATTAATGAATGCTAGTGAGCTGAATTCGCAAAGAAGTTATTCTACGAGATGCATTTTGGATATGAGAGTAATCAATTATTATTCAAGAATCAATGAATGCTAGTGAGCTGAATTCGGCAAAAGTTCTTCTACGAGATGCATTTTGGATATGAGAATAATCAAGTATTATCCAAGAATTAATGAATGCTAGTGAGCTGAATTCGGCAAAACTTCTACTACGAGATGCGCTTTGGATATGAGAATAATCAATTATTATTCAAGAATTAATGAATGCTAGTGAGCTGAATTCTGCAAAAGTTCTTTATCGAGATGCATTGTGGATACGAGAATAATCAATTATTATTCAAGAATTAATGAATGCTAGTGATCTGAATTCGGCAAAACTTCTTCTACGAGATGCATTTTGTATATAGGAGTAATCAATTATTATTCAAGAATCAATGAATTCTGGTTATCTGAATTCGGCAAAAGTTCTTCTACGAGATGCATTTTGGATAATGAGAATAATAAATTATTATTCAAGAATTAATGAATTCTAGTGAGTTGAATTCGGCAAAAGTTCTTCTACGAGATGCACTTTGGATATGAGAATAATCAATTATTATTCAAGAATCAATAGATGCTAGTGAGCGTAATTCGGCAAAACTTCTTCTCTAAGATGCATTTTGGATAATGAGAATAAGCAATTATTATCCAAGAATTAATGAATGCTAGTGAGCTGAATTCGGCAAAAGTTCTTCTACGAGATGCGCTTTGGATATGAGAATAATCAATTATTATTCAAGAATTAATGAATGCTAGTGAGCTGAATTCGGCAAAATTAATTCTACGAGATACACTTTGGATATGAGAGTAATCAATTATTATTCTAGAATCAATGAATGCTAGTGAGCTGAATTCGGCAAAATTTCTTCTACGAGATGCATTTTGGATATGAGAATAATCAATTATTATTCAAGAATTAATGAATGCTAGTGAGCTGAATTCGGCAAAAGTTAATCTACGAGATTAATTTTGGATATGTGAGTAATAAATTATTATTCAAGAATCAATGAATGCTAGGGATCTGAATTCGGCAAAAGTTCTTCTACGAGATGCATTTTGGATAATGAGAATAATCAATTATTATTCAAGAACTAATGAATGCTAGTGAGCTGAATTCGGCAAAAGTTCTTCTACGAGGTGCATTTTGGATATGGGAACAATCAATTATTATTCAAGAATTAATGAATGCTAGTGAGCTGAATTCGCCAAAAGTTCTTCTAAGAGATACAATTTTGATATAAGAATAATCAATAATTATTCAAGAATCAATGAATGCTAGTTAGCTAGATTCGGCAAAAGTTCTTCTACGAGATGCATTTTGGACATGAGAATAATCAATTATTATTCAAGAATTAATGAATGCTAGTGAGCTGAATTCGTCAAAAGTTCTTCTACGAGATGCGCTTTGGATATGAGAATAATAAATTATTATTCAAGAATTAATGAATGCACGTGAGCTAAATTCGGCAAAATTAATTCTACGAGATACACTTTGGATATGAGAGTAATACATTATTATTCAAGAATTAATGAATGCTAGTGAGCTGAATTCGGCAAAAGTTCTTCTTCGAGATGCATTGTGGATACGAGAATAATCAATTATTATTCAAGAATTAATGAATGCTAGTGATCTGAATTCGGCAAAACTTCTTCTACGAGATGCATTTTGGATATAGGAGTAATCAATTATTATTCAAGAATCAATGAATGCTAGTGATCTGAATTCGGCAAAAGTTCTTCTACGAGATGCATTTTGGATAATGAGAATAATAAATTATTATTCAAGAATTAATAAATGCTAGTGAGCTGAATTCGGCAAAAGTTCTTCTACGAGATGCATTTTGGATAATGAGAATAATCAATTATTATTCAAGAATTAATGAATGCTAGTGATCTTTATTCGCTAAAAGTCTTTCTACGAGATGCACTTTAGATATGAGAATAATCAATTATTATTCAAGAATCAATGAATGCTTGTGAGCGTAATTCGGCAAAACTTCTTCTACGAGATGTATTTTGGATATGAGAGTAATCAATTATTATTCCAGAATTAATGAATGCTAGTGAGCTGAATTCGGCAAAAGTTCTTCTACGAGATGCATTTTGGATATGAGAATAATCAAGTATTATCCAAGAATTAATGAATGCTAGTGAGCTGAATTCGGCAAAAAGTTATTCTACGAGATGCATTTTGGATATGAGAGTAATCAATTATTATTCTAGAATCAATGAATGCTAGTGAGCTGAATTCGGCAAAAGTTATTCTACGAGATGCATTTTGAGCATGAGAATAATCAATTATTATTCAAGAATTAATGAATGCTAGTGAGCTGAATTCGGAAAAAGTTCTTCTACGAGATGCGCTTTGGATATGAGAATAATAAATTATTATTCAAGAATTAATGAATGCACGTGAGCTAAATTCGGCAAAATTAATTCTACGAGATACACTTTGGATATGAGAGTAATACATTATTATTCAAGAATTAATGAATGCTAGTGAGCTGAATTCTGCAAAAGTTCTTCTTCGAGATGCATTGTGGATACGAATATAATCAATTATTATTCAAGAATTAATGAATGCTAGTGATCTGAATTCGGCAAAACTTCTTCTACGAGATGCATTTTGGATATAGGAGTAATCAATTATTATTCAAGAATCAATGAATGCTAGTGATCTGAATTCGGCAAAAGTTCTTCTACGAGATGCATTTTGGATAATGAGAATAATAAATTATTATTCAAGAATTAATGAATGCTAGTGAGCTGAATTCGGCAAAAGTTCTTCTACGAGATGCATTTTGGATAATGAGAATAATCAATTATTATTCAAGAATTAATGAATGCTAGTGATCTTTATTCGCTAAAAGTCTTTCTACGAGATGCACTTTGGATATGAGAATAATCAATTATTATTCAAGAATCAATGAATGCTAGTGAGCGTAATTCGGCAAAACTTCTTCTACGAGATGTATTTTGGATATGAGAGTAATCAATTATTTTTCAAGAATTAATGAATGCTAGTGAGCTGAATTCGGCAAAAGTTCTTCTACGAGATGCATTTTGGATATGAGAATAATCAAGTATTATCCAAGAATTAATGAAAGCTAGTGAGCTGAATTCGGCAAAAAGTTATTCTACGAGATGCATTTTGGATATGAGAGTAATCAATTATTATTCTAGAATCAATGAATGCTAGTGAGCTGAATTCGGCAAAAGTTATTCTACGAGATGCATTTTGAGCATGAGAATAATCAATTATTATTCAAGAATTAATGAATGCTAGTGAGCATAATTCGGCAAAAGTTCTTCTACGAGATGCACTTTGGATATGAGAATCATCAAGTATTATTCAAGAATTAATGAATGCTAGTGAGCTGAATTCGGCAAAAGTTCTTCTACGAGATGCATTTTGGATATGGGAATAATCAATTATTATTCAAGAATTAATAAATGTGTGTGTCATTAATTATGTTCATATATATTTTACTTACATACTATAGATGATAACTGCTTCTTTTTTTCTGGGATATATTTATTTAAAAAAAATATTTTTGTAATTGTTTTAATCAACTTTGATATGCAATTATACGGCCCCTATAACCTTGCTGTCGTGAGTATCTCTTTCGTTCGCTTTCTCTCACTTTCTTTCTCTCTTTTTAATAACAGTCGAACGTAATAGAAGAAAATAAAGTGTAAAAGGTTTGGAATACTACATTACAAGCCAAAGTTAATAGCGCCGTAAGTAGTGATCTTATTTAACTAGGAGGGAGAAATAAAAATGGATGAAGAGAGTAAGATAGGAGGTATAGCTAACAGACATATACATTTTAGATTTTTCTTTATATTTTTGTAAATTTCACTGGCATTGCAAACTCGTATTTATTGAAAGTTTCGTATCAGCCGGGGAAAATGTGTCTATTATGCTGGTTGATGCCTCGTTATCAGACCTTCAGTGTTTAAGCCAAATCGATATCAATTTCTGATTTCAGGGCATTTATAAATAGACTATAAGAAAACCAGTCCAGAAATAGAAGAGAATAGAACAAGCCAGATTTCGTACTTTTATTTCAGAAAAGGTAAAGAGGGGTAGACAAATATGTTTTAGTTTCCTCTGGAAAATAAGCGATGGTGTAAGTTTTGAAATCAATACGCGTCTTGTTTGGGAATCAAATCGACGTTTCCTTTAGTAAGTATTTTCGGTATAACTTTTTACTTTTTATGTCTTTTTTTTCGGATGATACATTATCCTAAGCGATTCAAGATATGCTTGGGGACCTTGATTGTTTGGATAAATAAATAATCGACTATAATAAATTAATCTTATTACTAGAAAATAAAGATGTAGTTACTAAATTGTGATTTTTTCCTATAGCCTATCTCTCTCTCTTTCTCTCTCTCTCTCTCTCTCTATATATATATATATATAAATATATATATATATATACAGGGTGGGCCAAAATAAGGGTCCTATCTTTAAATTTGAATAACTTGAATTTGAATAACTTCCACAAAATAAAAGTTAAACTCACCAAACTTTATGTGTGTGTAGACTGACCCTTCCGAGATTTTTTGAAATAAACAAAACAAATTTTAACCGAAAAACACTTCTTAAAACTTACAAAAACTAAAGTATTGTTTTTTACACTGTTTTGAGTTTTTTAAGCAAAAATAATGTTTTCTAAATGAGGGTACGTTCCTTAGGGCTAATACGGCTCATGCTTGCTTCGGAAGGGGTCCTTTACTTATTCTAAAAAAAAATCAAAAAAAAAATCAATAAATAAAAAAGTTATGAATTTTTAAAAATAGGACCCTTATTTTTGCCCACCCTGTATATATATATATATATATATATATATATATATATATATATATATATATATATATATATATATATATATAATATTATACGTTTCATCCTAATGGGATCATGAGTATGGAGTATAACGACAAGCCGCAAAATACACCCTATTTATGTAATATAAAGTCGAGACAATATAGTAAGTTGTCTTAACAGTGTAAACCCCGTTACGTTGACAGGAACCTCGCATTTAGCTTAGATTAGACGGCTAATTTCATATATATATATATATATATATATATATATATCTATATATATATATATATATATATATATAATCAAATATGAAACTAAAAGTAAACTTTTAGTAGATAGAACCTATAGTGAAATGGTGTAAGCTCAATATACGAGATAGAGCAATTATAAAGATAGATGAAAAAAGAGTGATAAACATGTACGAATGTTCAGATGTATTTCTAACTTCGATTTGGACTTTTCCACTGCCAACTTATCTATCTGCATAATTCCGATGGTGATAAGATTTCAATCTTTGAAAAGCTTTGGCTTAATGAAAGAACAATAAACATTATTTTATTACAGAATATACCTTGCATTGAACAATGAGAGTTTAAAATAAATCTGAACCTTCGTACATGTTTATCACTCTTCTTTCATCTAACTTTATATATATATATATATATATATATATATATATATATATATATATATATATATATATATATATATTGGTACAGAAAAATTAGTACAACATTTGTACCGTCGGTTTCAAGCTCGGAAAGTCTTAGCCATCCGGCTCTCTTCAGCTTCTGTTGTCATCTGTTTTGGAAATGTGAAGTCACATGACACTCTCGTTGGGACGCGTTATTTGCTCAGTGTGTTGTGTAAGTTTGTTTGAATTTAAATTTAGTGTAATGAAACTGTTGGGATTTAAAAACCGGAGGAGATTTGGAGAGATATAAGAATATAAGATTAAAGGGAATAAAAATAAAATTAAATTAAAATTAAGATAAAATAAAATTTGAAATTAAAACATAAGAAATAAAAAATAAAACATAAAAGAAAATAAAACATAAAAAAATATAATTAAAAAAAATATATTAAAAAAAAAAAAAAAGTTTCTATGTAATTCCTGTGAGCCAATTTTATGAATTTGTATCATTAGCCGTTACTGTTTTTGTGTTTGAAGGTGTGCGTTCTAAAACAAAACACCGTTAGTTAATATCGTGTTAAAATTCTTTAAGACAGCCCGGAGTAATTTTGATAAAGAAATTGCTTGATCTAAGGGATGACACTTTGTTAGGAATATGAAGGTTTGAGGTTGTTTAAATGGATTTGTTAGATTAGTCTAATGACTAATATAAATTAAATCTTTTTGTGAAAGCTCTTGAAATCTATGTGGATATGGGCTGATGAGGTGTCTGTCCGTAATTTTTAATTTGTTTATATTAGTAATGATGGGAAGTAGAGGGGGGAGTTGCTAGACATTATGTGAATCGGTCAGTCCAGTCTATGAGTAGTGCTTGTCTCTTGTGGATACATCCCTTAAAGAGTTCATCGCGGATATTCAAACAGGCTGTATTCGGATCAATAATGGCCCTTGAAATGTGATTTTTTATTGGCCTTGTTCCGGATTTTACTGAGTATACACTTGTCTTAGTGAAACATCTACATGTATTTCTCTCTCTCTCTCCCTCTTGATATATATATATATATATATATATATATATATATATATATATATATATATATATATATACAAATGGGAATAAAAGGATCCGACTTAATGGAAAATGAAAAATAAAAGTCAAAACCTGTATCATTTATTGAGTCATTTCCTCCTTTCCCCTGAACTGTGTAAACTGCTGCCGATGACGGGTTAACTTAAATCGCCTTTTTCTCATGTTTGCCTTTTTAATCCACAATCATGACAAAATTCGAACATTTACAGGGAAATCAAAAGTAATGATTATATAATTTTTTCTGCATTTTTCTTAATCTTCAGGAAGTCTACAATAAAGACGAAACATTTTCGTTTTCGATTATCCCGCCGCCTCACCGTGCATCTTGTAACTCTAGCTCAATTTACCAACATCTACAAAAACACAACTGCCTTCCCTTCTTTTTACTTTTAATTTTATTTTTTCTTCCCTTCTTAACTGACCTCAATTAAAGCAACACCACATAGTGTATTGCCGGTTGTTGTAATCCTTATTCAAGGTACTTAATTTCCCTGATGATCTGCCAAACAAGTACCTGCTTGATAGTGAAACACGTGTACGTCAACAACTCTTTAATTTGAAAAATGATAAATAAATAATTTTTTAATGAAAAAACCTTTTGTGGTGGTGATTGGGCTCCTGAACGGAATGCTTTGGTAAGCCTTCAAAAAATCACAGACACACACACACACACACACACACACACACAGAATTTTCGAACACGCCTTGTAATCCTCCTCAGTGTGTTTAAATAGTATAATTACTGAATAAAGAAACCAACTAAAAATGTACAAATGCGCTAAGAAGAATTCATACACACATGGCAAAACATTAGGCGTTCATACACGCATGTTTATATATCGATTTCAATTTTTCATAAATCTGTCTTTGCTTCCCACTCGCTAACCTTGGAATTCGTGTATTTATCATCCGTTCGCTTCTTTAACTTCGTTTATTTATCATCCGCTCGATTGTATAACTATACACTTACAGCAATCCAGATCAGGATCAGATAAGCAAAATTAAACCTACGTTATTTCTAATAAAACAATTTATCGCATGCAAAATGATGTACTTTTCTCTATCGATCTATCTTTATCTTGCTCTTCCTCTCTCTCCTTTCCTTCTCTGTCTCTCTCTCTGTCTCTCTCTCTCTCTACTCTTTTCCCTTCCCTTGTGTCTATATGTATATTACACATGACTAAATAACATATAGATGGCGCCACTAATAGATACATTCATATAATTTTCATAAAGTAATAGCCTTCAAATATCGTGCCAAAATTCAAGTATCGTATTATAAATTAAAAAAATAATTTAAGTGAACCTACTGTTACAACATTTTCTTATCAATGTAAATCATTGAATTTCTAGTATTAATAAAGAATTACTTTTTAATGGGTAAAAATACTGTTTGAGCTGAGCTATTGTTTGAAAATGATACTGGATGCTCATGTCGCCCAAATTAGGTAGTTGCACCGAAAAACAATTAAAACGTGCATGAAGTTGTTTTGACCACTCGTAGATTGAAGTTGCGTGTTTTAGATATTAGAAGGAATTGTATTCACCATTTGGCATGAATATTTATCAATGGGGAATGTGTATTCGAAATGGATGCCGCGTTTGTTCACAGTCGATAAAAAATGCGTCGACAATTCAGAGCGTTGTTAGCAACTGTTACACCGCAACACAAAGATGTTTTTGCGTCAATATGTGACAATGGGTGGAATATAGATAGCCACTTCACTCTGGAAGCAAATCGGTCGTCAGATGGATGACGTCATAACGAATTACATCCTAAATTATTACGTCACTAACCGATGATGACACTAAAGGAGAACGTCATCCTCTAAAACAGATGGTGGATAAACATGCATATAAGGAGATATCATAAATGGTGACTTTATAGATGAAATCAAAGAGAAAGGTTGAATTATTAGGTTTTATTGAGTCGTGTCGTTACCCGAAGTGTCACGAGCCATCTACTAGATAAACCACTAATGTCTGTCTTTTTGTTTATTTGTTTATGTACTCGTCCTCACGTCTTCAGAGATAGACCGTCAGAACCGTATACATTCTGAAACTAGATCACATAAAGTACTCGGATAAGTATATATTATTTTCACCAACGGGGTTCTTATATGTTGTGGTCTGTATTTGCGCTTGGCATCCATAAAAAAAAACAAGATGATATTTTTATTTCTATTCTTTGTAACATCAACTTAAATAAAATTAGAATATGAATACTAATGTGGGGTTCAGGGTTTTGAGCAGAAATACACAGGGGTGATTCCTAACAAATGTCGGGGGTATCCGGGAAGTTTAAATTATATAGCTACCATTTCAATAATTATCCACCCCTACCACCAAAATAATTATGAGTACATTCTTGAACACCATACTACAAAATTGTATATGGTAAATGTAAAAAAAACAATAAAATAAAGTATTAGATGTCAAGGGCTAGATGCAGAAAACGGGAAGCCTCACTCAATCTTTTGCTACGTCCTGTCTTCAAACACGTCTGTCTGTCTATCTATGCATCTTTTGCAATACTGTAGCTACCTACATATCTATCTAGAAGTCTATCTGCTTATTTAATCGTCATGTTTTCTGTCTTTATATATATATATATATATATATATATATATATATATATATATATATATATATATATATAACCCAGATAAAACATCTACAGGGTAGTAATCCAAAACATTTCAACCGGGTTTTTAAAAAGTGGTCAATATCAAATAGAGCTTTTATATATAATTATTCTTATTTACACAGCCATGTACAAAATCTGTGACACTGGCATGTCGATGTTATCGATCAACAGCTATTATAAACTGAGATCTAATCGGACATATATATATATATATATATATATATGTATATATATATATAACGATGCATGTTTGATTAAAGACGACATGATTTTTTTTTTCGTTTTGTAATAATTGTCTCGACTCAGCGAGCAAGTTTCTGGTGGTAATTTATGGAGTATTATTACGAGATCTTTCTACGGCTATTACAAACGCCTATGATCTTTGCGATCGTCTTTGTGAGTGTCTTTTTTTGCTATGTTGTCGTGTTTTAAGGAGTTTTATTATTTCGCTCGAAAGATTTGCTGCAAGAGAAAAACACTTGCTCTGTACGTCGTTGGTATCAGGCATCTAACCCTAAAATTGTTTTTTCTGCTCGACCTTTGTAAAAATCTGTTCACAAGGACGTGCTCCCACCCCAACATATCAGTAATATTATTTATCAATTTAAATGTCGGTGCGAATAGGTGGGAATACGTGGGAAGACAGTGCAAAGGTTTTAATCCCGAATAAAATAACACATCTCCCCTGCAATACGCCAGGGTCGACTAAATAATTTAAATAATTTAATCGACACATCCGTGTCAGCTATTGCTGACCATCTTATAAATAACGCCGAATATGCGTCGGCTTACACTAGTGACAGGTTTTCTGTCATAAGTAGATCACATTCGTTATTCCACCTTAAAGTCCTGGAAGCAATATATATTAAGTCATTTAAACCCTCCCTTTGTAAACAAAAAAGTGGGTTCTAGTACTTAATGTGATCCACTTGTGACCCCCCCCCCCATTTTTCCTCAACTTGTCACTGGTATTCATTCTACTATTTTAAGGTTTTGCTCGTAACGCTTGAATTATTACCTTGATGAATATGGACGAAAGCCGGCTTAGTACATTCATGTATTGTTTTTCTCGTCTCTTTTTTAAACTTTTCAATTCCATTCAACCCCCCCCCCCAAAAAAAAATGTCACAAACGTCTATATTCCTTGCTTTAATTAAATCTTGTACTACTAGAAATGTGTGTATATATATATATATATATATATATATATATATATATATATATATATATATAGTGCGTAACATATAACAGTCGTCGAACGTATCAATAGATATATTTCTCGAAAAATATACATTGTCTACAAAAAACATTTAGAATTTAATCGAGATCATTTGTATAAAAGATGATCTCGAAAAACTATTATATAATGAAATTTAAATATATATATATATATATATATGTATTGAAATAAACAAATTGATAAAATGTAACTACACACACATAACCCCCACATATAACCCCCCGTATATATATATATATATATATATATATATATATATATATATATATATATCATTTTATATAACCTCATGTGCCCACCACACTAAAACAATCATAGCTATATAAGGAAAGTAAGAAGCTACGTGTTATGTGTTATGGCAACAGCATCTCATAGACGCAGCTTTCGATTCATTGCGTCATGACAACCAATGTCCTCCTACTTGGAAGCGTCGTCTCGGCTTTCGTTTGCCCGTGTGTTCTGGCCGTATTCAATAGCTAAAACATCCAGCCTTCCTAAAAATGAGCCATATATGAAATATGTATGATACTTCATCGCAGATACTGCAAAAGCACCTCGTATCTAGCGTCTCTATATGGACAGTAGAATGTATTTAGCATATAAACAATCAGGGCAGAAATAAACATAGATAATAAAACTAAACACGCACAAATCGGGTTCGACTTCGACATGTGTACTTTTTATACTATATAAAAGACATAGTGTTTTGGAAATGTGCCTGTTTGTACCCAAATAGAAACATGTGATTGGTTGACAAAATGGGGAACACCATAGTAGACATTACTGAAGCAGTTGTTTTATTTTTAGTCTTTCACATGTCCCATATCCGTGTTCGAATCTTACACAAGTCTAAACTTTTTTTAATAGGATCCATGTTTTATAAATTAAAAAAATAAGATAATATAATAATATAAACATTTCCGCAAATATTTTTTTAACTTGATGTTTTTTTATAATCTCTTAAAAATATTGGATTTTCGGCATTAGTTCAAAGCGATATATTTTTTCCTGAACACATAATTTCTGAATGTTATTTTTTACCAATAAAAGAATAAAGTTAAATACATCATAGTTATTTACTCCCTACTACAAATTTAAAAAATATTGGTCTTCTTACTTGCTATATAAAGCGGTAAACGCTTGATACAGATTGGTATTAACATACCAGGTACTGTACTAGCACAGATCAAAGAGCGGATATACTCAGGTATAACATAAATTGTAAAAGACTATAGTTAAAATGTAGAGATTATGATTAACTACATAATTAGCGAGAGTATGGGGTGCGTTGTAAAGTGGATACTGACGAAACAATGTGCCATATTTGTGTATTACAAGCTTCATGAAAATACTTTTACTTAGGATATTGGCAACCTACACGTGTCATTTCCTGTGCGTACCTGTCGTGAAAAAATGAATATAGAAACGTAATTCCAATCAAATCGACGGAATAAAACAAATAAACACCCTGATGTGTATTTTGTAGTGGGAAGTATCGGAAAATTAAGATCAATTATTTTACTAGAGCAAATTCATTGCAATCTAAAAAATAATAAATTACATTTTTCACTATAGTGCATATTTGTAAACAGTTGTTTCGATCATAACAGTTTCTGTCAAGGAGGATTTCATCAACTAGATCAATAAATCATTTACATTTTTCCATTATATAAGTTACATATGTTTGAAACTCATTGCGAAATCAGATAGATCTAACAATATAACGAAGACAACGGACATCTTAGATTAGAAACAGGGATGAAGTCGTCTGAAGTCGAAGCCACTTAATGAAAAACAATACATAGAAAAACACGAAATAACTATTTACAAAAATTGATTTAAGTGGGAAATCCAACATTCCTTTTACCTGGTGTCAATAAGGCGAACAATGGAAAACAATACACATGTTTCATATAATGTCTGAAACAGGGCAACCCATACGTGAAAAATATTGTTTTGGAGATTGAAGACAAATAGACTCATGTGGAATGATGTAATTCATTGTTAAATGAACTCGGGAAAACAAAAAAAAATACAGAAACTCAAATCGTGAAAGAGAAATTTGATAAGAATTTGCGCAACAGAATAATAAATTGTTCAGTAATACAGCATTTGAAATTAACAAAAGCATAACATTATTTTTGTACAGATTATCAAACACCTTTGTGTCTGTAAGATGTATTCTCAAATAGACGATGAAGAAACCGTTGAAAATGAAGCAAGTTTGCAGCAAATAAACGAACGTACGAATGACGTCATTTTTCTTACATCCATATTGATTTTATACTTCAGGATAATTAAAACTTTCAGCCGTAATGATATGTCAAGAAAAGCACTTGCACATACATTAAAGATGGGAGTGGACTAATTTATAAGTATTTGTAAAAAAATAATATAAGAAGACATGTTGTGTCTATCCTATGAAATATATGATACATTTGTACTTGTATATGTTCTGTGCAATGATGTTTGCTTTAACCTTGGGCTTTGTAAGTCTGTTGAACTCCTCCACCATAACTGCTATGAAAATGAACTTTTACAGAAAAACATAGCGTTCATTGACAAACGAGTTTTAGTTTAACACCTTTGAAAATGTCTTAATTTTCCAAAGGTGTCTTAAATGAACACTCTCTTGAGTGTTCAATTTTTTAAACCACTGAAGCCATGACCTAAAACTATAATAATATTTTTAAAAGTACCGGCTTACGTCAGCATTTTTATGATGACGTCATGAATTTTACTTTAATTTTATCCGATTTATTTGCCAACATTTTGACAAATTTAATCATGACAGGATAATCAAATCTGAAAGCAATAAAAATGAATGATACATAAATATTTTAATTAAAATATAAAAGACTGGCTACACAGGATCTATCCTCTAAAAAAACCCAAACGTATTTTATTTTTATTGAAATCAGACACTACGATATCATTATGTCTATATAGATCAACACGAAATATAGTTATCCAAGAGTCTCGAGTAATGTAATTTCAGACCATGGAGATCTATTTCCATGAAAGGAAACACAGTGTATCTCTTTCTTATGGATGTGCAGAGTAAACATACCATTTTAAATGGAATATATTCAACCAAATATCCTGGGTTGCTTAATAACATCGCTTCCGGGTGCACCTGCTCACCTTTACCGTCATGTGAGAGCTTATCTGAATGGAAACTTGCAATACAGATGGGTTCGAGGAAGTGAGAGAGTAAAATTCCCACCAAGGTCACCAGATGTGACACCCTTGGATGTTTTTATGTGGATTTCTAAAAGACAAAGTATATGGCAGGAAACCTGAAACAAGTGCTGAAATATTAGTAGCAATTGAAGATAAATGTGCTGGGGCATAGGAGGAAACGTTGCTCGGCTTATGTACGTTTTTTATGACGAGATCAAAAGTGTATTGAGCAAAACGCCAACTTATTTAATTACAATTCGGAAATAAATCCGAGTAGGATTTACCTTTATGAAAAGTACATTTTTAATAATGACAAAAATCTACACTTAAAACGTACATTTTGGAAAACCAGAACTACGTGTTTGTTATTTTAAAATGAATTAGTTATTTATTTTAAAATGAATTAGTTATTCATTTTAAGTCTTGAGATCTTTCGAAGTGAAAACGCTTTTCTCAACTGTATATATGCAATGAATTCGTTTTTTCTCGTTTTTATTCTTTTTAATCCTTCTTGACCGGGGCATCTTGTCGCAGCAAGATAAGAGTCAGTTTTGGTCTTTTGGCGGTTGGTATTTAAATACTGGTGTTTCTCACGTGTGGCTCACGTGTTGTTGAATAATTAAGAAATTCACACTTGAAACGTTGATTGAATGACAATTTAAAAATATATTTTTGAAAACCAAAACAAAGCCGAAATATCTCAAGACTTTTTGGTTTACAAATATGATATTAAATTAAATGTTCTATCTTCTGAATGTTAGTTTCAAAATCCTTAAACGAGTATTTCTCCTTTCTATATATTTTTAACCGTCAAAATCAATAAATCGTACTAGCTATAAAGATCGTATGAAGTCTATCTCATGAAATAATAATATTGCTTCTTACAAAATATGCTTGTCATAGTAATTATGTACACAACCAAAAATCGTTTGACTTCTATTTTAGCAATGTTTCTATTTTTAGCTTTATTTATTTTACTGTTCTGCACAGTCCTTTCTCACAGAAAGGACGTCGCTTGTCTTTCTCTACTCTATTGTTATTTCCATAGTAGGTGCTTGACTCAAACTCAATCTATGATGCCGCCTAAGTATTATATAGTCTTATTCTCAAACACATTATGCTGTACTCACATTTTTATTTAAAATACGTTTTCATCTGACCTTTTTTACTAATAAATCAGCACTTCCTTAGTTAAAACATCCAAGGATAAGAGTTATTCAGATTAGTAGATTGACCATTGAATTATGATGAATACTATGAGGTTGAAAATGTCCACATATCAACCACTTAAAACAACAGCCGACACAGAAAACAGCATTTTTATCCCTTTGTCAAAAACGGAGCTCAAAGAATGTCAAAACTAAAGGAGAAAATAATGGAAAGGATAATTACAAGGTTGCCGAAAGTAAACACAACCTCAACTTTTGACTCTCAAAACGTTTTGTTTTGTAAACTTTAGAAATTTATAAATAATAAAATAATACATAGTTTAATTCCCACAAACAGTTATTGGAGCAAAATGAATTAACAATGAAAAGAAAAAACTATTAAAACATTTAAATAAGAACTTAGTTTGCATAAATGTCGTCACACAATTTTAAAATGTTATTCTTTAAATATTTTTTTAAATATTGAATTTTTTACACTCATACCTTTTAATTTATCATGAGCGAAAAACTCTGAAAGTCAACACCATAAAACGGTGTTAGGACAAAATGTAATAGTTTGGTTGTTGCTCATTTTGGAGTGTCGCAAATCCATTTCATCTTATTTTTTCGATAGATTTTAGTAACTTGCTGTCAATAAATATAATTATACTTAACTACGCGGTAGATCATATGACTGGAAAATTAAATGTTAGGCGTTTTCTGTAAAACGAGAGGAGAAAGTGGACCTGGGGTTTAGGGTAGGGAGTCTAGTAACTCTCGCTTCCCTTAATTCGTCCTTTAGTTCTCACATTCCATAAGCAATTTTTGTTCTCAAGGTGAAAAAATTGCTAAATTCTGGATCAAAATCTATCCATCTAATACTTATGGTTTAACCTTGAAGCAGTGTTCTTTTAGCTATTTACGTCAAATGTTTTCATTCCGTGTTTGGAGCGATTTTGATTTAAAAAAAAAAACAAGAATCCAAAGCAGTTTTCAGCGATGGCAATTGATCTGCACGTGACCTAGATTCAAATTGAGGGAAGAATAAGACATACTTAAGGTTCTGGTCTTCAGACGTGTGAGATCGTATTGTTGATTCTGTTTGGTTTGTTAACGGACGTTAACGCAAAATATCTCTCTCCACGTTCACCGGTGATTTAACCGCTTAACAAATAAAAGAATCCGTGTGATTCATTTCAATTGTGTAACTTTCTCATTGTCGCGTTTTAGTGTAGCCATCCCTAGGCGTCTGTACTTTCGACCAACCCCGATAAGTCACGACATGGGAAGCTCTTTCCGCGAAGAAACTACACGAATTCCGGAAAAGGTGCCACAAGGTGAAGCCAACCTGGCTTCGTCATGGTCATCGTCTGGCCTGTTGTTTACCGTTACTGAAACTTGGCACTCAATCTTCATTTGTTGTTCTGTCTGGTTTAGAAGAGATGCTGGAGTTTATTTTATTTTTACGTTCTCTTCTTAGGTATCCTACATAGTTCTTATAGAACAATCTTAATTCATCTCAAGCTGATCTCTGAGATGTCATTAATATATCCTATACTAGCTGTTCCGACCCGGCATTACGCAGGATCAATTAGCTTTTAATTTGTTTTGTAAATTGGTTAATGTTCTATAACCTATAACGTTAAAGAAAAGAAAATAAGAAACGTTAACTCCTACAGAAAATAATAAGAGTTATTCTTCTTAGCTGATTGTTTTTTAGGTGGTTATTTAAGCATGCTTCCATATTAGCAGTCTTCCAAGTTTGGGTCTTATATACATGGTAGTAACGTACGTAAGTTCATTGTCAATAACATGGTATATCAATATCAAATAGAAATTGGCTGGTCAGAATTAAAGTGTATTTGTCAGCTTAAATGCTATTCAGGTGCAAATTTATAAATCTCGCAGAAATAATTTGATATTTTCGACTATCAAACGAAAACATTCGTGCCAACCATGTCGTAATTTGAATGAGTAAAACCAATAACCATTAAAAATGATTAAAACAAATAACCATTAAAATGATTAAAACCAATAACCATTAAAAATTCATACAATACATATTTTTTAAATTTTTAACTGAAAATTATCGACGATATACGACTTCATCAAAATTTAAAGACCTTGTTTTATACCTTTTTATGTCACTTTTTCTGTTAGAGTCAAACCGGTGCAATGTACAGACAGTATCTGAATAAAGTGTCCCAGACAGAAGTAGTATCTGCACGCCTGTCCTGTGCAGTTCTAGGAGGTCCACCCTCCTAGGCTTTGCCTCCCCTCTTTGGGGAGAAGTAAGTTTATTGCTTACTGTCTGAGGCGCCCCTACCGGGGATGCCGACGGAGCTGCCCAGGCAATTTTTAAATGGCCAGAGTGCTCACCTCTCGAGCGCTGGCTTTTCAAACCCCACTTTCTCGACCCGATCTAGGGTCACATCTTACTTGTGGGAGTAAGATAAAACTGGCCTTGTGCTTAACTCCTGGGGAGCAGTAAATAAAACCTGAGCTCTGGTGAAGATGTATATCGTCGATAAATTTGAGTTCAAAATAAAGCTAATAAAAAATGCATTATATTACTTTCTAACGATTTTATTTAATAATTCAAATTTCTATATATTAACAATGCTTATTAACAAGAACATTCCCCAGGTTTTATGTGGTAATTTGTTGTTTAAAAGTGTACAGGCGAAAAGCAAATCCACTCAATTACTCAATTATTATCGCCGCAGATGTTTACGAAAATTGCCGAAAATCAAGCGCTCGCATTGAATAATAATTACCACTTCTCGTAAAATATTACTTCATAAAATGTAAGTTAAATTATGTAATAACGCGTTGTCTGTTACATTAACTATCTAAAATATGCTACCTGATGGAGAGTGATATTATGCCGAACGAACACATATAATACTGCTCCAAAAGAAGAGGATATCGTCTGGGAAGATGGTCTCATGACAAGAGAACAGTTACGTCACTACGCCCAAATGATGAGGTAAGTCTTTGAAGATAGTCTGATGACAACAGAATACTACAGTACTCTTCCCGCCAAAAGGGAAGGTAATACCTGGGATAATACTATAATTACTACAGAACAGATAATACACTTACTTCTACACATGACAGAGTGAGTTAATTCATAGGATAATATAACGAAGAGAAATATACTACACTACTTCCACACGAAGTAATGCCTGGGAGAATAATTCAATGCAACAGACCAGATAGTACACTACCACTCCCCCAAGGGCGGAGGTACTTCTTGGACGGATGCCGCTTGCAACATAACATATACTATACTCCATACCGAATGATTCATTGAAATATATTACAATAGTCTGAATTAGTATAGTAAATTGCATTTAGCACTAAAATATATTACGATAGTACATTAACAGAAGTAATAGTATAGTTTCGCTCCAGACAGACGTACACTTACCTTCTATTAGTAAAAAGATAGTCATAATAGTTTAATCTGAAATTGTATAATAAACTAAATTTAGCATAAAGAGTAAGTATAATGACACATTAATAACAATAATCGTTTAGTTTCGGTTGAATAGAGACAAACACCAAACGCCCATTATAACTAGATGGAAGTCGTATGTCCGTCTGTGTGTATGTCTAAATAAAACTAAGACAGTACTAAAGATACACTTACAAGTTAACTATCCTAAAAAAGAGCATGCAATGCCTGGGTAGTTAATCTCATGTAATAGAACATATGCATTCCGTATAACGCCTAGCCAATTATGGTAAAAGGTGCTGTAATATCTGGATCCGACTTGTGAAACCTGGACATTTTTATGTTGACATTGTGAATCTGTATACAATTTCCAGCTGGAGTTTAATTTAATATACAGAGGAAATTTGTTCCCCTTCCTTCTGTTATGACTTGGTAGAAGTTTTAATTTTATATTATTCTAAATTAGAATCGCCTGTAGTAAGGATTGAACCATCACATCCCGTAAGACTATCACGTAGAACTGCTTGTTAATTAACGCCCTAAATCATAAGATCAAATGTTAATGTGGAGCATTCTAATATTAATTGTAGAAGTTATACACCTAATCTTTGTATACATGTATAGTATTATTATTATTATTTACTCACTAGGAGTTATCACACTGGTCATCGTCAGTGATCGCCCACTGCCGACAACCTGTGGTATTCCCTGGAGTCTTAGTGACAACAAGTCTCCTCAGACTTTCAGTATGCTCCACCTCTTTTCGTTCATCACCGCTGATGACCTTGCGGTAATCGCAACAGCCACCTACCAACGATTTCCCGCTGATAAGGGCCATTGGTCCCTCCCCTCTGGGGCCCGAGTGGCAACAAGCCTCCCCAAGGTCCTAGAGCTGTCCGCACTCTTCCAGTGGAGGTCTGGTTTGCGCTTTCCCTTCTCGACCCTCCGTCCATAATTTTCATGGCGTCAGCCTATGCTTGCGCCTCTCTCGTGCGGTTGTATTTTCCTCGGTTCTGTTGTCTTGTGCTTCCATGTGTTTGTTCTCCATTCGTTGTTTATGTGGGTTGGTTTCCGCATTCGAGGACATTTCTCAGGATTGTAGCTGTTTTGATCATTACTGTCCTTTGTATGGTCTCAGTTATCCCTTTTATTCCTATTTCTCCTAGTCTTTTCTCCATGTGTTTGGGGACTGTTCCTAGTGCTCCTATGATTATTGGTGTTATACTGACTTTCTTCATGTTCCATATTCCTTTCAATTCTCTGGCAAGTTCAGTATATTTGCTTCTTTTTTCCGTCTCTTTGATCTTCACTCTGTGGGCTGCTGGAACGGCAAAGTTCACGATTTTGCAGGATTTTTCTTTCTTGTTGATTATTATCATATACGGTCTCCTTGCTGTTATGGGTTTCTCTGTTTGTACATTCATATCCCATATGATTTTGTGCTTTTCGTTTTCTAGTACAGTTTCTGGTTTGTGTTTGTACCGTTTTTTTGCATATTCGAAATTCAGTTGTTTGCACATTTCCCGGTGTACTTCTTTCCCCACGCTGTCATGTCTGTTCTTGTATTCCCTTTGTGCTAGCTTGCTGCATTCACTTATTATATGATTTATCGTTTCGTCTCTTTGTCCACACAATCGGCATTTGCTGTTTTCCTGGGTTTTATCTATCTTTGCTTTAATAAAGTTTGTCCTAATCGCATTGTTCTGTGCGGCCATCAGCAGAGATTCCGTTTCTCTCTCCAAGTGTCCTTTTCTTAGCCATGCCCAGCTGTTTTCATTGGCTTCATCGCTTGTGAGTCTTATAAAGCGTCCATGTAGTTGTTTTTCGTCCCACTTTTCCTTTCTTGTCTTTTTGTTTCTGGGTTCAGTGCTTCCGGAGTTGTTGTTGGGCTGGTGTCTCTTGCTGTGGTGATCAGTCTTTCCGTGTTCTGGGTTACATATTTCTCCAGCTCTTTTTTGGTGTCTTCCACACAGTCTGCTATACTTACCAGTCCTCTACCTCCTTCATTTCTTTTCATGTAGAGTCTGTCCGTATCGTCTTTTGGGTGCAATGCATTGTGCATAGTCATTAGTTTTCTAGTCCTTTGGTCAAGATGCCTGAGTTCTTCTTTTGTGTAGCCTATGAATTGTCCAGAGTATCTTATTAGTGATACAGACCATGTGTTTATCCCTTTTTCTAGGTTTCTGCTATATAGTTTAGTTTCTAAGAGTTTCCTTGTTCTTCGTAGATATTCTTTTCCAATCTTCTCTTTCATTTCTGTATATTTGATTGTGTCTGCTTCCAGAACTCCCAGATATTTATAACTATCTTGTTCTCCTAGCGCCCTCGTCTCCTCTTGGTTGGGGAGTTCTATACCTTCTGTCGTCTCCAGTTTTCCTCTTCTGATCTCTAGCAGTGCACATTTTTCTATTACAAACTCCATTTGGATATCCTGGCTGAATATCCTGGTTGTGTTTATCAGCTTTTCCAGTTCTTTTTTGTATTTTGCAAACAGTTTAAGGTCATCCATGTACATCAGGTGGTTTATTCTTTGTTCTGTATCCGTAAACCTGTATCCGGCATCACACTTTCTGAGTATGTAGTTGAATGGCATCATGGCTATAATAAACAGTAGTGGTATAGAGAGTCTCCTTGAAAAATTCCTCTCTGCATTTTTATCTCAGACAGGTATTGTCCCCCGGCTGTCAGTTTTAGTCTCCATGTTTCCATTGCTTTCTGGATGAGATTAATAATCCTGTCTGGTATCTTGTATATTTTTAAGCATTCAATTATCCATGTTTGGGGGATTTTGTCGTAGGCTTTCTTGTAGTCAATCCATGCCATGGTTATGTTCTTTTGTCTGCTCTTCACCTTCTTCAGGGTCTTTTGATCAATGTATAGTAGATCATGTGCCCCTCTTTGTCCTTTCCGGCATCCTTTTTGTTTCTCGGGGAGAAGTCCACGCTTGTCCAGGGATTGGTAGATTTGTTCTCTCAGTTGTGCTGTGAAAATTTTCCACATTATTGGTAGACATGTTATCGGTCTGTAGTTGCTGGGGGTCGTTCCTTTTTTGGGGTCTTTTTGTTATTATTATTATTATTATTATTATTATTATTGTTATTATTATCATTATTATTATCGTTATTATTATCATTATTATTATTCATTTCTATCTATATATGAAGTAAGGTATGTGCACACGTTTATATATGTGTATGTACAAAATTCACTTTTAAACTAATTAATCGACTATTATGAATTTTGGAACAAAGGTGCGAGGTGTAAAGCGTGGTAATAATTTTAATTTAGTTCCACGCCAAGGGTATAAAAAGGGGTGTAAGTCATTCGCAGGTGTTAGACATGCATTAATAAACCTCCCTCATATTTAATTTACAGGGTTATAGGGGGCATAATATTGGTAAATTGACCCATTTGAGAATTAAAATATTTCAAGTTTGCATTGAATTCGATCCATTATCATTAGACACCAATTAAGCAAGATTACCTAAATGCAAATGTCTTCTTATTGTGATCCCATCGTTTTGGACGGAAGGTGTATATCTTCGTCGCGGAATAAATGTGATCCGATGAATGCGTTCCGACTGTTTGGCGGGGTGGATCTTGGGACGATATGTGACGACGGGACGATGTGTGACAACATGCACACGTATGTACAATGTCTCGTCTTGTTATCGCCAGTGAGCAATCATCGTTTGACGATAGTCACTGTCGTCTGCTTCTGAGACTGGCTGGCTGGCTGTTTGGTCGGGACCATCGTGCTTTAAATCAAACATTATGTAATAATGGAACAAACCATTTTACTTTTTAATATAAAAATATAATTTATTTTTGCCGAAGAACATATTTAAAACCCGAAGGTTCGGCTCAGTTCGACGAGCATGCCAAGCACGCATCTTCTTCATTCAGATTTCAAAAGCCGATTCTGTTTTGCTTGTCGTGGTGAAGCGACGGGGGAAAGAAATAGATAGAGAGGAAAAAGGGAGAGAGAGAGGAAGAGAAATCTCGGTGACAGGTTATTTGACTTCTTGAACCTGGCTGGTGTCTCCAACATTGTTGATATTTTAGCTGGCATCAAGTTAGACCGAATACTCCGATCAGTAAGCTGACATTCTTAGTGCAGCGAATTTATTATATTTGCAACCTAAGTCTGGCGCTGGTGTTACGAATATAACGGGAAGCACTTACCTCCCCAAAAGGTCACGCATTGTGCCATATTATGACCCATTTAGCTTACGGCTTAATTTCTTTTTATTTCTAGAATCTAAATCATATAATAGATTGTGATCAAAATTGAAATATGAATTCAATACATGTGTAGTATCATTGCATTTTTATTTTAATCTACGTAAAGGGACATAAAAATCGTGCCTAAAATTTTAGGGGAAATCATTTTTATCGTCATGGGACGAGTATACATTTAGTTACTAGATGATTAGTGTTAGTTTTTGCACTTAACTAACTGTATAATCATACTCTACTAATGCACATTACATAAGGATTCTTTTGACACTTAAAACAGTCTTTGCTAATCGAATAAGCACTCAATAAGGATAATATACCCATGTGGATTAAATAAAAATTCTAGTTCGAGATTCCATTCAAGTTTACGAATTCGACTTAGATTCTTGTTTGATTAGAAGCTCCCTAAGTTCGAAAATGAACACCTAATAAATGTAGAATGTTACATCGATCGTAACGTTCGGACATACCAACAAATATGAGAACGCTAGTCAGATAAATTAAATTATACAAACGCCAAATACGCTTAAGTTTACTTATCTCCTTGTTACTCTCTCTCTCTCTCTCTCTATTCCCCCTCTCTCTCTCCAATAAAACCACCTGCTGAAGCACTGACTTCGAGCGTTCGTTAGCATGTCTGGGTCGGATCCAAGAAGCCAAAGATGATTAAGGAAATACGCGACTGGCACCATTGTTCAACAAAATGGCGCCGTTTTATTAAATCTTCTTCGCTTTAAAATAAATTGATTGACTGACCCTCCAGTGATTTAATTATGGCCTGTAAAAGAATAGAGGGTAATTGTAACATGCAAGGCACTTGACCATTGCCCAGTACTTATATAGCAACTCCTTTTGGCCTTTTGGCTACGATCAAAGTGTAGTATCTGTTCCGATGGATACTACACCTCATAAACTGGTATTGTCTTGGCCTTCGGGGCTTGATTTACGCCGGTCCTATGGGTCGGTCCTGTGCAATTCTAGGAGGTCCACCCTCCCAGGCTTTGCCTCCCCTCTTTGGGGAGGAGTAAGTTTATTGCTTACTGCCTGAGGCGCCCCTACCGGGGAATGCCGATGGGGCTGCCCAGGCAATTTTTAATGGCCAGAGTGCTAACTTTCTCGGGCGCTGGCTTTTCAAATCCCACTTTCCCGACCCGACCTTGGGTTACACCTTACTTGTGGGAATAAGATAAAACTGGCCTTGTGCCTAACCTCCTGGAGAGGAGGTAAATAAATACTCTTCTATACACTACTGGAAGGATTATTCTATGATGCCCCTTGAAGTTTCGTCTTTGATTGTCTAGACGAAGCGATCGAGTTGGTAAAAACACAAAAGTCATACAGAGCAAGATCAGTGAATATGAAGGTT
This sequence comes from Sepiola atlantica, assembly GCA_963556195.1. NCBI lineage: Eukaryota > Metazoa > Mollusca > Cephalopoda > Sepiida > Sepiolidae > Sepiola > Sepiola atlantica. The sequence goes on along the minus strand of OY744553.1, from coordinate 18,720,313 downwards.
GTTCCAGTACTGGAATATTCTTAGTGTTTTACCTAAATAATTAAAAAAAACAGAATGTGTAAATATAAGCATGTTAAAATACAATGTTCGCAGAAAAAATAGATCACAGTTGTGCACTTTCAATAGAACGTGTTTGGTGATAACACAATACGCGTATAACTCTTTCTGACTTTGCTCACACAGCTTACAGCATATGCAGTACCGTTACTTTTATGTCCGACCCCGCATATTTATACATGACTTTTTATATAATACGCAAGTATATGACCGATTCAGTAGTATTCATTTATAAGACGTAGATATTAAATATTTGAAAGATATTAACGGTTACAGTTGAATATTAGTGGAAGAAACATCCCAGTTAACATTCGAATAAATAAAGCTTTGAACTCCTGACGAATGTGCCAAGAAGCAGCTCATTTCTAAGGAAAAAAATACGTTGATACAATATATGTTTTAAGTAAAATATTTGTATAAAGATGGTCGATTACGCCAGCTATAAAATAATCAGACCCAACTCATATACAAGGAATACGATTCATATATATCAAAGGATTACAAATCAGAGAGAGGGACACATACTACTACTACTACTACTACTACTACTACTACTACTACTACTACTAATAATAATAATAATAATAAAAATAATAATATATATATATATATATATATATATATATGTGTGTAAAAATAAAAATGGAATAAAGGATAAGCAATTCAACAACTAACAAAAATAAACTCAAACACTCATGTTGTAACGTTCTGCCGAGATATTTCGGTCGTTAAGATATGGCCATTTTCATTCGGTTGGTAAACTTTATTTCAACACGGAAAAGATTTCAAATTTATACAAAGAATGCGATTGGAAGAAAATGTCACGTGCATAGAACAACAAAAACGGAGTAGGGACCCGAGGAATGTTATGAAAAGAGAAAGAAAAAGAAAACGAAGATGAAAAAGAGGAAGAAGAAGAAAGAGAGACCAATCAACCAGTGTCTTTAGAACGTCAGTTGAAGAAGAAGAAAAAGAAGAAGAAGAAGAAGAAGAAGAAGCGAGAGCAAAAGAAAGAAAGAGTAAAATCGACACTTAACTATCGAAAACTACTGAAGAAGAAAAAGAGAGAGAAAAAAATCATCAGCGCTTGAATATCGCCTGCTGATTGGAATCCAACGGCAGATTGAACACGTCAAAAGTCTAATAGGATTAGTAGTAATTTGAAGCTATTGACGGAGGAATTAAAAATAAGGTAGGAGGAGGAAGCAGAGGACGGGGGAGGAGGAGGAGGAGGAGGAAGAAGGACAAGGGTTTAAAGTTAACCAGCGTCATATTCATTTAAATTCATTTCATATAGAATCGATCTAGCAGAAGGAATGGAAATGTTATAGAAGCCTTGTCTCTGGGTAATGGTGTTCTTATGACATAGGATCAGACAGGATTCTGTGAGACGTCGAAGTTTAATATCATGAATATGTTTGATAGAAATTGCCTTATGTGTATTGGCCGGAAGAGATCATGTGAGTACATAGCGCATTTGAGTTATCACCGTTTTTTATGGCACGATTGTGTTCATATATTCGTTTCTTTAACGGACGTTGTGTCTCTCCGAAATATATTTTTCCACAGGCATATTGTGCTCTAGTAACTAAGCTGGAAAAGAAAGACACTCATACTGGCAGTGGTGGAAATGATACTGCATATAAATTAAGCCATTCACTTATTTGTATTTGTTATGATACTCATAACTGAAAATTACTTAATCTTTTTCACGAAATAGTATTGCATTAACGAAAAGCGAAAATAGATATCTCCAAAACGTGTACAAATAATTTAAAGAAAAACATTAGATCAATGAAAAATAATCCATATATTTCAATGTCATTTATACTTAAGTAAGTTACGCCATTATTCAAAACTAGTTATAACTTATCGGGGTTGTCCGGAACTCTCTTTACTTTTATTTTGTTTTGATTATTCCCCCGATCCCCGACTTTTGTATTTTTTTTTCTATATTAACATCAGTTATTCGACTGGCCTTCGTAAAAAGTAATATTAGATAAATAAGGTATTGCTATTGAAGTGATAAACTCACCAGAATGCGAACCCACTTAAAGACAAAGTCGAAACAGTAAACTAGGGGAAAGTATAATACAGAAGCGAGCAAGTAAGAGCTATTCTTATTGGCTGATGCCAACATACGTGTTTCCATAAGAACCGTTGAAGCTTGCCACTTGAAAAAAAAACTCTGCAATTCTAACGTCAAAGTTAAAACCCTTTCAAGTAGTCGGCCCGACGCGCCAGGAGTCAGGTTAGGGTTACTGTCTGAGCCGATATGATGCGGAACCCGTAATCGGCAGTGAGGGCAATATAACACATATGATCATCATTTATGAATCTGACAGATTACGATTTTACAACAAAGTATTTACGTTTTTGAGAAGATAACCCAGTGAAGCAATTCATGTTATTTAAAAAAATCAGTTTCGCAATAAAATCGATCGATCACCTACTACGAAATAAATACGATTTCGTGACCTTTTTTACTATATCATATGTTACCTACTTAAATTCGAACACCGTATTTTAAAAGTTAATTTTAATTATTTCGGTATCGTTTAGTTATTAGATTATCAATCAAGAACGTGAACAGGGATCGAACGAAGCGAAATCAAGGTGTAAATAGCCTACAGCTTGAATACAATAACAGCAGACAAGGTTGTAGAGAGTATAAGTGTAGATTTATATGACGCTAAAGGAAAGAGGAATATGGCCGCGTGTTATCGGTCTGACTTGCAAGCGAATGGGACGAGAGTATTTAATTAGATATAAAACCGAAATTAATTTTGATAGATTTTTATTTCGTAATTAATTTTATTTTAAACAAGCAGACTCTCTTTCCCCTCCCCTTTCTATTCTCGCTTATGCCTCGCTCAACCTTAGGTAAGGTCGTGCGCGAGCGCTGGTTGTTTAAATTTGAGTGTTTTAGTTATTTTTCCTATTTACCTATTAAATAACTTCAAGTAATACTGTTAATATACACGAAACTATTGCATATAGATAACAAACATAAGCAAATGCAATTCCAAATTAATAATACCAAATGTTATTAATTATGAACGGTTTAAAATACAGTTATAAAAATTAGGCCGTACAAACGGTTCTCTCTTAATCGTTTATCTGCACTATATATACCGAATATCAAGTCTCTATGTATTGATTTAAATAATAGTAACTCTTTTTTAGTATTAAATAGAAGTGATAAATGAAAAAGAATTTCGCATTTGTTCATTTAGATAGGATTTTAACATTTTATTTTATTTTGGTTATTGCATTTTTGATTTCAATAGTACATTTAATTAATAGTATATAAAAATGCTAATTAAACATCTAATTATCAAAGTTCTGTTATACTAAAAACTCAGCACTTATTTAGGGCTAAAGGCTACTCGAGGATAAGGGTTAATGAATGTCAGATGGATGGTGAGACAACACCGTTTAATGAGTAATAGTGGTGGAAATTGGTCAGAATTTGATTATTTAAGAGGATGCGTCAACAAAACATTTTTACATTGTTCTTGAAAATAAACTTTGCTCATGGAAGTTTCGTTTAGTTTTAGGCAGAGAGAGAGAGAGAGAGAAAGAGAGGGAGAGAGAGAGAGGGAGAGAGAGAGAAAATAAATTATTCACAGTGGTTGTAACTAGACATATTTTTGTTGTGAATGTTTTGCAGGAGGGACTATAGATTGGAGCTCAGTCGAGCACCTGTCATGAAAATAACGATAGAGTAGAGAAAGACTAGGTAAAAACAACGAGAAGATCACCCACTAGATTTCGAAGTCTGTTTTGTACTTTGTCACAGCGGAAAAGGGCGCTTTGAGCAGCATCTTTATAGATGTGGAAACATTACTCTATCTTAGAACGTATTTGACTCTTATACAGGTAGAGAATTGCGTCAGGAATGAGATTCTTTCTGGAGCGGTAGAATGATCCAACTATAGTTCCACCGACCTTGGCAACGGATTTAATGTAATTCTTCCATTTTAGGTCTGGAGTGAAGATCAGTTCCAGAAGCTAATCAAAACAAGTGGGTTCCTCAAGAGAAGAGCCATTCATTTCAATTGGGGCCAGGTAGAGATCAGAGCGTTGGTGGTGAAAAGAGAGAAGCTTGGTTTGGGACGCATTAAAAGTAACCAACCACTACTTTTCATATTGTACCACGTGCTAAAGTTCGTTAGTAAAGAAAAGCAGAAAGATTCGCGAGAAATACATACACTTCGTGTAGTTGTTTCATAATTTTATTAAGATAGGTAGTAACTTTTACTCCACACTCCCTTTTCCAGCGAGCATGTAATTTGCTGTATATCTTCCACACGCA
>OY744553.1:18623438-18713438 GCA_963556195.1 Sepiola atlantica | reverse complement strand
ATATAAAGTGTTCTTGTGGGTTTTTCGAAGTTAGACCCAAATAGCAATCCGTGTTACATATCGATACTAGATTAACACTACACTATTTGCCATCGTTCTTGGCTAGAATATATTATTGACAAGAATGTCGCGTCAGGTACTTTAAGAAAATACTTATTGCTACTCAGAAAACATTGAGAATGAAACTTCTTATTTGTTCATAAAAGAGAGGTAAGGCATATTTTCCGATGAGCAGCTTCTCATTGAAGCTATTTAAATTCCTTCGCAGTTCTTTATAAACGATTGCAAGTTTCGAAGCGACTTACATCAAATTAGTTCATATAATGAGATGGAAACAACATCCTTATCATAATTAGTAATACACATTATTAAAACTGATAAATTATATAGTTTTATATCAATTGCTCACATTGATAATTTAATGGGACAACAATAAACGTGATAATTATATTTTTTTACCTATTTGAATCATAAATACTTTGTTAAAAAAAGCGGCGATAGGTACGTATTTAGCATTCACACCAAAACGGCAATATGTACATATTAATTATTCCCACTAGGGCAGAGATAGGTACTTATGTAGCATGCACACCGGGGCGCAATAGGTACGTATTTAGCATTCACACCGGGGCGGCGATAGGTACTATTTAGCATTCGCACTGGGGCGGCGATAGGTACTTAAATAGTATCTGAACTGGGGCGGCGATAGGTACGTATATAGTATGTGCACTGGGACGGCGATAAGTACGTATATAGTATGCGCACCGGGGTGATGATAGATACGTATATAGTATGAACACCGGGCGGAGATAAGTACCTATATAGAAGGCGCAGATAGAGGTTTTCCTTTTTTAGAAATATATCATACTATTGCCCTGGGCAACGTAGGAGAAATAGTGGGAAAGAAACAGCTTTCGCAAAAGGCAAAATTAGAAAGTAGCGGTGAAATGGGGCGACCAGGGAAGAGAAAGGTAGAAAGATAAAGAGACAGCTATAGAGAAAGGGGGGGGGGAGAAATAGAAGTTTGTATATAAAGATGTTACACCCACGATTTTTCTTCAATTATATGTTTTTATGACCCCGAGCAACGCCGGGTAGCCCCGCTAGTCTATTATATAACTCCCAGTTGTCTGTATGTATGTATGTAAAGCTTCTCCTCCGAGAGTACCCAACAAACGGTCACACGGGTGACATCATTCTGACCGGCCAGCCCAGGCGCGTGTAATATCTCAGAACCGGAAAAAAAATTGACTCTTCCGGGGTCGACGGAGCACTTTTCTCCAATTTGGCAGTGTCTTTTTCACCCATTTTCAACGTTGTTTAGTACTAATTTGAGAAGATTCAATGCTATCATGTATAAACCAGAAATGACGTCAGAGAGTGGCAGGAAGAAATTCACTCACACTACAACCATTTTTTCCTTTCTTTCTTTTTTCCCTCTCACTCCCACACTTTCTTTCTTAATTATTAATAGACGCTAATATTCCTCTCCCCTTCCTTCCTATGGCCGTTCTGTTATCATGATAGGCATTACCTCCTCCTTTGAGGCCAAATTGAGGGGGGGGGAGTCGGCATTCGCCGGTGTGAGCGCCTCAGGCCAAATTTGGGGGAGAGGGAGGGAGTATCGGTATTCGCCGGTGGGGCGCCTCAGGCCAACTCGCGACGGGAGGGGGGGTTGAATGTCGGCATTCGCCGGTATGAGGGCCTCAGGCCAAATTTTGGGGAGGGGGAGTGTCGGCATTCGGCGATTGGGCGCATCAAGCCAAGTCTGGGGGGGATGTCGGTATTCGCTGGTATGAGCGCCTCAGGCCAAATTTGGGGGAGGGGAGTGTCGGCATTCGGCGGTGGGGCGCCTCAGGCTAAATCTGGGGTGGAGGAGTGTAGGCATTCGGCGGTGGGGTGCCTCAAGCCAAATCTGGGGAGGGGGAATGTCGGCATTCGCCGGTATGAGCGCCTCAGGCCAAATTTGGGGGAGGGGGAGTGTCCGCATTCGGCGGTATGAGCGCGTTAGGCCAAATCTGGGGGAGGGAGTGTCGGCATTCGCCGGTGGGGCTACTCAGGCGAAATTCGGGGAGGGGGGTGTTGACATACGCCGGTGGGGCGCCTCAGGCGAAATTTGGGGGAGGGGGAGTGTTTGCATTCGGCGGTATGAGCACTTCAGGCGAAATTTGGGGGAGGGGGAGCGTCGGCACCCCATAGACTGGTATCGTCTTGGCCTTCGGGGCTTCATTCCGCCGGTCTATGGGTTTGTCATGTGCAGTTCTAGGAGGTCCACACTCCCATGCTTTGCCTCCCCTCTTTGGGGAGGAGTAAGTTTATTGCTTACTGCTAGAGGCGCGTTATCTGGGAATGCCGCATAACATCATCTACGTTTCTCTTTGGACTATTTTGCAGATGAAAAGCGGAGGGGGGGATCGGTTAGAGTTATTTCATAAGTGCTCCAGAAGCCTCCTTGATTTTTTAAATACTCGGTGTTGTCTGGGAGAAAACTGCTCAATGTTCTAGATAGAGCTACTGTAGTGATACGTTTGTATAATATTTTAACGCCATTTACGATCCTCTTTGCACTATTGTGCAGAATAAAAAGGAGCGGGGATCGGTAATGGTGATGTCAGTAGAGGCTTCTGCGGTATAGCAACCGGGGGAAGGTTTGTCCTGTGCAGTTCTAGGAGGTCCACACTCCCAGGCTTTGCCTCCCCTTTTTGGGGAGGAGTAAGTTTAATGCAATTTTTAATGGCCAGAGTGCTCATCTTCTCGGGCGCTGGCTTTTCAAGTCCTACTTGAATTTATTTGTTAGAGGATAGCTAAGGAAGAACGATAACTCACATTTAAAAACACAATTTAGGTTTTTAAAACAAGGTTAGAGAATATACATAACATATAAAAGTGTATTCTTATGTAAAATTCACAGAATAAGATGATGAGAGTATTCCCGAATCTATAAACCCACCCATTAGGGGTCCATGCGGAATATTTTATCAGGGAGGTGGGGGGGGGGGGCTTCAGTTATTTTCATTAGATTTTATAGTAATTTGAAATTGCTGAGTCATATTGTAATTTAATTACGTAATACCTCAAGTTCATAAAACAATTCATCATTTTTAATGACATTTATTTGTTAGATTATAGCTAAGGAACAACGATAACTCACGTTTAAAAACACAATTTAGGTTCTTACAGAATAGGGACAATGGGTGCTTCTCCAATATAGGGACCAGATGTGCTTCTACAATATAGGACCCAGCACCGAGGGTGCTTCTACAATATAGGACCCGAAGGCTTATGTAGAATAGGGACCATGGGTGCTTTTGCAGTATAGGGGCCAGGGGCGCTTCTACAGTATAGGACCCAGCACCGGGGGTGCTTCTACAATATACGACCCGGAGGCTTCTGCAGTATGGTTCTTAGATATGACCGAGGCACCTCAGAAAAATTTTTTTCTTTCTTTAACTGAAAATATTTCTATGTATGGGGAAGGGTAAACAAAAATTGGGGGGGGGGAGGATTTTTTTTTTTTTCATAAAAAATTTTCATATGTATAGGTTAGGATGAAAAAAAAATTTTTAGGGGGGCGTCGAAATTTTTTTTTTCCTTTTTATTTTTTAAACTAAAAATATATGTATGGGGGTGGTAAAAAAAAATTTGAGGGGGAGGGGGTCAACATTTTTTTTTCTTTTTCATTAAAAATATTTATATGTATGGGGAGGATGAAAAATATTTTTTTTCGGGCGGGGGCTAAATTTTTTTTTTGTTGTTTGAACTAAAAATATTTCTATGTATGGGGGGGGGGGAAGGGGTCAACAATTTTTCTTTTTTTTTCTTTTAAATTAAAAATATTTCTAAGTATGGGGGAGGATGAAAAAAAATTTTCTTGGGAGAGCAAACAACATTTCTTTTTTCTTTTCTTAACTAAAAATATTTATATTTATGATAGTGACACCAAATGAATGACCACTATTTTGTTTTTCTGACACGACAGGGGCGTATTAATATGAGTTCTTTGGTATGCGAACTGGGCTGGAGATAGGTACATATACAGTATGTGTACCCTTGCAGAGATAGGTAAGTATATAGTATACGCATGAGGGCGGCGATAGGTACTAATATAGTATGCGCACCTGGCCGGCGATGTGGTATATATATAGTATGTGCACTGGGGTGGCAATAGGTATGTATATAGTAGTGCATAGCAGTGGCGAAAGGTACGTATTTAGCATTCACACCGGAGTGGCGATAGGTATGTATTTAGCATTCGCACCGTGTCGGCGATATGTACATATTTAATATTTGCACTGGGGCAGCGATAGGTACATATGTAGTATGCACACCAGGTCGGCAATAGGTACGTATATAGCATGTGCACATGGGCGGCAGTAAGTACGTATATAGCACCGGGGCGGTGATAGGTATGTATTTAGCATGCGCTCCAGGGCGGCGATCGGTACGTATATAGAACGCGCACCGGGGCGGCGATAGGTACATATATAGAACGAGCACCGAGGCGGCGAAAGGTACGTATTTAGCATTCGCACCGGGGCGGCGATAGGTACTTATATAGTATCTGCACCCAGGCAGCGATAGGTACTTATATAGTATATGCACCGGGGTTGCGATAAGTATGTATACATTATGTGCACTGGGGCGGCGATAGGTACGTATATTGTATGCGCACCGGGGTTGCGATAGATTCATATATAGTATGAACACCGGGGCGGAGATAAGTACCTATATAGAAGGCGCAGACAGAGGTGGTACTTTTTATATAAATATGTCATACTATTGCCCTGAGAAACGTAGGATTAAATGGTGGGGAAGAAACAGCTTTCGCAAAAGACAACATGAGAAAGTAGCGGTGAAATGGGGCGACCAGGGAATAGAAAAGTAGAAAGATAAAGAGATGGCTATAGAGTGAGGGAGAGAAATAGAAGTTTCAATATAAAGATGTTACACACACAAGTTTTCTTCAATTAAATGTTTTTATCACCCCGAGCAACCGCTAGTATATATATATATATATATATATATATATATATATATATATATATATATATATATATATATATATTTATATATATATATATATATATATATATATATATATATTTATGAGAATGCTCACACATCCTTGAAAAAGGTTTTTTGAATTGTATCATAGAATTCTGAAAAAGAAACAGAAACTTTTTTTATATATACTTATTACATGCATAACATCATATTTTCTATAAATATATGATATATTTATGAAATAAATGATTTTATTCATTTCATAAATATATTTATATGAAAATAACGTTTCTTGTTCTTTTTCACAATTCTATAATATATATATATATATATATATATATATATATATATATATATATATATATATATTCATATGATCTTTTATATAATACTAACCTTCAAATAGCATGTGCCCACATTTTTTATCCAGTCTGATTATTAGTTTACAAATTACAGTTATTTAAATGAAGCTACTGTTAAGAGTTTTCATAACAATCGAAATTCATGTTTTTTTAGTGGAAAAATACTATTCACGCAGATCAATGGCTTTTGAAGTCGATACTTTGTAAAAAACAACGGTTAAGAAGTTGTATACAACTTCTAATGCAAGCGTAAGAGAGAAATGATGCTAAATGATCATTTCGCCCACATTAAGGTGTTGTCTGAGGAAAATAAAATAAACTCTACGAACTTGTTTTGCCAGATAGTAAAATGAAATTGCGAAGAGTAAAAGGTATTAGTTTCACTATCTTGCATGACTATTTTTTAATGAGAAAGTTGTGTTCTAAGTGGATGCAGCGTTCGCTCATAGTCGATCAAAAACAAAATGTCGACGATTCAGAGCGTTGGTTGTGAGTATTTCAACTCAATAAAAACGTGTTTTCCGTCATTATGGTACAATAGGTATAACATGGGTCGACGACTTAATTCCAGAGTCTAATTGGTACATCTGAGTGGATTGCAGCGGGTGAAACTGTACAAAGCGACAAATAATGCAAACATAAGCAGGCAGGTGTTTAGCCTCTATATTTTTAGATGGGCAATGTTTTTTGTTCATCGATTTCATTTACAAATGAAAGAATTTTCAATTAGTGAATATTATATAGAATTACTATCGTGTCTGAAGGGAGAAACTTCACAAAAAGGGTCACACATGAGAAGTAAAAAGTAGTCTGCCACCAATTAAATGCACCGTGGCACAAGTTGATTGCAGCGATGGTAAAACTGCATAACTACTCCAGATCTGCCCCCCCCCCAGAGACTACTAGTTGTATTCAGATAGCAAGAGAAATATCTAGGGAAAAAAGATTTCGCTTCAACGAACAAAAGATATTGGAAACTGAGGCGGATTTTAAGGCTCAAGACAAATCTTTGTACAACACAGCGTTGCGTTCAGTTCACACATATTACAAATAATTTATAATTTTCATAATTTTACTATGTTGGTTTAATTAGTCGAAAGCATTACCTAATGTGTGTAACCGTATTCCGTAATATATTTCGAGGTAAAATCTCTTCATCAAATTTAGGTGTTTTAAATATTTTGAAGCGCTGGTGATATTTTTGCATTTGCATTGCTGCAGTCAATATCATAGCAAACGTGCAGTAAATATATTTAGATGTTTTAACTTATATGAACAGTTCCATTATTATTTTAGACCATGTACTATTAGAGTTAAAATAATACTTTCCTTTTTAAACGAAACCCTTGTTAATATATCAACCTCCAACTGAGGCAGAAATGCGAAAATGACGTGAACTGGTATGTGTATGCGTATACACCACCACTCAACAACAATTGGCATTGCGTACAAAACGATTTATTCACATCTAAAAATTCTAACACATCGCTTACGTATTGTCTCTAAAGGGTCTATTTAAAATATATATATAAATCCGTAGTGTCCATTTTTATCGGGTATTTTTAATGACTGAGTTATAGAGAAAGTTTAAGTATATTTTTTTGAATGCACAAGCTTATTAGTAATAGAGTATATAGTAATGACTTCGCAAATATCAAAACCGTTCTCTCTGATAGGTCTCTAAAGCTGATGTTTGAAACACATAAGATCAACACCGATGTGCCTAAAGAATACATGCTGCGTCCAACCTTCTTCCTAATCTTCCAGGGAATATTCTGAGTGTTACAAAGCCGCCCTGAGAATAGGTCGTGGCAGTTCTCGTTTTGTATACTCGTCCCGGAACGAGCCGTGGCAGTTCTCATTTAATCACTCGTCATTTTAACACTATAAATCATATAGTTTGCATACCTTGACATTTCTCGCACCTTCAATCTTTCCTTGTCGCGTAGAGGGGTGCGTGGTCTAGTGGTTGAATTATTTTTTCTTTCTTTCTGCCGTGAACAAAAGCTTCATGACAGACTCAATCGACAAACAATCTTTTAAACTTTCAATTCTTTTTATTACAAGCGTTAGTTATCCATCGTCTTGGAGATATACACTATCGTCGAGAGAGAGAGAGAGAGAGAGAGAGAGAGAGAGAGAGAGAGAGAGAGAGAGAGAGAGATAGAGAGCAAATTACTGCTTTCGTAATTACTTATCAATTATGTCCTTAACCATTCGTGGAGGGGGGAAAGAGATCTTTCGCCTGTATTTTCTTAGGGAATTAATTATCCTAATTATGTTGCAGACTACATCTTAAATCACGTATCATAGGCTCGCCTCCAAAACCCAAACTCAAAACTCTGCTTCCCACGCAAAAGCCCGTGACGTCACAGAGCCTCTATGCGCAGGTGCATTCGTCACAGCCTGACTCCTTTGAACCCCTGACCTAAAAGGTTTCTATCAAAATGGTGGCCTGTCATGTCTGTGAGCTCGAACCGTGAGAACAGCCATATTCTGCACTCGACTGTACAGGTCCACCCGCACTAAATCGCGCAATTTAATCCAACGATTTCACACAGATACGCCCATTTAAAGATGCGACCGTTCCCAAAGGGCCATTTGATCACTCGTTGAAATATATACAGAAAACGCAATGGTCTTCTGCAGTCATTCGAAGAACACTGACACTCAATATATTGCTGATTCCTATTTCGACTTTTAGCACGTGATGTAATAGAAAAATAAGTGATTGTTTTCCTTTAACACCTCAAAAACCATAATTTGCTTCAGTTAAAATACAATGCTCGCACGAAAACGAAGCCCTATTCTTTGATAAGCCACAAGGACGTGAATTGCCTGGGATCTGATATGGTAGAAATTATATCGATATTGTCATTCAGGTCGCTAGAAAAATTGCTACTTCATTTTTATGCTCCAAAATTTACTTGACGCCTGATGCGATCCTCTAGTTGTATAAGAGTCTGATGCGTCCTAAGAAGGAGTACTGATGCCACATATGGGAAGGCTCTGCCAAAGACATTTTTCCTCGCTTTGACATATGGTAAAAACTACTTCGCAATCTAGTGTGGTGATCTTCTCTCTTCCCTATATTTTATTTCTCGTTGCTAGTCCTTCACTAATCAATCGTAATTTCCATGTTTAATACTAGAGTTGACACCAGGTTCTATTCTCCCTATAAAATATTCACAGTATGCATTTGAATTGTTCTGCCATTGCAAAAGCTTGTCTGTCTTTGACTGTATATTTAAAAACCTTTCATATGTGTAACTCATTGCTGTAGAACTAACTCTCTGCACACTACACCGTTGCCACCTTCAAGTCCAATGCCAGAAAATACTTATCAAGACGTGCTAGTAATACAATAGTGCCCTTACCCACTATCGTTTCCAACTCTGTCATAGTATAGTTAAACATCCAACTGACAATATGTTTAACACATATCCGCGGATAGTTTTTTCTTTGATATTTGGTGACCCATTAGTGTATATATTTATATATATATATATATATATATATATATATATATATATATATATATATATGTATGTATGTATATATATATATATATACATATATATATGTATATATATATACATATATATATGTATATATATATATACATATATATATATATATATACATATATATATATACATATATATATATACATATATATATATATGTATATATATACATATATATATGTATATATATATACATATATATATGTATATATATATACATATATATATACATATATACATATATACATATATATATATATATATATATATATATATAAATAGTAGTATACAAATCTACTTAGAAGAAATTAAACTACACAACAAAGGTGTGTATTACATGTTTCATTACTGAGAGAAATCATAAGCCTGCTATTAGCCTCGGGAATGAAAGACAAACTTTTTTGTGTAGCTTACTTTCCATAGTTATATTTATTACTACTACTAAGCACTATTCAAGTATTGGGACTTTATAAAGTAAAAAACTAATATACCTAACGTATGTTATAATACACCTCTATATAGTTATATATGAATGAGTAATATAAATATATATATACATGAATATATATATATATATATATATATGTATATATGTATATATATATATAATATATATGTATATATATATATGTATATATGCATATACAGGGTGGGCAAAAATAAGGGTCCTATTTTTAAAAATTCATAACTTTTTTATTTATTGATTTTTTTTATTTTTTATTTTTAGAATAAGTAAAGGACCCCTTCCGAAGCAAGCATGAGCCGTATTAGCCCTAAGGAACGTACCCTCATTTAGAAAACATTATTTTTGCTTAAAAAACTCAAAACAGTGTAAAAAACAATACTTTAGTTTTTGTAAGTTTTAAGAAGTGTTTTTCGGCTAAAATTTGTTTTGTTTATTTCAAAAAATCTCGGAATGGTCAGTCTACACACACATAAAGTTTGGTGAGTTTAACTTTTATTTTGTGGAAGTTATTCAAATTCAAGTTATTCAAATTTAAAGATAGGACCCTTATTTTGGCCCACCCTGTATATATATAATATATATATATATATATATATATATATATATATATATATATGTGTATACTTACCGCTATTTGAGATAACGTCGTATCATGCACGTCATCCTTTGATCTTCACTAAATCAAAACCAAATTGTCTCACTCGATTTTTTATGGCGACAGTTTTACTGATAGCAACTATCAGTCAAAATGTCGCCATAGCTAACCATAATGCCACGTTCTTAAAATATAAAAACAATTGTTTTGTGGCACGACGATATTTGCATATTTTTAATCAGGTTTAAGATTTTTTTGCGTACTCCTGCACTTCGACTTTGACCTATTATTATTAGTAGCATTAGTAGTAGAAGTCGTAGTTATCGTCGTAGTAGTAGTAGTAGTTATAGTAGTAGCAGTAGTAGTAGTAGAAGTTGTGTACTAACAATTATCATTCATGTTCCCTTCATCATGAGTGACAATTAGTCTTCTCATATTTTCTGTACTGTCCGTTTCTTTTGATAATGGTTGCAATGCATTTGGTGTTATTGCAAAAGTCGGTTTCCATTAATTTCTTGCTGTCAGTGACTGTTGATTTACATCGAACTTCATATGACAATAACTTTTCCTGCAAGTATATGTACACTCCACGCCCTTCCAGTTGACGTTTCGGGTGTAGACTCCCTCGTCGGTCTTTTGATCATCATTGAACTTCATGTCTTTTTTGTATCATACGTGACTGGTTCAAAGACAACTCTGTGTGTTTTTTTGTGGGTGGAACTGTCATATTAGTGGATTTGAGGTAGTATGTAATTATTATGATTATTATTATTATTATAATTATTATTATTATTATTATTATTATAATTATTATTATTATTATTATTATTATAATTATTATTATTATAATAATAATTATTATTATTATCTCTATGAGTTTCACAGAAGTTATCAGTACTGATTGTTAACTGCCAATAACAAGTAGTGTTCGCTAGGAATCTTAGTAACAACAAGTCTCTTCAGAATTCTAGCCATTGTTATTGTTACACCGGCCGTTCTAACAGAAGAAAAACCACACCGGTTCTCACTATAAATAGTGCGAGTAGACAATCACCAGAGAGAAAAAGGACAGTATTGTAACTGTCTAGCCGAGTGCCAGTCAGTTTCCTTACCTTTGCACTTTTTATGTCAATACACTTGTTATCTTAACCCAACCTCGACTTGACTTCTTTTTACTGTTGCACTACTTCACAACAGTTATTATTATTATACTCACTATGATTTTCACCCAATTCATCATCAGGTACTGCTCACTGACAATAACCAGTTGTGTTCGTCTGGAGTTCGACTGACAAGATGTCTCCTCGGCTTTCATATAAGAATACCTAACTTTATAAAGATGGAGGTATCAGTTTTATCTGTCTACTTCTCTATATAAATATTGATATATCTATTGATTACCATAACCTATCTATCCATAAATATATTTATCGATGTATCAATATGTCTCTCTATATGTTTACAGCTTATGCTGACATCATCGAATTATGCATTCGAGGCGTTGATCGCTGCTCTGTCTGTGGCGACTTATCTGACTCAGTTTCATTTGACAAGTTATATCGGTGAGATTGCCGTGCAGCTAAAAAGAATTACATGCGCTTGCAACAGACTAAGAATGATTCTCTCCTTGGAGTCCAGACGATATGGTGCATGTTTACGAGCAGGTTTTTCGTACCGTTTTCATCACTTCAACTGTCGTATAAATATTAATAATTATTATTAATACTACTACTACTACTACTACTACTACTACTACTACTACTACTACTAATAATAATAATAATACTAATAATAACAATAATAATAATGACAATATTCATTATTATTATTATTATTATTATTATTATTATTATTATTATTATTATTATTATTAGTATTTACTCATTTGAAGTTTCCACACAAGTTATTGTTAGTTATTGCTCACTGACAAGTTGTTTTCCTTGGAGTCAGAGTGACAACAAGTCTCTTCGGATTTCCAGCAACACTGCCTCTTTCAATAAGTGTTGCAATTCATGTTGCGTTATTGCAACAGTCATTTACCACTGATATCTTTTTGGCAAGGATCATCATTTTCCTCTGGTATTGGAGTGGATATACGCCTCTATAAGTTTCCAGTATTCTTCGAACTCTTCCAGTGGAGGTCGGGTTAAGGCTCTCCGTTTTCGGTCTTTTCAGATGCCAGGATGACTTTTTACGACCTTTTTGTGTGGTACAAGCCAACATTGGCGCCATCACTTGTGTGTGTCTGTTTGTTTGGGGTATGCCATTTTATGTGAAGTCTCGCATGTTCAATTCCCCTTGGCTCGTGTGTTCTTTTATGTATTTTCTTTATTGCTATAACAACGTTCCAGAATTATTTAAGACTGGTAGACAATTTTCCAGCTATCAGTGGAAGAAAGATTCGGTAATGCATTTGTTGTCGAGTTTAGAGAGGTCAGAGGCGAGTTTAGCAAATCATTTTTATTACTATTACCGGTAAAAAAATCAGGCCCACATGCTTTGGAGGAATCAAGGTTTTTTATGATGTCCCTGATATGAGATGGGATGAGTACCAGGTCAATGTGGCTTGTGCCAATTTCGAAGGAAGTGGTTAGCGGAGTCCAAAGTAGAATTTAAGGCGAAACGCTGGGCAAGTAGTTCAGCCTTGTCAGATCATAGATTATTGTGGTTGGATAGCGGGGTAATTGTTAATTGCCCATTGTTCACCAAACTATTGAAGATTGTCCATAAATCACGAGTATCTAGTTTCTGCAACTGAATGCGTTTTCTAGTAATCTCTGTATACCTTCACTTGGCTTCATCTATCAGAGTCTTACAATTTTTCTTGACGCTATAAGTTTCTGTCTATTCGTAGTTGACTTATGGCGGCCGAATTGTCGGAATGCTTGCATCCTCTGAGAAATAGTAGAGGCACATTTTGAGATAAACTATTGTTAAGAGTGGGGCTTGTCGTAGAATTTTTGCATGGGGAAATGTGCTACAATGCATGTTTTAATCTATTCGGTTACCTCATTTGCGCACTGATCAGCAGGGAGAGAAAACGTGTTAGTACTATCTTTCAATAGCCAATGCAGAGAGTAGTGTAGTATATGTTCAGTTGTGATGATTCTATCCACCCAAGAATTATATTTTCCTTCTCTTTGAAAGAGAGTAGTGTTATATTTGTTCTATTGTCATGAGACCATCCTCCGAGGCATTACATCCTCAATTGCAGTGATGATTTCAAGCATCAGCTCATACATTTTGGGGGATCAAAGTAGTGTATTATCTGTTTTGTGGTCAAGATTATGTTATAATTGTGGTAGTAAGACTCTGACGTAGTTCAGCCACGAATGTAAAATGTGCACAGGTTGAAAACCCGATGAAAGGAAATTAATCCGTACTTCATAAAATGAATACACATCCTATCACAAATTATGAACATATATATAAACAACCAAGACAAAATTAACAGAACATAACAAGTATTTATTTCTCCCTACTTTGCGGGTACCGGTTAGCTTAATATATTTTCCTTCGTCATGATACTATCCTTTCAGGTTAACACACTATGCAACCAGAATGAGCATATATATATATATATATATATATATATATATATATATATATATATATATATATATATATATATATATAACTCAATGTGTGTCTGTATGTGTGTGTATGCACTATAGAAAAAATGTTAGCGAAGCTAGATAAAATCTAAAAGTGGATTCTAATGTAAAATTAACCGAGAATGTAAATGGGCGAATTCCCGAATCTCTAAATTAACTCCTAAGGGGACTATGGGGCAGATTTCGTCTAGGGGTCGATTATTTCAGATATTTTTTAGATTTTAGATTTTAGTGGGCACTGCCCGTTAGTGGCCGCCAGTGCCCGCCACTGTCAACGAGTGCCCGCCAGTGCCCCCCCCCACTGTCCGCCACTCTCAGCCCTATATAGAAATAGCTAGCTTATAATTATTCAAAACAGGAAATGAGTCAGCATTTTTCAGATTTTACATTTAAGTAGATACTGTCCGCCAGTGCCCGCCAGTGCCCGCCACTTTCCGCGAGAGTCCGCTATTGCCCGCCACTGTCTGTCATTGTCAGCTCTATGAAGAAATACCCAAATCATAATTCAAAACAGGAAATGAGTCAGCATTTTTTAGATTTTACATTTTAGTAGACACTACCTGCCAATACCTGCCAGTGTCCGCTACGTAAAAAATTGCAAACTCATAATTAAATAGAGAAAATGAATCTGTATTTTTATAATTTTACATTTTAGTAGACTATGCACACCACGACCTGCTAATATCCACCATTTTTCGCCAATGCCCGACACAATCCGCTATGTAAAGAAATCGCCAACTCATAATTGCTATGAGTTTATTCATATATCGGTTACATAAATGAACATGCTTTATGAGTTATTTCATATGAAATTAGCGCTACATAGATGAACATGATATTATATAATAGGGACGCTACATAGACGAACATGCTTTACGTATTGAAATGGAGGAGGAGAAGAACTCAAGAATTAACAGTGATCATTTGTGCTTTTCGGCGTTGTCTGGGATCAATATAATGTATAAGTCATTGCATTAAAGTTCGATTTCCAAGTGTTTAATAATAAAATGTAAATTGATGATGAACTGTATTGAGGCAATCATTCTCACTGATGGAACTCTTTTTATTCCGAAGATACCAATTATAACATCAAATCTACCCTTTCACAGTTGCAGTCTCCTGTACGACTTGGTTTCGCTATCCCCATGAATAAAAGTCATGGCCAAACACTAAAAGTTGCCGGATTGCAACGTGAAGAACAATGCTTTTCACATGGTCAGCTTTATGTAGGAGCATCACGTGTAGGTTCAAAAACAAATCTGTTTGTGTATGCAAATCAAAATAAAACAAAAAACATTGTTTATAAAGAGATGTTCAATCTTAATGTCAGATGATTTTCTGGTTATTATTAAATGATTGCAGTTTGTATTTCCTTAAACTTTATTTTAATTTTGAAACTTTCCATATCAATTTCAAACTTTTACTTACAAATTTATTTTCATAAACAGCATATGATTATGCATTTTATACATTTGTATATTTGGTTTTCTTAACTGGAAGCATGTTTTAAAATGTACACTGAAATAAAAAAATATATAGCAATTATCCTCCGAAGGAGTAAAGCTGTAACACAATATGTGATAAAAAATAAAATAATAAAATCGACAATTATGTTTTTTGTGGTTTGTATTTAAAGAAAAGGAGCTAAACAAGTTATTTACTTTACCTGGTTTCATTCGTCTTGGGACACCATGTATAAAAAATCCCCCAACCTGTACATAGAACAAGCTATACTAATCTTTCTATTGAGCTATGAGATTGTACATTTGTTATGTGTGCACTACTTCCACTATTGCAAATATTAGGTGATAAGAGTTGTTAAGAGTATAAAAGCAAGTGATGTGAGAACAGTGATCAAAGTTGATAACTTAATCTGCCAACCAATTGAGTATACAGACATTGCTTTGTTATGCTGCACCCGGACATTGCCGGTATCCCTGCTAGATTACTACTAATTGTAATGATTTTTTATGGAATATTGCAATGCTTACTTTTTTCTGTCTTTGAAGAATGTGGTTATACGACAGTTCCCTACTTTTTTACGCACTGCAAAATAATTCAAGCTGAACTGGTTGGACAGTAGATGGCAGAAAAGGCAGTGCTGCATCGTTGGGTACTCCTATTTACAGCACAGATGGCTGAATCAATTACGTAGCCCCATCTGGCTATAGCAACTTTTGATCGCTTCATTTTCGTTCTTAGGCGGTTGAATGTTTTCATTGGAACCAGGGAACTTCTGAACAAGGAGGGGATCCCCATGTAAGTAGGAAGGGGCCTTTTTCTAGCGTTTCGCAAGACTAAACTCCGTCTAAGCAGGATATAAACTGTAGTAAACAATACAAACAAATACAGAACAATGCAACTTCGACTCAAGATGAACATAAATAGTATCTGCCGATGGTCCACATTTCTTACATACGATCCACTCATGATAAGATATTAATTAATTTTGTCCATACATTTTTTCGTGGAAAATGTAAAAGAAAAAACGATCACATCGCACACACGTAGTTTGGGGATTGGTTTCATTCACTTTCTTAACGAATGTGTCCTTTCCCGCGTAAATGAGGAAAGCGAAAGAAAAAAGTAGGAAATATAAAATACATACCACCTGGCTTAATGACAAATTGTCGCATTGAACAGGTGCGAAAAAAAGAAAGAAAATTGTATATTATTTTCTCACCACAGTTTGTTTCTCCTCTAGATATACGTATATTGAAGTGTATCTGAATGCTACTGATTGTAAAGAGTCTATCTACACGACAGAAGATTGGATCAATTAATACAGGCGAACGGGGAAATAGCAGATATATCAACGGCGTTGGAATAATGTAGGTGCGGTAACGATAGTCAGATACGAAATGACGATCGGATTGAATAAGACAAACGTTGTTGGATTTGATTTTACCGAAAAAAACAAACAAATTTGAATAGCAGTTGATCAATTTTGAGGCATATATTTTTTACTAATAAGTCCAAACTTATAAAGAACAACAGCCACTCGATGATGAGCTTCATATGTAATTGAGAAAATTTACATTCATGATGTAATTAACAAAGTTTGATTATTATGAGGACGATTGATGACAACTATTTGTTGATGATTGGTTTGTATGATATAGTCTGCAAGAAAGCAGTCACGTGGTAATGTGTTCAACATATTGACATTTCTGGAAAATCCGCACGCCGCAAGGCACATAGAGGAAGAAAAGAAAAGTAATTTTCGTTTGTGAGTTCTGGCTGTTAATGTTTTACAAGAGAAAGTAGCCAATGGAGCTGGGTCGAGGATCTTATATAGAAAATACGATAGACGAGAAACGTCTTTTATGTGAGAAAAGACTGATGGAATCCGATGTTATAACAACTTTTTTCATAGACACGTTCACTGAATGCGTTGAACGCGTAACAAATCGTTTTTTTTTTTGAAGAAATAATATCTTCATAAATATCTACTGATTGTTATGAACGTTTTATTGAGCACTTATGAAACTTCCGAATGTGTCAATTATCACTTATGAGACCGATTGAACATCCCTCGTTTTTTTGGTTAACAAGAAACTACTTGATTTAATACGGCCGAAAAGATCGTTTGCGAGTATATAAAAATGTTTATAATTAAGAACACAGGCTCAAATCTCTTACTATATTTTGAGCTCTAGTATTTTAATTACTATTGAGCATTCAACTCACTTTTAGTTTGATCTAAAAGGATATATGTACGTACATAGCATACATTTTGGTTTTCTCATACACACATTATTGGCTAAATATGTGCAAACATATCAGTTGTGTATTTCTATCGCAACTGAAATAGGTATGCACATATGTAACGAATATTGTTTATATAAATTAATATATGTATACTATAATACAGCTGCACCTTTTATCGAACACTCCCTGCAGTTCTATTGGAGTAAACTCAAGGAAACAAAAACTATATTAGTACTATATATATATATATATATATATATCAACAGTTACTTGAAAAACAACGTCGGTTCTCCAAGAGCTAACACACATTATTTTATTTTTAAAATTATACATTACAGTTGGTGTTGAGGGTATCCGGGTTCATCGATCTGGGCATGCTTGATTAGGAGTAAAATTCAGATCGATTCGTCTGTACTCTTTTGTTTTCGAAGCTATTACACCAAATCCAGTATGAATCGATCGATGACACCCGGGTACACCCAACATACACTGTCTGTAATGTATTGTTTTAAAAAAAATAAAATGAATTATATATATATATATATATATATATATAGCTTTTTTCGATTTAGACGCCATAATAATAGAATGTAGTTCTTTGTCTTTTTCTTTTTAAAAATAAAAGTACGTCTGTGCTTTTAGAAATTTAAATATAGTCTCTCTTGTTTGAAACGGCGTGAATTTGTAATTATTCTGAATTTACAAACAAAACAATGATGTGTTTTTGTATGTAACCTCACAGACGAACTCTTAATCAAGGGCCTTTAACATCGGGCAGATACTTCGGCAAGTACATTTGATGATTATCGCGTCTCCACCTTAAATTCAGAAAACTTAAAATATATATTTTATCCATTAAAAAAACACACCGTAATTTGATTTCTAAATTCAAAATATTTACAAATTCGCAATGTTCAAAAAGGTGGACAATATTTAATATATATATATATATATATATATATATATATATATATATATATTATACATCTCTCTCTATATATATATATAGAGAGAGAATTTTTTTTTTGTTTTTTTTTTTGTCTTAAATAACTAATATAAGTTAGCAAAAAATTTATATGGAACAAAACGTAAATTTAGTATAAGGAACGTTTATGTTTTTTCTTTTAAGGGTAGTGGGGTCTGATCAACTCTGCTGGGAAGCCATGAAATTAAATACTGTCTTGTTTTTAAATTCCCGAAACAGTTTTTCATGGTAAACAACTGATGATCTCTTAAAATAGTGTTAGAAACTAACTAATATAATAACTGCAAAGAATAAATTGACTTACATGAGTGATTTTCCACTGGAAGACTTGAGACTATAAGTTTTTTTTTAGTTTTTTTTTTTATATAGTTTTAAAGGTTGAGAAACTTCCGAGACTATATATATATATAGATAGATAAAGAGAGAGAGAAGAGAGATAGATCGATAGAAATTAAGGTATTCATTCTATAGTATGGCATATTATAAATTGCAGCCCTTACATATATTAACTAAACGAAGAGACACGCGTTTATGGTGTCTATAATGGCTGAATATAGAATTTTAGAAATAAAACTATCGTCTGAACGTTCGCTTACTAAGTTCGCTTAAGATGGATATTTTTAATCATCATTAAACGTAAAAGTTATTCTATACACACTCGTAACATAAAAATACCCGAATTTATTCGACAAGTTCAGCACACCATTGGTCGTAATCCGAGGTGAGCCATGATGTCGATTGCAAAAGAAAACTGCGTATCAATCTGAAATGTTGTCTTTGAAGCCCTTTAGAATAGAAGATGTGTAGAACCAACATATTTCGCGAAACAATCAAATCGTTTAATCATAGTCATAAGGTGCTTCTTATATTACACAATACTTACTTACAAAAGAAGATGCTGCCTATATATACATATGTATATATGTGTATATATATATATATATATGCATATATACATATATATATGTATGTATATATTTATGTATATATATATGTATATGTATATAATTATATATTTGCATGTATATATATGTATATGTATATATGTATATACATGTATATTTTTATGATTTAAACTACTTATTGATTTTTTTTTCATCTGAATATTTAATATTTAAACCCACCGATGAAGTGCTACATATTCAATAGAAAATGAAAATAAAAAGAAGAGAAAAATAAAAAAAAGAAAGAAAAGAAAGAAGAACACCTTTTTTCGTTTATTCGGAGGTGGGAGGTAGTGATAACAGCCAAAGGCGGTGTTCAATTTTTTTTTTTTTTCAAATATTTATTCAAATTTTTTTATATATATACTATTGTTATCTTATTTTATTCTAACAATATTTACTTCTTTGCTTTTCTGAAAAAAAACCTGACAATTTTCATAATGTATTTATTTAAAAAAAAATATTTTGTCATATTTATTTTTATGATTAACGGCTAAATATGTTTTCATCTATACCCTGGCCAGATTGTGTGTAGTACGCAGTAAATTGTATGAACGGAACTAATTCTTCAATTCCTGTTTGATTTAATTTTCTAATTGTCTACTTAATCTGAAACTATTTAATGCTGTTATGATTTTAGTAAAATGTTATTAAAATGCATAGTTTAATTCATTAACAAATTTTTTTAATTAAAATTTAGTTTAATTTCTTTTTTCGAGAACCTGGGACAACTCTTGCAAAATAGTAATGAATTATCTCCGTTATAAACACACATATAAAACTAAATCTCCAATATATAATTTCTTTTACAGAATTTTCAACACTTATTTGAAATTTCTAAATCTTTTACCTTATTTTTGGATATATTCAATTGTAGAAAAGTAAAAGTGAATCTATATAGTAAAATTTGTTGTAAACATTTATTGCATTGTGATAGCTTTTAATAGCCTTCTATATACGTATTATACACAATACTTCAAGCAACCTACTCCTCCTTGTTATATATATATATATATATATATATATGTGTGTATATATATAACAAGGAGAAGCTTATTTTGTAAGGGTATCGCCAACTGCCATTTAGCTTTGAGGCATAGCTCATTAGGTAAAACAAATTCGAGCTCCGGCATTTGCAATGTTTACTAACATTAAGATATTTCTTACATTCAGTCAGTGTCGCATTATAGCGTAGGGGTTAGCAGCGCCGACTGTCAGCTCGACGGTTGCGTTCGATCCTGGCTTGAGGAACTAACTTGTCTAGCCGCATATATATATATATATATATATATATATATATATATATATATATATATATGTGCATATGTGCATATGTATATGCATCTTTAGGGGAATGAGGTTAACTAGGTATACACCGTGTGTGAGTATTTATAAGTTTTTGCGGGAATTATCTAATAACTACGAATCTATAGTTAGAACTATTGACATTTAAGTATATTGTTACTGTTGTTAACGTTTATTTTGTTGATTAGATATTTTGTTGTTTTTTATATATATGGCTTCTAATATATTGGGTGTTTTTGTTTGTTTGTACGATATTCTAAGATTTTCGTATTTTCTACTAAGAGTTTTCTGAATTGAGATCGATGGCAGGAATGGTAGTTTAATCAGAGAGATGCATTGTCATGAGTTGCTTCTTATATTACACAATACTTACTTGCAAAAGATAATGCTGCCTATATATACATACGTATAGGTGTAAATATATATATATATGTATATATACATATATATATGTGTGTATATATGTATGTATATATATGTATATGTATATAATTATATATATACATATATATATGTATATATATGTATATGTATATATGTATATATATATGCATATATATGTATGTATATATGTGTGTATATATATATGCAGGTATATATGTATGTATATATATATATATGTGCGCATATGTTTGTGCATGTATATATATATGTATATATATATATATATGTGTATATATATGTGTGTATATGTATATATATGTATGTGTATATATGTATATATGTATGTATATATATATGTATGTATATATATGCATATATATGAATGTATATATGTGTGTATATATATATGTATGTATATATATGTATGTATATATAGTTATGTATATATGTATGTATATACATGTATATATGTATATATATAGATGTATGTATATATATGTGTTGATATATATGTATGTATATATATATATATGTATATATGTATGTAGATATATGTATGTATATATATGTATGCATATATATATATACAGGGGTATATATATATGTATATATATGTATATATATATGCATATATATATGTGGGTTTATGTGTATATATGTATAGATATGTATGTATATGTATATATATATTTATATGTATGTATATATATATGTGTATACACATATATGTGTATATATATATGTATGTATATATGTATATATATATATATATATATATATATAAATAATTTTTAATATAAGCGGAATTTTGTTAATCCCCGTAAGTGTGGTCTCGAAAGCCCTTTCGTCTAACATCTCATCAGGAGTAATCGTTGGAATAAAACAGAATGAAATAACAACAAAAAAAGCAGGTCTGGGGAATTTACTGCCAAGAAAATACACGTTTAAAAGATTGAATCCAATTCAACGAATAAAAACGACTAAAAGTAGATTAAGAGGCATAAAAAAGCCAATTTACTTTCCCCGAATAATGTCAACGTCTTTACGAAATCCTTGTGCTTGCAAAAGGAAGGCTTCCGTAAAGCGATCGCGACGGATTTTTAAATTTTCAAATGAAAAGTAGAATCCGCCCGATTTAAGATAGTGAACATCTCTATTTTATACTGATTGGCGCAGCATGCATCGACAGCTAAATGCTTGCCAATAGACGATTCCAAAGCCGAGGTAGAAGTATGGCACAAGAAACCAGATCTACCCTGTCTAATTTTGGATGGGATATCCTGGTTTATTCTGGTCTCCAAATTCAATTTCGTCCGCCCAATATACTCAGCGTCACACTGGCATTTAAATTTATAAATAATATGTATATATATATATATATATATATATATATATATATATATATATATAAATATATATATACATATATATATATATATATATATATATATATATATATATATATATATATATACATATATATATACATATATATATACATATATATGCATATAAATATATATACATATATATATATGCATATATATACATATATATACATGTGTATGCATACATATATATATTTATAAATAATATTATTTCTGCTCAGCCTTCTAATGTCTCTGTCGACAGCCTCCGATTTTCAACACGGACCAGATAGACCCAGTCCAATTTTCTCTGAGCCGGCTCGCTGCACTTTGTTTATCCCTTCCAAGGGGGCTCACAATAACTTCAGGGCCGGCGATACGCCTTTCAATATCCTACATCTAAGGGCCCCAACCGACTCTACACCGATCCCACCCAATTTTCCTAACTAATTCCGACATGTCCATCGCTCTGGCGCCATATCAATCCTCCATGGCCGAAACAAATTCACTCACACGAACCTAATTTCACAAACATCCATACCCGCCACACCGCCGTGGTTCCTTCGTGGGCCTCAGCCACCCACTAAACAACAATGACCCATACCGATGCGGTAAGTCCCAGGTACCCCCAAAAATATATCATGCCATCTTTTTCATGGCTACAACTCGCTTCTTTTTCACGCGTGTTGCACCAAAACAAGTCTTTGTCCGTATAATCGCAAGCTCACCGGCTACCTCCACGGGTCACGCGTAGCGAACATATTATTTATACTATAAGCGGCAGTTGGAAGAGACACGACCCCTACAGGCCCTAACACATCGGACCCCGGTCAAAATTCTTACCGCACCGCCAAAAGTCAATTCCCCTATTCTTACTCCGTTTAATTGGCTGACCTCTACTTAATTTATATTAGTTACTGTTTTTTTTTATATACTAATATTTTAATACGAGAAGGAAAAGAAACAATGTTTTCGGCTAAACCAAAATGAACAAGGAAAATTAATTCAATGAATCTCTCTCTCGACGATACATTTAAATTAAACAAACAGATTCAAAACAATACAATTCCAACGAAAACACCCTCACCCGAACATAAACAACACAAGAAATCAGTTCCTCCACCCACCGAATGCATTTTTTAAAACATGGACAGAAAGTGTGCGTGCTTGTGTGTATGCGTGTAAATTCGTCACCGTCTCTTGTTCTTTCCGACTTTCTCACCGTTATTTTTTGTTTTTTCCACAAAACTGTCATACTAGCGTCTGTGCATTGTTTTTTTCGTCTTCTTTTTATTACCTTAATTCTAATTTCATGTGTATGTGTGTCACGTATTATTATTTTTTTTATTTATACTTTTTTTGTATGTGTTCTAACAAGAATTACTTAAAAAAATATTTGATTTTGTGTGTGCGTGTGTTTATCTATTACCCGTCATTACTTGTTTTTCTATTCCGTTTTTTTCTATTCCACTGTTTTCACTTTTACGGCACATCACGTCTTTTTTAATCTGTTTTTTGTTGAACTCAATTATTAAGACGCAGTCTCTCAAAACAAAACAAACGGCCTTTTACTTACTGTTTTAAAGTTCTCTCTCTTTGTCTTTGCCGATGACGTGCCGTGCGATCATTTATCATTTAAGACCAATGCGTTCTGTGATAACCCAAGTTCATTTTTTTTTCTTGTAAGAAAGTCCCGGTCACAGCAACCAAAAAGGTGATTGTTGCATAGCCCCTCTGCTTGGGCCGCTACATCCTAAATCACGTCTGATAGGTACGCCTTTAAAACCCAGACGGACTTAAACTCCCACTTCCCACGCAAAGGCCCGTGACGTCACAGAGCATCTATCGCAGGTACACATTGACCCTTGATCTGGGGTCTCGTCACGTGGTGACCCTGTCACGTGTGTGAGCTCCGACTGTGAGAACAGTCCTATTCTGCCATCGACTGCACGGGTCCACCCGCACTAATTCGCGATTTCCTCCAGATACGTCCATTCCCATAGGCCCATTATCCAACATATATATATGTATATATATATATATATATATATATATATATATATATATATATATATATATATATATGTATGTGTATATGTATAAGTATGTGTACATGTACATATTTATATGTATATATATGCATGTGTATATATATGCATGTGTGTATATATATCTATGTATATATATATATGTTTATATGTATATATATTCATATACTTATATGTATATATATATGTATATATATATGTATATATATACATATATTAATGTATATATATATGTATATATATATATTTGTATATATGTGTATATATGTATATGTATGTATATATAATTATATATATATGTGTGTATATGTATATATATGTATATATATGAATGTATATATCTCGATGTTTATATATATATATGTATATCTATATATGTATGTATATATATCTATATAGGTATATGTATATGTGTATATATATATGTATATATATGTATATATGTATATACATTTATATATGTGTATATATATATATGTATATATATATATATGTATATATGCATATGAGTATATATATGTATATATATATATATATATATATCTATATATATATATCCATATATGTATATACCTGTATATCTATATATATCTATATATATATCCATATATGTATATACCTGTATATATATATATATATATATATATATATATATATATATATATATATATATATATATATATAAGTAGAAAACTCAAGAATCTTTTATCAGGTTCGAATATTATTTCGACATATATATATATATATATATATATATATATATATATATATATGTATTAAAACCCTGATTTCAAACCTCCACTGACTTGTGGATTACCGGTACACGGGTGAGGCTAAGTGAGTAAACCCCGACAGAAACTCCGAAGTGAAGCCCCGAAGGCGGCTGGTCCCTGCACTGCAAGACCTCCCGTCAACTCCTGAAGCCACGCTGACGTCAACTGTATCGGCTCGCCTTTCCGTTGTATCCCGCCAGCAAGGTTGGAGAGGGGGGTCCTGACGACTGGGCATTCCCAGGTCCTCCATATCTTTTGCCCAGGCTCGCGTCCTGGAGAGGTTACTCCAGTGCCGCATTGCTGCAACACAACACGGGGAGACAGCAGTTACCGGTTAAAAAGTCCTGGCAAATTGGCGTCAGCTGGGACGCCTTGGGTTGTCTTCTGTCGGTTGGGAGGACTATTAGAATTCCCTCTGGCCCGCTACCGCCCGCCTTAAGCTGGGCAGCCCCCAGTCAATAAGGTGCTGGCCCGCCACTGTCCGTCTACTTCAGTGGGTGCCTGGAGTGTAGGCTAAAAGCCGAAAAACGGATTGAAACCTTGCGCCAACGAAACCAAAACTAAAGCCACCAGTGCTGAAACTGGCAACATGGAACGTCAGAACAATGTGTCGTGGTCTATATGACGACCTCCAAAAATTGATGACTCCAGGAAAACTGCAACCATAAATGGGGAACTAAAGAGACTGAACATAGACATAGCAGGACTGCAGGAGACACGACTTCCTGACGATGGTAGCCTAAAAGAGAGAGACTACACTTTTTTCTGGCAGGGGCAAACATGAACATCGACTCTACGGGTTGGATTTGCCGTCCGGCACTCCCTTCTACAAGCCATAGAAGCACCCTCCTCAAGCACACCAAGAATCCTCTCCCTCCGTCTCAACACCTCGTCTGAACCAGCGACTATTCTTACCTTTTATGCCCCAACACTCTGTTCTGCAACAGAGGCAAAGGACCTGTTCTACCAGGAACTTGACGAAAAGATACAGCAGATCTCTGCAAATGAGAAAATATTCTTACTCGGTGACTTTAACGCCCGGGTTGGAGCAGACTACGCCTCTTGGCCCCGTCCTTTGGGCCATTTCGGTGTTGGCAAGTTAAATGAAAACGGCCAGCGTCTCCTTGAGCTCTGCTCTTACTGTGACCTCTGCGTCACTAATACCTTCTTTCCGACTAAGCCCCATCACAGGGTGTCGTGGAGACATCCCAGGTCTCGCCACTAGCATCAACTAGACTACATCATTACTCGTAGATCGCTCATAGATCAAGTACTGGTTACGCGCAGCTTTCACAGCGCCGACTGTGACACATACCATTCTCTGGTCACTAGCAAGATACGCCTTCTCCCCAAACGTGTCCACCGATCAAAGCAGAAGCCCCTGCCTCGCATCAATACAGTCGGAACTGCTATACCTGAGCTGCGTGAACGCTTCGCCAGGGCCATGGACAAAGCCCTAGAAGACTGTCCAATAAACAGTGTCATGCTGAGGTGGAACCACATCCGAGAGGCTATGTTTCAGACTTTTGGCAGGAAAGAAAGGAGGCAAGAACACTAGTTTGAGGCGGGAGCTGCTGAGATCAACCCTGCCATAGCTGCAAAGTGTGATGCCCTACTCACCTACAAGAGAGATCCATCCACTAGGACGTTTGCAACACTGCGTACTGCTCGTAGCTATGCACAGAGGATTGCCAGACGCTGTGCAAATGATTACTGACCCCATCTCTGCCAGAACATCCAGATTTCTGCCGATCTAGTAAACGTGCGCGGAATGTATGAGGGGATGAAAAAGGCTTTCGGTCCAAACGTTATCAAGACCGCCCACTCAAGTCAGCTGAAGGCCTGGTCATTACTGACCGATGCAAACAGATGGAAAGGTGGGTTGAGGACTATCAGGTACTTTACTCGAAAGAGACCAAATCACTTCCCAGAATGGACGAGCTGGACACCCCACCCACCATGGAAGAGCTCAGCAAAGCCATCGACTCCCTAGCTAGCGGCAAGGCCTCAGGCAGCGGTAACATCCCACCTGAGGTAGTAAAGTTGGCAAAGGGTAGTGCCCTCCTGGAGCACCTATATGGACTCTTGCTGCACTGCTGGGAGGAAGGAACTGTGCCCAAAGACATGCGCCACGCTAAGATCATCACGTTGTACAAGAACAAAGGAGAAAGAAGTGACTGCAACAATTACCGTGGTATATCACTGCTAAGGATTGTCGGCAAGACCTACGCACGCGTCCTCCTCAACAGACTGCAAATTCTCGCTGATCACGTCTACCCAGAGGAACACAGTGTGGCTTTAGACCCGCCAGATCGACCATAGACATGGTTATTACCATAAGACAACTCCAGGAGAAATGTCGCGAGCAGAGGCAGCCTCTCTATCTGGCCTTTATCGACCTGACCAAAGTATTTGTCTTGGTCAGCCGAGATGGACTGTTTGCCCTCCTTCAGCGGATTGGATGCCCGCCCAAGCTTCTGAGCCTAATCGTGTCCTTTCATGAAGACATGAAAGGGACCGTCCAATTTGATGGATCGAGCTCTGAACCTTTCCCGATCAAAAACGGTGTCAAACAGAGATGCGTTCTTGCCCCTACGCTCTTCGGAATTTTCTTTTCCTTGCTCCTCTCATACGCATTTGATGAGTCTGTTGACGGCGTGTTCATACACACCAAAAGCAACGGTGGATTATTCAACATCGCACGTCTGCGAGCCAAAACGAGGGTTCAGAAGGTTCTCATCAGAGATCTGCTTTTTGCAGATGCTGCTGCACTTGCTGCACACTCAGAGGAGGCCATGCAGCGTCTTGTTGACTGCTTTGCAGCTGCATGCAACGAGTTTGGACTGTCCATCAGTCTGAAGAAAACAGAGGTCATGTGCCAGAACGTTAGTGATGCTCCAAGCATCTCCATTGGTGAACACACCCTCATGGTTGTGGACGAGTTCACCTACCTCGGCTCGAAAATCGCAGGCAGCCTTTCCCTTGACTCTGAGCTTAACACAAGGATCGGCAAGGCAGCAACAGCAATGGCCCGCCTGACAAAACGAGTTTGGGAAAATGGTATGCTGACTACCAACACAAAGATGCAAGTATACCGGGCAGTTGTGCTGAGCACCCTCCTCTATGGCAGTAAGGAATGGACACTCTACTCTCATCAGGAGCGCAGACTGAACGCCTTCCACTTTCGTTGCCTCCGCAGACTCCTCGGCATCACCTGGCAGGATCGAGTCACCAACATTGACGTCCTGGCGAAGGCAGGATTGCCCAGCATGTATGCTTTGCTGCGAGCTAGACGCCTCCGCTGGTTGGGCCACGTGCTCCGCATGAACGACGGCCGCATCCCCAAAGACATGCTATTTGGAGAGCTTGCCACTGGCACAAGGCGTACTGGACGCCCCACTCTCCGCTACAAGGACGTCTGCAAGCGGGATCTTAAAGCTGGCGGACTCAACCCCTCTCAGCTCGAGACCGCTGCCTTAAACCGCCAAGGTTGGCGAATCGTCATCCGGAACATCATCAGTGCAGCTGAGGAGAGGTGAAACACCCGATGGAGGGAGAAGCGATCACGCAGGACGCAAAAGAAGGAGTCGCCCCATCACATGTTCACTGTTAAAGAAACAGAAAGATGAGAGAGAAAAAAAACAAAGACTACACAGCCTGTTGCAACCCTGGGTACACATTCTGACCAAGACCATGACGCGCATCCCCCATGATCTCCCGACATCGATGGAGCCAACAACAATTAATATATATGTATTCTTTTTTTACATATGTCTTACGTAACCGATAACCTTTTTAACTTTTGTTATTAATACAGGGTATTGCTTTAGGCAGAGTGTTTTGCAGAAATAAAATGTTATTATATATATATATATATATATATATATATATATATATATATATATATATATATATATATATAGAGAGAGAGAGAGAGAGAGAGAGAGAGAGAGAGAGAGAGAAATTATCAGGTAGTGTACGGCTCTTCAATTTTACTAGATTTAGCAAGTGTTTTTAAGTTCAGATTTCAAATTTGATAATCAGATATCTTTCAACTGTCATTAGCATCATCAGGAATCTTACCTCTGCTCCAATGAACCTGCTACTGAGCGTAGGGGAAATTACAGCGAGTTTTTTTTTCTTTTTTTACCGATTAAATGAAATCATATTTATTATTTTTACAGGGTATTGCTTTTAGCGAGTGTTTTGCAGAAAGAAAATTGAATGACTCAATTATACGGGGATGATATATTTTGATTGATTCAATTTACTTTACAATTATGTGTGATTTAGTATCGATTTCAGTACGACCAGACAAAATGTTTGTCCGCAAATTTTCGACTAGCCCGACTTCGGTACGAGACGAAGTAGACAACATCTTTTTATGTGGGTACATTTGATCTCATGTTGTAGGAAATTTATAAAAGTGCGATATTGATGCAGCCTGCAATTTAATACCTATTGGACGAAGCCATGTACACGTTGTATTCCTATGAGACGAAGTCGAATGTACTTTTATATACACGTGTATATAAAGTTAGATTGTACTGATGTGAATGCGATAAAATCTCTCTTTATAAAAGTGAATGTGCACTTGTCTCTTTATTATATAAATCTAGAAAGTAACACCCATTCAAATGAGTTTCAATAAGTGTTACATCATTAACACACTCCAAAAATACCATTACAATTTTACTTCGATTCAATCTGAAGTCACTTGGGTACAATATCGGTTAAGTCCATGAAACAACCTAACTATATTAGAACGTAAAACATGATATTATTTTACAATAAATTTTCTTCGTTTCATAAAACAAAAATAAGCTTAAACCAAGAATATCTCAGTGAAGGGTAGTTATCAAAATAGTTTAAATATTTAAATCATAATTTTATTTTTTATATTTTTAATATTTAAAATTAAGGAATTTATTTTTATTCGTGAAAGCAGTTTGCCGTTTTACAGCTGCCTGTAATAACAAGTAGTGTTTGTTTAGAAAATCCCACTGCGTTAACAGTTTATTACTTGACCTCATATTAAACATTTTATTTTTAACTTTTCCCTGTAGACGAACATAGTAAACATGACTATATTATAACTTATTTCCGACCATCAATATGCACCACACATACAACGCCGACGTAATTACAACAATAAAGTAAAAATAAGAAATAAACCAAAGCATAAAGATCACAAAATATAATTTCAATCAATTTAGATTACATTTATTTTATTATTCTTGTATTTGAGTTATGTTCATCCCTTAGTTCCTCTTTATTTTGTTTTTATGGATACATGGGTGTGTGTGTGTGGCAGGCGGTGTTTCTCCTCATAAACCATTTCTTTCTCATCTGTGTTTGTATTCTATGGGGTTGTCTTCAAGATAGGCGGACCGACATTTTGTACAATAGAATTGGAAATCGATGAGAATTAACTCAGACATTATGGAGTACAAATGCAGGATAATCATTTAAGAAATTAACGGAAATACGTATTAAGAATAAGCTCAAGAAAAGGGAGCTGTTATATACACATATATATATATATATATATATATATATATATATATATATATATATATATATATATGTATATATTTGTGTTATAATGGAATAATTTCAGGAGGAAATCCGGGTATGAGAGCTCAATGTGATAAACAGAGCGAGCATAAAATCAAGTATAATAACACGAAATTACATAATTATCGATGCAATAATTTAGTTTAACCTTGTGTTTTCTTCAAGCATCCGATCCAGATAATTACATAATGTAATTATCTGGATTGGATGCTTGAAAAAACCCACCAGGTTGAAAATAAATCATTACATCGATAATTATGTAATTTCGTGTTATTATACTTCAGTTTATATATATATATATATATATATATATATATATATATATATATATATATATATATATATATATGACAGCCTGTTTCGTCGTATGACATATATTTGGTGTATCTAGATGCTAAGTACCTAAGCTGAGATCAACACCAGACTAATTCTTTTAACAATAAGACTTCTTACCCTTTGCACTAAGCAAAGCACTTTTGAAAGATTATTATTGCAATTAGCGATTAAAAACTTATAAATCACGGCAGAGCCTACATATGAAATTCTCAATATTGTTTACAACAGAGCGTTATGATATATATAAATGCCAATAATGTGTACCTATCTGAACATGTAACTGCAGTTTTTTTGGGATTTCCTTTCTTGAGAAGTGTGCAGAACAATTATATGCGTCTGAATAGATATTTAAATGTGTATTTGAATGTACAGCCGAATATAGTAATAACATTCTGAAGAAATGGATAACTCATAGAAACTGCAATAATATGTTCAGATTATTTACTGTTGTTATATATATATATATATATAAATATATATATATATATATATATATATATATATATATATATATATATATATATATATATATATATATCTGGGTAGACAAGTACAATTAAACAGTTTAAGTAATGCATGTATATTCCTGTCGAAGTTAATAGATAAATATCAAGAGTGTAATACGAAGAGAGACAAATAAACCAAATAAATTAGTTTCATTAGTTGAACCATTGGCGTTATTTTCCTAATATGAAATTATAGTATTAATTGTGCAGAATTGCCTGTAAGCTATCCGGATAATAATGTACGTTAACTGCATGTTTGGACAATAGTACGTTTCATTTC
The DNA here is from genome assembly GCA_963556195.1 of Sepiola atlantica. Classification (NCBI taxonomy): domain Eukaryota; kingdom Metazoa; phylum Mollusca; class Cephalopoda; order Sepiida; family Sepiolidae; genus Sepiola; species Sepiola atlantica. The sequence goes on along the minus strand of OY744553.1, from coordinate 18,681,654 downwards.
GAATGTTTCTATTAGTCTTCATCTAAATTGTAGTGTATTGCCGCCACATACACAAACAACAGAGTGGCTTGAACGCCTTCCAGATAGTGTTTTAATGTCTAATAGACACTATTCTCCAGTGTATTCGATTTATCTGCACAGTGGCTTGTCACTACTTTTTGACCAGGGGATACTTACTTTTGTAAACCTTGTAATTTAGGTTTTAATCAATAATATTTGTAAAGAAAAATGGATGAAATGTCTACAGAAACTTTTAACAGATTTATTACAACTGAACACAATATAAAATAATGAGTTAATTGACCGCTGTGAGCGAAATGAAATATACAGTCTCCAGACGTGATCTGTTTACTTTTCTACTCCTGGCAAGACTTCATTTTCAAGGGCGATAACTCTTAACCTTCCCGAAATAGTGCAAGGGAGATAAATCGTTTCGTTAGTTATCCTAACACTTACCCTTACAAGTAAACCATGACCAAATATAAAAAATAACATAGTATTCGTAGTGCAGATAAGATCTCCTCGACACGGCTATACACTGGATCATCCGAGAAAGGTTGCACGTTCTCCAAGTGATGTTACCACAAGTAACAGAACTTAGCTTGATACTCCACCAGCTCAGATTAATTCTTGAATCCGCAATAACCCAAAAAAACACACGCAATATATAGATCAACGATAGCATAGATCAGTGGTTAATTGACAAGAGAGAAAGTAGTGTCCGTCACTGCTTGACTAACTCATTGTTTAGAGGTAAAAGAAAATAATTCATTGAACACATGTATATGTATGTGTCTCTCATATAATCAAGTGTTAGCCTCAAGAAGAAGACCCTACTTTCTGAGAGCTAACTGAAACCAAATTAAAACAAAAACCTATATATTCAGTAAGATTATATATATATATATATATATATATATATATATGTATATATATATTATTTTTGAGCAAACCAGAACAATATGTTTTTTTCAAAAAATAAGATTTATTTCATCTAATCTTTAAAAAGCAAAATCGTGTTTCCTTTTCCTTTTCATCGTCCGATGTTCAGTGGACTTCTTTTGTATCAGACGGAACAATCCGGTATGTCTGTTAGCGCGGCTACGCTGGTTTGAATCAGTAGAAGTGTAGACATCTTTTTAAATTTCGTGAGAGTATAATTATTTTCTTTTTTTAGAAAAAATATGTGTTTTTTAAATAAATCAAATTCATGTTAAGCTAAGCTTTCGACAATTAAAATGTCTCTTGTCTAAGGAAAATGTGTTTTTCTTTTTTCTGTTCATCATTAGATGTGAACTGGACTTCTTGGTGTCCGAAAAGAACAATCCATCGTTTTAATCATCAGGATTGTAGACATATATTTAAAAACATCGTAATTTAGAAAACATTAAAATCTGACGATGAAAAGGAAAAAAACACATTTTCCTATATATATATATATATATATATATATATATATATATATATATATATATATTGAGCTTAATAGTATCACGATTAATTATTATACACCGATCATTCAAATAACTTTAATTTATTCAACATTTAAATATTATATATATATATATATATATATATATATATATATTATATATATATATATATATATATATATATATATATATATATATACATAATGTTGCTGTCTACTCGTTTTCGAGTATGACCATGTAATACTAGTGTACATTCTTCCGGAGAAAAGCGTGGCTGTTGCCTTTTAGGTCTGCCAGATGTAAACAGACCATACAACCTACTTCATTGATCGGATGGTATGGCATAATTGACAGAGTCACTTGCTTGTCCTCAATTCTACTGTACATACACTCATTGGTAATTCACCAAAACATAACGTGACATGATTACCAAATTGCGAGCTTGGAATATAAGCTGTCTTGGAATGTATATGTATATGTATATGTATATACATGTATATGCATATGTTGTTATGTATATGTATATACATGTATATGTATATATAAGTGTATGTGTACATACATAAATATGAATATATATATACATATATATATATGGGTATATGCATATTCATGTATATATATATATATACATGTGTGTACGTATATACATATATATATATGTATATATATGTGTATATGTATATACATGTAATAATTATATACACGCATATATATATGTGTATAGGTATATATATATATATATATATGTATCTGTATATCTATACACATATATATATATATGTGTGTGTATATGTATATACATGTATATGTATACATATATATATGTGTATATGTATATTTATATATACATATGTATATATATACATATGTAACTATATCCAAATATGTATGAATATATGTATATATATATATATATATAGATAGATAGATACGTATCTATATGTGTATATATATACATATAAACACATATCTATATGTATATGTATATGTATGCATGTATACATATCGACACACACGTATATATAAATATCTATAAAAAGATATATCTACATATGTATATTTATAGATATGTATATATATATGTATATATATACATACGTATATCAATATGTATATATACATATTCATATATACACATATGCATATATATATACATTTTTATATATATGTATATATACATACGCCTGTATATGTATATGTATATGTGTATATACACATATGCAGATATATATATAGATTAATCTATATATGTATATATTTATGTATATATATATATGCATATATATACATTTGTATATATATGTATATGTATATACACATGTTCGTATATGGGTATATATATATGTATATGTATACGGATATATATATATATATATATGTATGTATATATATATGTATATATAGATATGTATATGTATGTTATAATTATATAAATGTATATATATATATATATATTGGTATATATATGTATCTGTATATCTATATATATATATGTATGTATATGTATATACATGTATATGTATACATATATATGTATATATGTAAATTTATATATAAATATGTATATATATACATATGTAAACATATCCACATATGTATAAATATATGTGTATATACACACCCGTATCTATATATTTATATATATATATATACACACATATCTTCATATATATATATGTATATATATATATATATATATATATATATATATATATGTATATGTATGGATGTATACATATATATATACACATGTATATATATGTATATAAATATGTATAAAAAATATATCCACATATGTATATTTATGCATATGTATATATATGTATGTATACATACGTATATCAATATGTATATATACATATTCATATATATATATACCTATGCATATATATATACATTTGTATATATATGTATATATATACATAAGCCTATATATGTATATACACACATATATGTGTATATACACATATGCATATATATATATATTAGTCTATATATGTATATATTTATTAATATAAATATGCATATATAAACATTGGTATATATATATAAATATATGTATATGTATTTGCACATTTACATATATGTGTGTATATGTATGTATATGTATATGGATATATATATATGTATGTATATATATATATGTATATATAAATATATACATATGCATATATATATATATATATATATATATATACATATGCATATAAATGTATATATAAATATACATATATATATATTTGTGTATGTACATATGTATATATACATATGTATATATACACATCTGTATATATATGTATGTATACATATGTATATATATATGTATATATAGATATGCATATATATATGTATATATATACATATGCATATATATGCTAATATATATATCTATATGTATTAATATATATTTACATATGTATATATATGTATATATATATATGTATATATATGTATATATACATATGTATAGATTTATGTGCATATACACATTTGTATAGATATACGTATATATTTGTGTACATATATACATGTTTATAGATAAAGATATATACTTATGTATAGATGGATATCTATACATATGTATATATGTGTATATATATGCATATGTATAGATGTATATCGGTGTATCTTTTCATATATATATATGTATATATATGTATATATATATGTATATATATGTGTATTTACACGTATATATATATGTATATATCGATATATATATATATATCACTCATATATATGTATATACATAAACATGTATATATATATATATATATATGTATGTATATATATGTATACATATGTATATGTATATATATACATATATATACATAGGCATATATATATATATATATGTATGTATATATATAAATATACCTTTTTCTATATTGACATTTATATGCATATATATGTATACATTTGTATATATATATATATATATATATATATATATATATATATATATATATATATATATATATTACTATTTCATGTATCAACATATAATTTCATAATGTTTATAAATGAATTAACAGTATTTATTTCAATATTTAACAAGAAGTACTTCGTGGGTTTTTACCTCTTTAGATTTTAAAACTAGATATATCGACTACAAAAGCACATTTACAAACAAAGAACGTCGAATTAAAAAGGCACTTGCACGCTCAAAGAAAATTGACGCTCACCAATAATAGAATAGAAAATAATACGACTTGCCAGAACATGTAGAAATTTAGACGACCCGTGTAGATTATGTCTGAAAGAGAAATTTGAAATCCTTAAGAGTCAAGCCAACCAGAATCTATTAAACTGTAGTAGTGAGATAGCAAACAGCTGCCTGAACAGGATAAACATTTTTTCGGCATAGAATACATTAATAAATAAACAAATAAATATGTAAACAAAACTAAATTAAAACCTACTAACTTACAAACTAAAACCTAAAATAGAAATACAAGGCAGCACGTGTTAGATGAAGGCTACCTATAATATGTACACAACAAAGAAACAGGGATAGACCACCTTATAAAAAACAGAACAATATAATGGGAAATAGGAAGTAAAATGAACCGAACCTTTGTTCGTGAGAGGCCCAACGATTGGCTAAGACAACAACAAATAATCTGATTTGTTAACTAGCTTTTCGTGTATATAAAAACACGCGAAAAAACTAACTATTATATTTTAGATGACGATTTTCTGTACGGATGAAACGCGGGAGCCGCTGTGTTTTTTAATTGCCATAAATATATATTCATAACTTACTATATACATACATACATATATATATATATATATGTATATGCATACGTATGTATATATATATACATATATATGCATACATATGTATATATATATGTACATATATATGCATACGTATGTATATATATATATTATATATATATATAAATATATATATATATATATATATATATATATATATATGTATACATATATTCGTATAAATTTGGATACTTTCGGGTTTTGTCCTTGTTTATGTGAAAAGTTCTTGTAAAGTTACTTGATATACATATACACCTTATGTTTCCAATAATTAATTTTATAACATCTCGTGAATTGAAATAAATTAATCTTTCAATTTCCCATTCACGGTAGACAAGGTGCATTATGGGAAGACTTATTCGAAAATAGCATGTGTCTTTGCTTTAGCAGTAAAAAGAAAGCTTATATTTGATGTTTACCTTTTAAAGTCCAATTTTCCGTCAATGAAAAAAGCTTCAAGAAACTATAGAACTTGGTAGTTTCATTATATCATAAACAAGTTAGAGGATATTACTAGTTTATTAACAGTTAAAATGAGAATACATTAGTACATGACCGTTTGGAAGTTTGAAGGAATTTCGAAAGTCTTTAAAATGTCCAATGGAAAGTCAGTTATGATTTTAAAATTTATGTATAAATAGATTGAATGTTTTGGAAGCTATTTACACCCAATGATACGATAGGGATTACAAAATTACATTAACATAGTTCCAGTTCTATAATAATTTAAGTCAACTAATAATCTAAACGATATCGTAATTCTATTTTTAAAAAAACTATTTACTAAAAGAAAACCACGAAATAAAAATTAAAGTAAAAATACTCCCGGATAACACCGAATAGGGACAGAAAATGATAAATTTAATATCCAACTGTTTCTCTTTCTCAACGCGAACTTCTGTGATATAAATTTTTGAAGAAGTATTTGTGATTTGCAAGTTAAACAACTGCACGTAGATCGAAGTAAGTAAATAAAAATCGAACGTAATGTACGCATAAATAAATATGACCAATCTGTTCCAAGGTGACTAAGTGCACAATTTGGGAAGTTCAAAGATAATGAAAAATACAAATGAAATCGTTGATGTCTCTAAGTTGATATGGAAAAGACTTATACCCCGGGAGAAATATAGCAAGGGAAGATATTAATACGATGCGCCATTCAACCTGTCCGTTGTATGATAACAAACGATATTTTTTAACATACGTGACAGACCAACCTACTGGGAAACCGGCCGTTTGTAAGTATAGAGACACGCGGATGAGAATAAAAAGCGTTGAACGATGTAAAACACTATTTCAAAACTAACCGTGACTGACAGACTAAACGGTAAAATATCCCACTGTTAAAAGAGACAGAGCGACCGATGGACATGCCTCTAATAGAGATGCGTGGACGCAGACAAAAGTCACACGTGTTCAGCTATAAAAATGTTATTTGAAACGTAAGCGTAACCGTCAGAATGACCTACTTAGCTTCTTATACAGATTAATAGACGCATCTAAAACTGCCATTTTAAACTTAAACGCGTCAGCGCGACAGACAGACAACTCTTCTTATAGAAATACATGGACGTATCTAAAATACAATCGTGTATAGCGATGTCAATTTAATTTTAAACCTGAGCGTAAATGGCCGTTCGATTAACCGATGAAATAATAATTCAGATGAAGCGCATCAGATCAACCAACGGGTGGACAAAGTCTCTCCTATCTATAGAAATTATTAGTAAATGCTTATATATTTGTTTGTACAGGATTGACGCCTCTTGGCCTTTTGGCTAAGATCAAAGTGTAGTATCTGTTCCGATAGATACTGCACCCCATAGACTGGTATTGTCTTGGCCTTCGGGGCTTGATTTACGCCGGTCTATGGGATTGTCCTGTGCAGTTCTAGGAGGTCCACCCTCCCAGGCTTCGCCTCCCCTCTTTGGGGATGAGTAAGTTTATTGCTTACTGCCTGAGGCGCCCCTACCGGGGAATGCCGACGGGGCTGCCCAGGCAATTTTTGATGGTCAGAGTGCTCACCTCTCGGGCGCTGGCTTTTCAACCCCCACTTTCCGACCCGAGCTTGGGTCACATCTTACTTGTGGGAGTAGGATAAAACTGGCCTTGTGCCTAACTCCTGGAGAGGAGTAAATAAATAACCTAAGAAACCCATGATTATGCATTTTGGAACACAACTGCTAAGCATAAGGGTCATGATGTGAGCTCTGTTTTGTTTAATTTAGTTTCATGTAAAGAGTTAACACAGGGTAGACCCTTTTGTAAATATTCAGATACCCTCGATTTTGTAAAACTTTGACAATTGATATTATACATAAATTAATAAACAATCCCTAAAGTTCAGTTCTTTTCGAGTATTTTAAAGGGTTTTAAGGAGTTATATTCCCTAAGAACTACTTAAAATATTTGAAAGAATTTGACACCTCTCATTTGAAACTTCAAATCTATCAGATTTAAATTGACTCTTAACCATAGTCATTAGACACGAATTCCGCAAACTTTCCTGAATTTCAATTTCTACTATAGACCCTTAAGCTCAAGTCTTTAATTTTAGACATTTTCTCGAATCAAAATCATGTAATAGCTTTTGATCAAAATTGGAATAAGGATTCTAGACGTAAGGTTTAGTAACATTATATCAACTATTTTTCTCGTAGTTATATAATGGTAAACACTGTAAGGACAAAAATGCTATTTTATATATAAGCGGGAGAGTCGGAGCGATAAAATATTTAAAATTTTACTGTGACAGAATGACTTACCGACGAGGACAATTCTAAAAAAAACTTTCTATATAAAATGAATGAGTTCTATTTTGTATATCTTTACCTACAAAATATCTATTAACTATCTCGGAAAGATTTGAACTTAAATATATATTCCGTTATTATCTTCTTGTAACCTTTTGGTCGAGATCAAAGTGTAGTATCTGTTCCGATGGATACTGCACCCTATAGACTGGTATGTCTTGGCCTTCGGGGCTTGATTTACGCCGGTCTATGGGATTGTCCTGTGCAGTTCTAGGAGGTCCACCCTCCCAGGCTTTGCCTCTCCTCTTTGGGGAGGAGTAAGTTAATTGCTTACTGCTTGAGGCGCCCCTACCGGGGAATGCCGACGGGGCTGCCCAGGCAATTTTTGATGGTCAGAGTGCTCACCTCTCGGGCGCTGGCTTTTCAACCCCCACTTTCCGACCCGAGCTTGGGTCACATCTTACTTGTGGGAGTAGGATAAAAACTGGCCTTGTGCCTAACTCCTGGAGAGGAGTAAATTACTCTTCTTGTAACTGTGTCCACTGGTGTCTCATGAAATACCCGGTACGAGGCCGCCACGTGAACACACTGCGCCGGAAGGCATAGTTGAGGCGGTGAGTCGTCTTGCCATTCCCCTGGTTCACAAACGGATAACCAGGTGCGTTTCGTTTTTGTTTTTCTGTAAATAAACTTTGAATACCAATAATGGCAGCTGCGATAGTAAATAAGGCACTGCTGTCCTTTGTTTGTTAAGATATTGAAAAGAATAACAAATAGTAAACTGATGCAATAATTATCTGTTTACATTTATATTATACGTATACGTATTGATTACTCATGTTTACTATTTTTACGTTTCAGTTAAAAATGTGTGTGTGGATAATTTGTGTGTGAAACAAAATGAAAAGTATAATTTTATTGAGCATTCTATCAAATTTGAGGAAAGTGTTTTACTTCTCCTTTTAATCAGTTTGACAAAAATATAAACGATTACATTACCACATGAATAACGATAGAAAACAAAATGAGGAAGATATAGTATCTAATTTTGCATTTGAATAAAATATGTATTATTGCCGACATTTTTAAAACATGTAATTTCTTTTAATGGTAACGCAAGCGTAGAAATGGGCTTTGCTGATAACAACCAACACAATTAAAAAATATGTTTGTAATATATGTTGCTATCTACCGACTTACGGACATATATATATATATATATATATATATATATATATATATATATATATATATGAGTATATGAAAGGATAAAAATAATCCGACGGTATGAAATTAAAAATGGAAAAGCGGAAGACCTTTTCGCTCAACGTTTCGCCCAAATTTCACGTGGGCTTTGTCAAGAGCGGACGAAGAATACAAAAGCTCGTCTTTTGTCATTTTTGTATTCTTCGTCCGCTCTTGACAAAGCCCACGTGAAATTTGGGCGAAACGTTGAGCGAAAAGGTCTTCCGCTTTTCCATTTTTAATTTCATATATATATATATATATATATATATATATATATATATATATATATATATCGTCTGATACAATTATCTCAATTCGTCTATTATTTATCTATCTACACATCAATATTGATTCTGTTTATATCTACCATTTAATGTGTCTATCTCTCTCTCTCTCTATATATATATCTCTATATATATATATATATATATATATATATATATATATATATATATATATATATATATAACAGTATAATAAAATCTGTATTATTGCCGACATTTTCTGCCTGTGCGTTATAATAATTACCATTTGCATTATCTTTGGAAACGATTCTTAACACAATTAACAACCAAATCAAGCAAGCAGAGAACCGGCTAGTAACTCCCTTTGGATTTGACCATCAATAATTGTTACTGATAAGCTAATAGTCGGCGGAAAGCAAAACAATCTTACTAAACAGCAGGTGTAATTAAGCTTCACGCCATAGATTTAACTCATATATATATATATATATATATATATATATATATATATATATATATAAATATAAATATAAATATATATATATATATATATATATATATATATATATAAATATAGAGGCTAACAAGCCTTCAAAAACCATGTATTAGATGCGAGTAATTAAATCAAAAGAAAAATAAAAATATTTCGAAACATTTAATAAAATATTTCGAAATACCTTCCGTTTTTTTTTTTTTTCTTCATCTTGATTTTTTTTTTTTTTGGCTAATATTTCGCTTGACAAAAACAAGCTTCATCAGAGCCAAGACAAACAAAGGTATAACCTTTTTTTTCCCATAATTTACTTCCTGGTGTTGGTGAAGTGTCACGTCCGGTGTTGTGGACTATTGTTGAAAATGTCTTGTTTTAAATAGAATAGAACTTGAATGCGCATGGTCGCTGCGAGTAATAAATTAGGAAAGTTCATTTTATAAAGCATCTTTGTAAGTTAATATAAATATAGAGGCTAACAAGCCTTCAAAAACCATGTATTAGATGCGAGTAATTAAATCAAAAGAAAAATAAAAAAATTTCGAAACATTTAATAAAATATTTCGAAATACCTTCCGTATTTATATTATTTATATTAACTTACTTATATTATTTATATTATTTATATTAACTTACATAAGATGCTTTATAAAATGAACTTTCCTAATTTATTATATATATATATATATAAATATAAATATATATATATATATATAAATATAAATATATATATATAAATATATATATATATATATAAATATAAATATATATATATATATAAATATATATATATATATATAAATATATATATATATATATAAATATATATATATATATATATATATATATATAAATATAAATATATATATATAAATATATATATATATATATATATAAATATAAATATATATATATATATATATAAATAAATATATATAAATATAAATATATATATATATATATATATATAAATATATATATATATAAATATAAATATATATATATATATATATATATAAATATATATATATATATATATAAATATATATATATATATAAATATATATATATATATATATAAATATATATATATATATAAATATATATATATATATATATAAATATATATATATATATAAATATATATATATATATATATATATATATATATATATATATATATATATATATATATATATATATATATATATTATCCAGGGTTTCAAATCGCTGAGTCCAGATTAAGAAAGGACGAAACATATGCGTACATAGATAATAAACAATAACGAATATTTATATTTGTCACTTCTCGTAAAAAAGTAGAGCACTGTAATGGTAGTACTAACACAGCCCGACGTCACTTGCTTTATAATGCATCATTCCTTCCCTAATAGCAGTAGAATGCCTGGACGTCATGCCGCTTTAAAAGTGTAAAAATGATCATTGTTTATCAGCTATTTAAAATTGGCCGAGCGGTAAACGACGTTGGATTAAAGTTGAACAAATACTTGTAATCCAGGGTTTCGAATCGCATGACCGGTAGTGAATAGACATATCTCTATGCTGATGAGTCCAGATTGAAAAAGGACGAAACGTATACGTACATAGATAATAAACAATAACAAATATTTATATATATATATATATATGCACACAACAAATATTTATATATATATATATATATGCACACAACAAACACACACACACACACATATATATATATATATAGTCTTGGAATTTTTTCAACCATTAAAACTATATGGCAAACAACAAAAAAAAAACACTTTTAGTCCAAAGTCCTTCGGTGGAAAATCATTTTGCTTGTAAGTGAATTTACTTTTTACAGTTACTATATTAGTTTGTTTCTAATAATTTCCGCTAGTCTAACATTATTTAAGGGATCATTAAGAAATATATACATACATACATACATACATACATATATATATGTGTGTATATATGTGTCTATATATATGTGTGTATATATATGTGTATATATATATATATATATGTATACCTGTGTATATATATCTGTATATATATAATATATGTATATATTTGTATATATATATATATATATATATATATATATATAATTTCAGATAAGTTATGTTACCCCAAATGTGAATTGTTTTGTATACCATACCAGGGTTTAATGAGCGCGCGATCGTCAGTGGATTCATTTTGCGAGGTTTGGGTTTTAATCAATATTTGTTACAATTCTGTAAATTGTTGTCTTCCTGTTATTCTACAAGCGTTTTATTTGTACATTTGATTTTTCATTAATTGTATATCATATTATGTGTAGGATTACTTGTTTTTCATCACACTGTTATTTATTTATATTCTTTCAGCTTAACACATTACTGAACATATGGATTCAATTTAACTGAACAAAACTGGATAAAATGGGTAATTCGACCGGTTCTCTTTTCGCGTGATAACAGTTGGATACATTTCTGATGATCCCTGATATCATAAACGTGCAGACAATTGTAATGTTTACTACATTGTATCAACATAATATAGACACACACACACACAAACATTATATATATATATATATATATATATATATATATATATATATATATATATATATATATATATATATATATATATATATATACCGCTGTTAGAATATAGACATATTCATATGAGTCCAAAATAAGTATATATCAAACCACAGTACTTAAGTAAAAATAAAAATAAAATATAATTCGAAAAAATGTTAAAAATGTAACAATAATAACCACATCATCAACATCAAGTATTATGATAAAATAATTATGATAAAATCATAACATTGATAACATCCAAGAAATATAAGAATATAATATCCAAAAATATAAGTAATAAAATAAATAATAATTTAAAAAATGCAACTAGAAATTAGATTACATTTATCTCAACATTGATACCTCCAACAAACGATTAAAATTTATTTAGCCTTAAACTAAACTAAAATATTAATCAGCTATTTTAAACTTAAAATCACATTCTAAATAAACACATACACACACACATATATATATATATATATATATATATATATATATATATATATATATATATATATAGATACATTATATCATTATGAAAGCATTATCGGGAACCTTAAGAAAGCTGACATCCGCCTATAGTTAAATGAACATATTAAAATTTGCCAGGATATGAAGCTAATTGGAGGAACGGTGTAGATTTTGTTCGAGAGAGAAAATAGAAATACTAAATGTCAAATATGTAGAAACAAATACTTAATTGTACAAGCGAAATAGACACTGACTGTAGCCACAGAATAAACTTCACATTGAGACAACGTCAAAGAAAACAAACGCACTTAACAAACACAACACATCACATAATAATGGCTTATATATTTCTAACAATATGAATCTAAAATAGATCTTTGATTAACAATAGAAAAATGCGACAGCTGAAATGTATTATTTTCCTACTTAGAGTAATGTCAGAACATTTGTTCGTTTGATTCACTAAGAGTGAGGTGAGCCAACCATCTCTTGCTAACAACGTTTGTAATACTCATTATCTGATGAAAAATTTAACTCACCCTGCCCCCCTCCCCGTCGCCCCGGCTGGAATTGAGGTCACTATGGCCAAGACACGAGAAAACCTCCCACGCAATTTTTGAAAAATGACTTGTTGGAGTCTCTTCCTCCCTCCTCATGTCTCATGTCCCCGTCATAGACTAAGCTCTACTTCTGTCCCCCCTAACCCTACCCAATGCATCTTCAATTTCCTGTTGAGGTAAATCTAAGTTCTACGCCATTTGATTCCATTTGTCGCCTGATGATGTTGACGCTATTTGCAATTGTTAACGAAACAGAATATGTTTTGTAGCAAGTAATGGAATAAAATCATCAACAAAAAATATATATATACAGGGTGGGCAAAAATAAGGGTCCTATTTTTAAAAATTCATAACTTTTTTATTTATTGATTTTTTTTTTTTTTTAGAATAAGTAAAGGACCCCTTCCGAAGCAAGCATGAGCCGTATTAGCCCTAAGGAACGTACCCTCATTTAGAAAACATTATTTTTGCTTAAAAAACTCAAAACAGTGTAAAAAACAATACTTTAGTTTTTGTAAGTTTTAAGAAGTGTTTTTCGGCTAAAATTTGTTTTGTTTATTTCAAAAAATCTCGGAAGGGTCAGTCTACACACACATACAGTTTGGTGAGTTTAACTTTTATTTTGTGGAAGTTATTCAAATTCAAGTTATTCAAATTTAAAGATAGGACCCTTATTTTGGCCCACCCTGTATATACATATATATATATATATTAGTAGTAGTAGTAGTAGTAGTAGTAGTAATATTATTTACAACGATTTAATGGAAAACGTTTAACATTCAAAATGATTATAATGAACTCTAAAAGATAACTTCCGATGGCGTTAACGTATGCATATTTTTACACGGACCAACAGATTAAAAAATAAACTCCGCGTTGAACGCAACAACTAATAAAGCTTTTCTACGGTAAATAATTATATAATTTACATTAAACTTTTTAGTTTATTTTTAAAACTTAATTTGCTTTTATTCTTGTTGTTATTGACGACGACAACGATGATAATGCTGATCATGATGATGAGTATTATTATTAAGATAACTATATCTTTTGTTATAAGAGAAAAAGAAGAAATATTAACCTTATATTTTATAATCTTTTTACATTACAAAAAAAAACAGAATCATTTTTTAATGACATTACGTGTGTTTACTCTTTTCTTAATTATAAATGCGAAGGTTTTTCCATCTAAACTTACTATATTAGAATGAAATTACGTTATGGTTATTTAATTCTGAAGACGCAATAATATTTTGAAATGCCGCATATGTACTCATCTTTTAAACAAAAAATAATATTGTTCACTTGCATATTTATTTAATTTTAGATTAATATTCTGTAATATACTTTTATAATTTATATCGCCAAATTTTCTTTTATATACGCATTCGTTTTATGTATAAAACTATATATATATATATATATATATATATATATATATATATATATATATATATAATTGTAATAAAATATATTTTTATAAAAAAATATAGTTTTAAAAACTGTTTTGAAATTTCATTTTCAAGGGAGATAATTTACTTCAGGCATTAGTAAAACGTTAAATGTCGCTGAAGTGGTAGAACAGATACTGCACTTTTAACTTGAAAATCAAAGTTACAACAAAAAATAATGTTTTTGGTGACGAGGCATTTTGAAATGAACGAAAAAAAACTCGATTCTATCGGAATATTTTTAATTGGGGAGGGTAATATAGTATCAGTTACGTTGAAAATTAGGTCAACTTTTTCATGAAAATTTATAAATATACAAACGAATTAAAAATTTTTTTTTTAAATTAGCTCAAATTTTTCATGAAAATTTATAAATATACAAACAAATGAAACATTTTTTGGTACTGTTTTAGATATTGACCCTAACTTCCGTGACTGCCCGGCAGCAGCAAGCCGACAGCTAACGGAAGCGTCCGAGACCTGCCGAGTCGGCAGACGACAACAATGTAAGACGATGAATATACGTAAAGAAAAAGAAATGCATATATTTTTATACAGAAAATGAAATAAATGAACAAACCCATAGCTGAAATGAATAAACTTTTTTTTTTATTAATAATTAACCATTTTATGTAAGAAAACTAACTTTTTAAACTATTTTTTTTTTTTTTAACTGAAATAAACTGTTTTTATGAACGCTAAAATAATAACTTTTTTAAAACCATTTTTTTTTGTTTTTTTTGGCAATTACGCATTGTTTTTTTTTTGTTTTTTTCAATTATTTTAGCTGGAGGGGTAAGGGCTTGTTTTTCGTTTTTGGAGGAGGGCTTAGCGAAATACAGGCAGAAGAGGAGGATGGGGTCGTCGCCGAGGATGTGGAAGGAGTCGGAGCAGCAGAAGATTGTTGGTCGCCGACGACTGGATAAAGTACGGCTATCTGCGATAATATGGCGGCGAAAGGGTCTTTTTTAAAAGTCTGTCGCCACATGAATTCCCGCAGGTCGCCATATCCTGGGACCACAGGTATATCATCTTTAGAATTGTTGATATGGTGAGTTTTGACCGCGAAAAAAACGTCCCCGATCGCAGCGAAATCCAAGCCCGGCATTCCTGGGTGGGGCATCTCCAGGCATATTTTTCCGAAACAATCTTTCGCGGTACTTGCCGGCAAAGTCGGCCGCCGCCGCCGCATCGCATACATCGCATATATTTTGCCATCAGAGCTTTCTGCTGGCAAAAGTTAATGCACTGCTCCGGAGAGGCAATCGAACTACACAACACTTCGAAATTCATTTTTAATTAGTGCCAAGCGTCTCTCTTTGAAATCAATATCGTCTGCCTGCCAGCCTCGTTTTCGATTTCGGCAGTTACTGAAAAATATGCCTGGAGATGCCCCACCCAGGAATGCCGGGCTTGGATTTCGTTGCGATCGGGGACGTTTTTTTCGCGGTCCTCCTCTTCTGTCTGTATTTCGCCAAGCCCCACTCCAAAAACGAAAAACAAGCCCTTACCCCTCCAGCTAAAATAATGGAAAAAAACAAAAAAACAATGCGTAATTGCAAAAAAAAAAAATAAAATGGTTTTAAAAAGTTATTATTTTCGCGTTCTACAGTTTATAAAAACAGTTCATTTCAGTTACAAAACAAATGGTTAAAAAAATAAAAACAATGCGTAATTGCAAAAAAAAAAAAATGGTTTAAAAAAGTTATTATTTTCGAGTTTTAAAGTTTATAAAAACAGTTTATTTCAGTTACAAAAAAAATGGTTTAAAATGTTAGCGTTTATAAAAAATTTCTTACCTAAAATGGTTAAATATTAATTTAAAAAAAGTTTATTCATTTCAGCTATGGGTTTGTTCATTTATTTCATTTTTTGTATAAAAATATATGCATTTCTTTTTCTTTACGTATATTCATCGTCTTACATTGTTGTCGTCTGCCGACTCGGCAGGTCTCGGACGCTTCCGTTAGCTGTCGGCTCGCTGCTGCTGGACAGTCACGGAAATTAGGGTCAATATCTAAAACAGTACCCATTTTTTTTTTTAATTAGCTCAAATTTTTCATGAAAAATTATAAATATACAAACAAATAAAAAATTTTTTTTTTAATTAGCTTAAATTTTTCATGAAAAATTATAAATATACAAACAAATGAAACATTTTTTTTTTAATTAGCTCAAATTTTTCATGAAAAATTATAAATATACAAACAAATTAAAAAAAATTTTTTTAATTAGCTTAAATTTCTCATGAAAAATTATAAATATACAAACAAATGAAACATTTTTTTTTAATTAGCTCAAATTTTTCATGAAAAATTATAAATATACAAACAAATTAAAAAATTTTTTTTTAATTAGCTTAAATTTTTCATGAAAAATTATAAATATACAAACAAATGAAACATTTTTTTTTAATTAGCTCAAATTTTTCATGAAAAATTATAAATATACAAACAAATTAAAAAAAATTTTTTTAATTAGCTTAAATTTCTCATGAAAAATTATAAATATACAAACAAATGAAACATTTTTTTTTAATTAGCTCAAATTTTTCATGAAAAATTATAAATATACAAACAAATTAAAAAATTTTTTTTTAAATTAGCTCAAATTTTTCATGAAAATTTATAAATATACAAACAAATTAAACATTTTTTTTTTAATTAGCTCAAATTTTTCATGAAAAATTATAAATATACAAACAAATTAAAAAAAATTTTTTTAATTAGCTTAAATTTCTCATGAAAAATTATAAATATACAAACAAATGAAACATTTTTTTTTAATTAGCTCAAATTTTTCATGAAAAATTATAAATATACAAACAAATTAAAAAATTTTTTTTTAAATTAGCTCAAATTTTTCATGAAAATTTATAAATATACAAACAAATTAAACATTTTTTTTTTAATTAGCTCAAATTTCTCATGAAAATTTATAAATATACAAACAAATTAAAAAAATTTTTTTTAATTAGCTCAAATTTTTCATGAAAATTTATAAATATAAATTGTCTTAAATAAAAAAAAACAACGTTTTTCACTTAAAATGCAACTAGTGTCAGATTAAATGTGAAGCTGATCTAGAGATTGACCTGTATTTATTTGTTGATACAAAATGGCTTGTTTCGTTCAGCCCTGTTAAGCCGCAGCTCGTGTCTTTCAATCGTACGCCTGTTTTTTCTTCTTCCTTGAGTTCATATATGACATCCATTGCTCTTTCTGCTTCTTGCAAAGCTGGTTCTCTCTATCGCTCTAAACACTTATTCACAGCTGATCCTATTGTCTACCATTACAAATTTACTATCAAACCATGTAAAAAGTACGTTGTCATATTTGCGTTGGTAAATCTCTGTCCCAATAAGGCCAATAGGCATCTCCTGTTTTTGCGATTATCAGGTTTCGTTCTTGTTAGCTCCTTACATCAAATTGTGTAATGCCTTGTCTGGAGCGATTTCCATTAAAAAAATTGTAAGTTTTTTATTTAAAAGTTTTCTATCACTTCTTAATAAACTCTGCTATCAACATTTCCCACAATAAAATAATAAATTTAAAAAACCAACCTTGGTGGCCTTTCTTTTATTTTCGTTCAATTTACTCGACTGAAATACGACTCTGAATATATTTTTTATTTAGGGTTCATTATTATTTCAGTCACGTAAATGATTTTGACTGAAATAAGTTTCGGCATTACTGATAAACAGTATTTCTCAACTTCACTTATGTTTTAGAAAAAAAACCCAACAACTTAGGGTTTTTAATGTTTCCTTTCGTTATGCCTAGTTAGGTCAAAAAAATAGTCGCCAGCTACACCAGTCGACGAATAGAATAACGATTACTCAACTTTATAAACATGTAATTGTAAAACTAGATAATTATGAAAAAGATATCGTTCTTCCTTAGCAAATATATTTCTTTTAATAAAGAGTTCGACTATATTTTTGCCCAATTTTTATTTCGACGGTTCACGTGGACAATGTCATTGTTTTTAATGTTATCAAAATGAATAAATGCGAGAGTTTTTGTTCACATAACCTAACTATATTAACATTAAAACGGTATTATATTTGTATTCGTCACGATACATCCCTCACAGGCATTTCCTCATGTTTGGAAGGAGAGACACTATAGTATACGTTCGTTCCATAAAGTACCATAATCACAGGATGATCTTCTACTTGTTTGTGTGTGGAGCGTAGTGTGTTATCGATTCTGTTATCATTATATCATGCTCCTATGATTTATCTCCTACTTTTTATGTACACTAGAATACTTCTAGTCTGACGACAAGTTAAACAGAATAGTTTTGCACCACTTTTATGCCTCCTTACAAAGATTAAACTCAATATATAATGAAATAAAACGTTATGTCTAATTGTGAGTGTAGTTGTAGAGAGAAAATCAATACCAGCTACAAGAATAATATTTAACAAAAAGTATAGTTTATTTAAGAACCGTGTCCCCAGAACAAAATCTGAGTCTAGAAAATCTTTACATAGGTGTCAATGTACTGGTTTTGAAGGGTTTACATAGACACCATAAAATATCATTTAATAACCCAGTTAAGAGCGTGGCACCTAACTATCCAACCACATATTGTATTTGAAGAAATTAGTATTGTAACTGTACTGAGATGGAGCGTCTTCAAGAAAGCTTCAACTCTGACGCCACACAACCCCCACCTGTTGTCTTTGTCTTAATGAAAAGCTGGCTATTATAACGTTCACGGATAAAGATAACTACTGAATCAAAGGGATGAAAAGTTATTAACTGTAGACACTTCAAATGGGTCACCCTGGATATATCTATAACCTAGTGAATTCACGATAACACTCCATAAGGAAACTATAATGTATATTCCGGTAAATCAATACATCTAATGATACTTAACTTTCTAAATGATGTAGTTGAATTGGGTTTCAAGATAACTAATAAAAGGTAATGAACTTTATTAACCACAATGAAAAAGGGT
The DNA here is from genome assembly GCA_963556195.1 of Sepiola atlantica. NCBI lineage: Eukaryota > Metazoa > Mollusca > Cephalopoda > Sepiida > Sepiolidae > Sepiola > Sepiola atlantica. The sequence goes on along the minus strand of OY744553.1, from coordinate 18,661,682 downwards.
GGGTGTTGCACTATGAAGTTTAGTAATCCGATAAGACTAGCTTATAGTTAGTAAACTAATAAATAGATTAATTTTAATGGATAATAGAATTAATCATATTTGTCTCGTGTCTACTATTTTGAGACGCGGATGAATTGAACATTTTAGATTTAAAATTTAACCAGTAACTTGCATAATTTTGTAAACATTATATAATTCTGTGAGTCACATGTAAGTTTTATCTTTTACATAATTTTATTTGATAAGATTAGATTTTTAGGATTTTATTATTTCTTTAGATAGGACATTTCTTTTCATTTATTCTTCTTAGTATAGGATTAGTAGTTTTAGTAAATAAAGAGTGCATCTGTTATGTGGCAAGTTTACGCATGAAGTTATCTATTAGACCCCAGTTAAATATTGTGGGAAATTAAATTAGGGATAGCTTTTTTCCTTAGACTTGATTATAATGTTATTGCTGTATTATTGTTTATTAAATCTATTCATTCTAATTTGCATATTTGTGTTATAACAATGTGGTTCTTTATAGATACTATTTGACACATGTAAGTATTATATATTGCATTTACTACGTTTTTATTTGATACAGTTATGATTTCATAACTTTATAAATTTTGAAATAGGAATATAAAAAGGGCTACCTTTATATTTCCTACTATAATTTATAATTAGTAGATTTAGAAAGCACTTATTTATTATAAAATTATAGGATATAGAAATATTAGTAAATTAAAGTCGAAATATTTTATTCCTAAAACCTGTCTAACCCAGTAATATGAATGCGGGGTGATAAGTGAATGAATGGGTGAATACTATTCCTAACTCTCCCCTATAATATGTGTATGTAAATATTTAATGCATGGTGAATCGTATGTGGAAGATGTGGTTTTACTTGTTTATGGTTGAAGAGTGTGCATAAATATTTAGTTGGTGTTATTTGTTCACGGTAAATTTGAGTATACGAACTGTTGTGGTAGTTTAAGATTAAAGTTGGAGGAAATAGGATGGGGGGGGGGTAAAAAGGTCTTACGCATTAGTCTACATGAACCCGTCAAGGGCTGTCTACTTGTGGGAATAATAAATCACATGTTTAATGACATTCATTTTCAGCAGCAGATTTTGTTCTGCTGGATTTTTTTGATCATTTTAATTTTGATTTTTTAACTCTCTTTAAAATTCTGAGGGGATGTGTTAACGTCATAACCCTGATTGATCCGCGTAGACGGTTTCTAATGATTATATATATATATATATATATATATATATATATATATATATATATAATTTATTTGAACACTATATGTTACATATTTCAGAAACGTACTGCGATTTCATCCCGATTGGCTGACTTTTTACATTAAAAAAATGATATGCCCAGTGGAATCCTCAGCATTCAGAATGAGGTCAAATCACGATGTGAAATGACATTATATCGATAAAAAACGGTGCATTCCTGGAAAGTCTCTCTGAGAAAATATATATTGGTTGGGAATAGCCAAAATTCAACATTTGAAAAAATATAAAGTGATGGAAAGTAAGAGTGTGCGTGTAAAAAAAGTTTACAAGATATGGAGTCAGTCCAGTTGGTGAATGTCCGTTGATATTTAAAGTTCTTTAATTTTGGCTATTCCATTGCCAACTTATCGATCTATATAATTCCTCTGATTACATTTTAATATTTAAAAAAGCTTGGTTTAAGGAAAGAAAAATAAGCATATTTTTTATCGAGAACACCTTGAATTGAACAATCGAAGATAAAATAGATTTGTCATCCGTACATATTTATCTCTTTTCCTTCATTCATCTCTCTCTCTCTCTCTCTCTCTCTCTCTCTCTCTCTCTCTCTCTCTCTCTATATATATATATATATATATATATATATATATATAAGAGAATTGTAGTCTGCTTGAAGCATTGCTGGTAAACAAGTAAGCATGAAGGTGAGAATTCCGAGGCTGGAACAATGCAATGTTGAGAACCGGAAGGTGAAATATGGGATGAAAAAATAAATGACAAGAGACGGTATATCTCAGATCAATTCACTTATACTTAAAAAAATTTAAATATAAAAACAATAAACTGTAAAATGGTGGGCTTTCTACTAAATATTTAAAGGTCCGGAATGGTAGAAATTGTAATCTTTTCAAGAGCAACAATCTCTTTTGTTTCAAAAATTCGACCGGCTGTGTCAGTTAAGGACATCCAAGATGGGCGCTGCTATTCAAAGCATGAGGTTCGAAAAAGGGGGCAAGGCTCGCAGAAAATTGTGACAGGGAGGAGAGGAAGAAAGATGAAATGCAATTGTTAAGATATAGTATAAATTATCAAGATTAATTAATTGAGTTTATCTTAAATATTTAGATTTTTAAATTTGTATATCTATTTACCATTTACTTAAAAAAAAATATTTATGTTAAGTGCCGGAATTGTAAATATGGGTTCTGATCAACAGAGGGTGGGAACGGGAAGCAACATCAAATAATGATTAAGGCGGGGAAAAATTAAGGTAGTAAAGAAATCAACTCTTAGATGGCTGGAGTTAGTGATGGCCAAATAGGCATAATTAAGTAAAGTTTATTAATGCATGATCAAATAGAATTAGTTTATATAACACCTTCATCTATTCCATTATATTCAAGGGCCGAGCGTGTCGGAACATGATGTTGTTAGAAGAGAAAGAAAGGGTTTCTAAAACAACATTTATTAACAAGGTTATTCAATATATGATTGCATAGTAAACGAAGCTTCGTAAGTGTAAGTATACTATATGGGAACTAAGTGTAAACGCTTTCAGTGTGGGTGGCTAGTCTGTGAATAGGAGGTTTGTAGAACTTCCCATATTCATTTTCCGATGCTCAACATTGCATTGGTCCTGCCTCGAAATTCTCACCTTCACTCTTACATATACATACACACTTACACACACACACACACACACACACACACATATATATATATATATATATATATATATATTTTTTATTTTATTTTATTCCATTAGTTGCTAAAAAAAAAGAGTTGTTAAAAAAAAAAAAATATATATATATTTTGCTCTGAATTTTCATTGAGCACTCTCATAAACCCGGTTTCAACTTCCTTCGGATTCATACCCCCTGGATATTTGTAACAAGTTAATTATATATATATATATATATATATATATATATATATATATATATTGATATATATGAAGCGAAATGGTTAGAAATAGAAATATATAGAAAAGTAAAGAGAAATAAAGTAAAACGGAATCAGCAAGATAATTAGATAATATTTATTGCGAAATGTATAGATAATTATGGCGAACAACATCTACTTATATTATGTATTAGTGAAGTTTTATGATGTGTAAAAAATAAGCTTACGAATATTTTCTGATGAATAATAAGAATTCAGTTTGCCAAGTGGAGAGTAATTACATCAGTTTTGCAATTTAGAATGTAATCCTTTCAAATTCAACGTTTGTTTACAATGATGACTTATTTTTCCCATGGGCTTTTGAAATTAAAAAAAAAACACTTTTGAAAATTAATAAAAAAACACTTTGCAACATATTGGTTGCAAACTCTATTTCCTGCAAACAAATTGAAATATCTAACATTCTCAGGTAATTATGAAGTAATTTAAACAGAGAAAACACTTTATGTATTTATTAACTTCTTTACTTATACATTTATGTGTTGTAGAATGCGGACCACGGTCTCTCAATGTAGTATATTAGGATAAAGGATTCGTTAAAAGCCGTGTGCGATGTTAGAGTATGCCCCATGTGAATGACTGAAGTCGAGGAATGGCGGCATTCTTGTCAGAAGATCACGTGGGCTCATCTTCAGCTAGAATTGACGGCTAATGGACGTGTCAAGCGATAGCTCGTCCAAAGAATCAGTGCGGGTGAGGACAGAACGAGCTATGACATGATCCCGGTTGCACTGTGCCTTTCTATCTATTTCTCTCTATCATGATTAAATATATTTCTCTCTCTCTTGGCTGCCTTTAATATTGAGTAAATGTTTTCTTTTCTTCGTAAGAATAAAACCTCAATTTAAAATGTTTTTCTTTGCGTGTCTTTAAAGCATATGGTCATCCTACAGTTTACCACTTTTTTAAGTAGCCATTTGCATTATTGTTATATTTTGCAAATATTTATCAAAAATGTATTAAAAATGAAACGCAACTTCCATGAACAAAGTTTATTTTCTAGAAGGTAATATATGTGGAAAAAACACAATGAGTGTGGTTCCCAAGCGACTACAGCATGGCCCCCTTCAAGTCTAATGCAAACAAATACTTGTTGAGCTGTCTACTTGAATTGTCAATTTCTCTGAAGTAATCTTCTAACGAAATGATCATGAAGATTACTTAAGAGAAATTGACTATTCAAGTAGCCGGCCTAACAGGTATTTGTTAACATTAGACTTGAAGGCGACCATCATTTCGGCGGTGGCGATCATCGTCCACTTTACGATCTCTTTACCACTTATAATCGATTGTTCCCGGGCTTTGTTAAATTGTTAACCATTACTAAAAAGAGACCGGACATAAATAAGTTTCGATAGACTTGAACCATAAAGCCTCTAACGTTGTTTGGTAAACAACTTAGAATGTTTAATTTTAAACAATAATAAAACAAACTCTTTTTATGTCCGTCGACGCTTGTACTACTGGTACATAAGCCAGTTGTTGTTAGCGAATTGACACCGTGTGATCATTTAGTTCTAAAATGCCATTTAACATTTAATACTTCAGTCAACTAAACCAAATCATACCTTATCTACTCGCTGGCGTCAACGTTCGTGCGTGTCTCTTCTTAGCCTGTCGACTGATGACAATTTCGGTAATCATAAGAAAACGTCATCTGAAATGCGTCTTAAATGAAAAAAAGTCAATCAATTATTTCAACAATAGGATCTTAGAAGACGAATGAACTCCCAGTAAACTGCAAGCTCAAATGAAATGAAAACAGATACACTTTATGTAAGTTCATCGCTCAACAATTTACTGTTATATTAAACCATATAAAACGCGTGTTATCAGTTCAGCCACTCCATCCGAACTTATCGCATTGCGCCCGCCTCCGTTTCTGCCGTATATCTGACGTCACATCCGACCAAAAATGTTCGACTTCTTTTCCCACGAATTTTAATTTATATAAGACACGTTTGGACTCTTCGTAATACCTGGTCAGTTATTTTTCCTGTTAAAAAGATAACGCCAGATTTATCTAGTAAATCTATTCCAGCTAATGTTTATACATTTCATACATATTAAACGATATTTAATATTCCTATAATAACAAACCCTCACCCCTAAAAATGCTAATGTATTCGTGGAACGTAACAATACACCAGACCGAACAGTAGATTGGTCATTACAAACATTCAATCTAATAAAGCGAGTGTATCAGGGCGTAATCTCCTCTGATTAGTCCTGCTTTTTGATAGGAGTACAACGTGGAAAAAACAAAATGTCTTCCATGATCCAAATTAATTGACATCACTACCTATAACAGTGTATTTTCAAAAGCACTTTTAACACTTTCACTTGGAATCTATTAATCCACTCCATGCAATCCGTTATCTATAATACAGTGTGGTCTCTAGAATAGCGGAACATTTGTCAAACGGTAATTTATTTTTACAAATAATAATTTTTATAAAGCTTTTCAATATTATAATACCCTCACAGATACTGATAATGTTGTCTGTGTAAATCGAAGAAGTAAATAAGCCAGACGCCATTACATTTAAACAAAAAAAATAACAATCAAATTTACAACCTCGAATTCCCGCTTTTCTAGCGACCACACTGTATATTCAAGAATGGTATTATATATATATTTCAGATTTTTTTAGATGAAGATTGATAATTCGTAGTATTCGAACAACTGCTCTCATATACAATGTTATTCTCACAACGTTTCAGTCGATTTAACCTCCGAACTTCTTTACGTGTGTCTTATCAAGCTCGGGTATCTATACGGAATTTCGAAGGGGCATCTTTATTAAATCCACGATCTCGTTCCGTCAGCCATGACCGTATATAAGTCTGAAGTAATTCATAATTCTATTCTTAGTATCCCCCATTCTTAGGATTGAACATTTTACCCTCAGAAGACTGTCACTTAGAAATGATTAGCACTTAGCACTTACGTCCTTAACGCCACGGCTCCATGGGACGCACCGATAGAAGATCAGAGGTTCAATCGGCCGAAACTTGTGAGAATAAAGGGAACTGCGCTAATATTAATTTACGTAAAATAAATAATATCTCTATTGGTAAAAATAAATATATTTATGGGGGTGAGCGATCAAATTATTTATTAATTATGAATAATTTAAAATACTTATTATGTCTGTGTGAAATTTTTTTTATTCATGATTTACGGATTTTTGTGATTATGAGTTATCATTTTTTAGTACTTTATTCATCCTGAATATAGCAATATGTTTTATATTACAACTGACACGTAAGAGCTATCGTAATTAAAGGTCAACTTTCAAATTTGAGAGTTGTGCAGCAATGTGTTTGTTCACATTACATTCACATTTCTGTATATTGGTACATTAGGGGAAACAGGAAGCCAGGGGAATTCCAAAGGTAACCTTTCCGAGATAAAAAGCGATTTGAGTAAAATGTTTTTCAGCATCTCAGGACTTATACAGGAAAGGGATCGGATTTTGCTGTCAGTCAGGTTGGTAGGAGATATCTACGTTGAGGGGCTATGAGAGCAGTAAGTAATAACGGCTTGTCAATTTCCCAGTTCAAAACTGGAAGCCGTCATCAAGGAGACTTTTACACTTTTACAAAATGACGTTGAGGTTCAAGTTTAATTGTTTTTTTTTAATATATAATTTTTACTTATATACTTATACAGGCTTATGTATATCAATTCGGTGAAATGCTTCTCAAGTTTAACTTTGAAATATAAGTATGTCCAAGCTGAACGCTGATTACTATTTTTCTATGCACCAAATTTAAAACGTCTAAATCCGAGAGAGAAAATGTAATCGGTATCTACCGCTGTCAAACTTTTTATCAAGATCAACATACAAGACAGAGTTATCTGATGCCAATTCAATTTTAAATTCTATCTTTAAATACCACTGAAATTTGTCTATTCACTCTGAAAATCTCTAAGCATGGTCGAGTTAGGAAACGGATATTCTTGCCTGATCAATGGATGTTTCCGTATAAATTACATCGCTTTTGATCTCCCTCACAAACGGAATATGAGGGCTCAATGTTTATCCTCACACTTAAAGCACACACACACATCATCATCATCATCATCGTCGTCGTCGTCGTCATCATCATCATCATCATCATCATCATCAGCGGCAGCAGCAGCAGCAGCAGCATCATCATCATCATCATCATCATCATCATCATTAGCAGCAGCATAATCATCATCATCGTCATCGTCATCGTCATCGTCATCGTCATCGTCATCGTCATCGTCATCATCATCGTTATCGTCATCGTAATCGTCGTCGTCGTCGTCGTCATTGTCATAGTCATCATCATAATTGGCAACAAAATGTGTGTAGATACGTTTCATAAGAAATCGGACAATATATTTCCCTCAACCTGACTCAGATAGCATTGCACATATTAATATATAATGTAATGTATGTTATATATAATGTAATACTATATTATATATAATGTAATGTATTTTATATATATATAATGTAATGCTATATTATATATAATGTAATGTATTTTATATGTAATGTAATGCTATATTATATATAATGTAATGTGTTTTATATGTAATGTAATGCTATATTATATATAATGTGATTATTTTACATATAATGTAATGCTATACTATATATAATGTAATGTATTTAATATAATGTAAAACTATATCATATATAATGTAATGTATTATATATATAATGTAATACTATATCATATATAATGTAATGTATTTTATATATAATGTAATGCTATATCATATATAATGTAATGTATTTTATATATAATGTAATGCTATATTATATATATAATGTAATGTATTTTATGTATAATGTAATACTATATCATATATAATGTAATGTATTTAATATAATGTAAAACTATATCATATATAATGTAATGTATTATATATATAATGTAATACTATATCATATATAATGTAATGTATTTTATATATAATGTAATGCTATATCATATATAATGTAATGTATTTTATATATAATGTAATGCTATATTATATATATAATGTAATGTATTTTATGTATAATGTAATACTATATCATATATAATGTAATGTATTTTATATATAATGTAATACTATATTATATATAATGTAATGTATTTTATATATAATGTAATGCTATATTATATATATAATGTAATGTATTTTATGTATAATGTAATACTATATCATATATAATGTAATGTATTTTATATGTAATGTAATGCTATATCATATATAATGTAATGTATTTTATATATAATGTAATGCTATATTATATGTAATGTAATGTATTTTATATATAATGTAATACTATATTATATATAATGTAATGTATTTTATATATAATGTAATACTATATTATATATAATGTAATGTATTTTATATATAATGTAATACTATATTATATATAATGTAATGTATTTTATATATAATGTAATACTATATTATATATAATGTAATGTATTTTATATGTAATGTAATACTATATTATATGTAATGTAATGTATTTTATATATAATGTAATACTATATTATATATAATGTAATGTATTTTATATATAATGTAATACTATATTATATATAATGTAATGTATTTTATATATAATGTAATTCTATATCATATATAATGTTATACTATATTATATATAATGTAATGCTATATTATATAGAATGTAATGTATTTTATATATAATGTAATACTATATTATCTATAGTGTAATGTATTTTATATACAGGGTGTTTCAAAAGTCTTGGGAACATTACAAATGCGTATATCTCATGAACTATTCCAGGTAGAAAAATGAAACTGGTTCCATTTTAAAGCTTGCTTAATCAAGTTTTTGGTCATACTAATGATTTTCGTGTTATCTTTCCAGGTGCAGTAATGGCGTTCGCTAAACAAGACAAGGCATTTTGCGTCCTCCAATTTGCAAAGACTGAATCGTGGACATGTGTTCAGCGTGCATTTCGCAGGAAATTTAAAAAAGAAGCCCCTGAAAGGAAATCCATTGTCAGATGGCATGCTAAATTTGTGAAAGATGGGTGTTTGTGCCCAAGTAAGCGAACAGGTCAAGTTGGTCCAAAAGTTGAAGGACACTGATAAGCAACTTCGCCGTGACTTTTGGATTGCAATGCAAGAGAAGTTGGAAGATAACGGCTTTGATGACCGGCTTGTTTTTAGCGATGAGGCGACCTTCCATCTGAATGGCAAAGTTAACAAGCATAACACTCGCATATGGGGTACTGAGAATCCTCATGAACTTCTTGAGCACGAGCGAGATTCACCAAAAGTGAACGTGTTTTGTGCAATTTCCAAGAAAGGTGTCTATGGACCGTTCTTCTTTGAAGAGGCAACTATCACTGGTGAATCCTATCTCAACATGCTGGAAGACTGGTTAATGGCTCAGTTGGAACAAGCAGAATCTGATGACTTCATTTTTCAACAAGATGGTGCACCACCACACTGGAGTCTTAGAGTAAGGCAGTTTCTTAACAGAAGGCTGCCTGGTAGATGGATTGGGAGATCTAGGCGAGGTGATGACGTTCTCATGCCCTGGCCTCCTAGGTCTCCAGATCTTACCCCGTGTGACTTTTTCCTTTGGTGATTTTTCAAGCAACAAGTCTATGTGCCGCCCCTTCCAAGAGATATTGACGAACTAAAGGCTCGAGTAACGGCAGTTGTGGGAACCATTGGCGTCAAGATGCTGGAACGCGTTTGGCAGGAAATGGACTATCGACTAGATGTCTGCCGTGTGAGGAATGGTACTCATATTGAGCAACTTTGAAGATTCCCCACAAAACTTGAAACTTTAACCTTTCCAACGGTACCAATTTCATTTTTCAACTCCTAATAGTTTTTGAGTTATTAAAAATCGTTATGTTCCCAAGACTTTTGAAACACCTTGTATAATGCAATGCTCTATTATCCTCAGAAAAATTCTAAATAAGGTAACTATTTTATGCAGTCTTTTCATCTTTGCTCTCGCAATGTTGATACAATTGCAATTTATTGTTTGTGATTTAAATTGCGATAGGCTGAGGGTATCGTACATTCCCTGAGGGATAACCTTGATTGAGCAATCCCAGCCATTTGCAATATTGATGTTGAGGTCAACTCATAAAAATCCGAATTAACATTAATTATGAATCCGCACGGCTTGTAGAAGCCATTAAAGAAATTCATCACCTTCTTTCAGAAGAAGAGGATTTAATTATGGCCCCACTAATCATTTCAACAGCAATCAGTGACCGGTAGACACGCCATCGCGTAAATATTTGTGGACGCCTTTAACATATGATGCGCGTTTAGTAATGAAAGCAATATTTCAACAGCGTGACAGTCAAACTGACGTACACAATCTATCATGAAGACATGTGGACGTATCTAAGTAAATGAGAAATTAAAAAAAAACACAAGATCAAAATTCAAGGTTTTCAAAGAAAGTTTATGCCAGCCTGAACGCGATTGTTTGCGTGACGAGGTATGCCTGACTTTTGATGACTCGAAAACATAACATCAAATTAAAAGTTATTCAATTTGAGACTAAATAGCAGTATTCACATTGATATTATTTGGATTATCCGGACTACGGTTCTAATCTTTCAACACGTTTTGGCCGAAGTTTTATAAATATTTTGAAAATCTCATTTTTTTTGAATATTTTAAAGGAGTTGTAGAAGTTATACCATGTAAACATTTAAAAATTAAAATATGTAAGATTTGAAGTAAATTACATCCATAATAATTGGACGCCAATTTAGCAAAATTCTTCGAATGTTTCTTTTCGTTTTAATACCTCTTAAACTTAATTCTTAAATTTTAGGCATTTTCTAGAATAAAAATCATGTAATAGATTTTTATCAAAATTGCGATAAGGTTTAGTAGCATTATATATTCAATATCATTTTTGTGAGGGGTCTAACTTGGAACTGATTAGATCTTGGGATATCCAGGTTTGAGGTCAAGTCATAATCACGGAAAAGATCACCTTTTCAGCACTAACTTCGATTATTTCCATCGTAGAAATGTGCATATTAGGCCCTATATGGAGGTTTATATTGACCTTAGATCATGACTTTGAAAAGTCAGGTCGAAGTCCGAATATAAACGAAATTTCAACTTCTAATTCATCCAACTTTGATATATTGATCTGTTGCTAACATTAACCAGCATAAACCATATCAAACCGATCAGATGAATTGTTTTTGAGTTATCAATGTTTCCATTGGATAACTTCGGAAATACTTCATAGAATATAGAGAAGTAAGTCCTAGATAAGACTTTAATCCATCCTTACGGCAGTTTCATGAGTGACTTACGTTCTTGTTTTTTTAATTTAAATTCAAATATTTCACCTTTTCCTAAGCGTAATATGCCGCCATTTCCAGACCAGACGGTCTTTTAGGACGAGGTAAACTAATTCTGATTATTATACACATTGTTAACCTTTCAGAAAATCGGAGGTATCTGAATTTTTACCCCGCCTTTTCAACTGTTTTGGATAAAATTAAATTAAAGTAAATTACCCAACCTAACCACTTGTAACCATGTTCTAAAGTTCATAATGATCGTTAATTTAGTTTAAGAAGGAAATCCTATAAATAGAAATACATACACATATATACTTACCTAACTTTATTTAAATAGAGATTAAAAATAACCAATGTTCAATTACCAATGTTACATAGACACGAGGAAAACTAATATAATTCTGTAGTACTGTCGCTTTCCAGAGAGATAACTTGGTGTGTCTTCGCTGTGGGGACGTTTTTTTTGGGGGGGGGGGGTGAAGTGTTATCGTCCTTGCACAGTGAAGCCACCTTCCCGGTGGTACGGTAGTCACACTCCTTTAATAAAGGAGTTATACTCGGTTTGGGGTTGATCGGGTTTTACGGCGTCATTAAGAATAAATTATCTGGGTTCGGACGATAAACATGCTGAAATCTGAACGCTTGTATGAAAGGAGCGAACAAACCATTTCATATTAATAATATATATTTTGTTATATATTCCGAAAATAACATATGAACTCGAAATTCGGCTGAAGTTTGTTTCGCACGACCGCCGAACACGAGACAGATACTCTAACGAGTTCTTCTCCCTCGCAGCGGCAAAAACGAGAGAGAAAGAAAGCGAGAGAGATAGTCCCATACAAGAAAGAAAGAAAGAAATATGAATACATATCTAAAAGAAAAAAGGAAAAGTTCTACAAACACTGGTGTTATCAGATCAACAAATAACTGTGTTAGCTAAGCTGATTTGACCGTTGTCCAATCCGATGCACCTATCGTCCTTGATTGTATTGATGACTTGGGACTGACATTGGAAGTGGAGTGTTGTCACACCTCCGATAATGAAAAAAATACCATTGTTTCGATTTTACTCGTCTTTCCACGAGCAGAGAAATAGTCAGGCACAAGGCTTTTTAAAGTGGCAAACTTCAGCTCATATTAAAGGATCACTACACTTGTCACAAATCTATTACTATATATATATTTGGAAATGAAAAAAATCATAGAGATGAAAACATGAAGATAGAATGGAAATATGGAGTTTAAGAATGAAGGCATCCCAGTTTTTTTACATTTCATCGCATGCTTATTCTCTTGTTAATCAGATGAATATATGAACATGTTGATTATGATGAATACTATGAGACGATTGTAAATCTCTATATACCACCCACTCAAAACTACATGCGACCCGGAGAACCGAGTCAACGTACCTTTTCTCATTAAACATTGAATTTAATTAAACTATAAAATCCGCAAGAATGCATTTCTGTTTGTTCGTAAACAAGTAAGACATTTTAATATTAAATTAATAGTAAAAATTAAAATTATTTTGTGACCCTTCAAAACTTGAAAGTAATTTGGATGCATTTAAACTCTCCAATAGTTATTTCTGCCTTAAAAATTTTTAGTAAACCTCGATGTATTAAACGTTTGCCATTCTTGGTAGCTATGCACATCTACTAATTGTATAACTATAGATTAAAACAACATTAACTTAACACTTCATTTATAACTTCATAACGATATTGGTCAATTTATAATTAAATCAACAATTAAAGTCGTAATAATCAAATGATACTTTCAATATCTTTTTTATAAAACAATCTGGTAAAATGTTCATGTTTACACGAAACTTAAGAAAAACAGTAATGTAGCGCTCGTTCCTACGTAACGTAGGTTTAATACGAAAACCTACAGAGTTACTCGTATGGATATGCTGGACGTTACTTCTCATAAGTATGCGTCACAGGCCCATTTACTTCCATAACGATGGCACGTTACACAACACTGAAAAGCAGAACTTAACTGTTGTCTCCAATTGCGAATTGCTAGTAAGTCATTCATGTCGTATGAATCAAAGGATTCTATCATTGGCATTAGGTTCCCTGATACATTTCTAGTTAGAATTATTTTCTAGAAAGACATCGGATACTTACATGATAGACCACGTGAAGGTTGGTAACGTCCTAAATTAATGTTTTTCTATGGAACGTACTCGATTCGAACTTGGCACAGCCAGGTTGTCAGTCTGTGTCGTTAACCACTTAGTCACCATCATCTCCCGCGAATTACTATAGTATTTACAAAAGTATATTCTTCCGCAGAATTATCACATATAAATACTCAAAACGCAATATTGCATGCTAAAGTGCAACTATTTCTTCGAGTCATCTGCCAATTGAGTTCCTTTGCTAATATTCCCAGCTCTTACTCTCATACTTCGCCGCCTTCGTCTTCCCCGAAATTCAAATTGTATCTCCTTTTCGTGGCCTGTCGTAACTTTCACCTTAACTTTGGCATTTCTGCGTATATGATTTCCTGCCATTTTGCCCTACACCTATTGTGCCTCGCCCATTTCGACCCTTTTTTCATCCAACTCGTGTATGTGTGTATAAATAGATTTACTCTGCTCGTAACATCCCTTCGCCTGATAAAGCCTGCATACATTATTTTTGGTGAAATATCGATTTCTCCACGTGTGTCGATTTTATTTTGTTATCTATAAATGTATTTGTTTTATCCTACGAGTAAACTTAATTCTCTGAACAGAACAATTTTGCAGAACTTTGAGGCAAGGTATAATAACACTAAACATAATGTCTAAAATTCGTACTCCAATGTTAATCTAAATTTATTACATTATTTTAATTCGAACAAAAAGTTTAAAATTAAAGGCATAAGCTGAAGGGCTTATAACAAGAAAATGAAATACGGGGGATCTTACTTTATTGGTATTTAATGATAATAGATCAAATTCTATACAAATCTTTAATATCTGAATTTTAAAATGGGAAGTTGTTGTTATATTATGCCCTCTAAAAACTGAAAGAATACCCCAGAGACACTGAAATATGGGGAATAGTTTTTAATTGATGCCCATAACCACTCATTCATATGTCAACAATCAAAGTTATCTAAAATGTTGAGACTGGATTCTAGTGTCTATATGCTCCTTTGTCAAAAACAATATAGCCCATATTTGCAGCTCTGTTAAAAAATTATCAATGATCGGTTAATTAGTTTAGAAGTCACTCCTGTGCACATACATATACATAGAGGTATACGCCTTTACAATTTCATATATATATATATATATATATATATATATATATATATATATATATATATATATATATATATATATATATATATATATATACTAGTTGGTTTCATTCCAATCACCAAAAGAAATAAATAAATCAGTCCACAGTCATAATTTTAAATGAAACATTGTGAGTTTATTTCGGCGAATTTCTATATTTTTTTCTTCTTTTTCTTCATATATATATATATATATATATATATATATATATATATATATATATATATATATATATATATATATATATATGAGGCACAGCGTCTATTATTACATTATTGATTTTTTAATAGAAACGCCCGTGCTGTAAGATATAATATCACAACATACGCCGCTGGAAGTTGCAATTGAAGTAGGACAACCTTGATTTAAACATATATAAATCTCTAAAAACATCTCATATAGAGTTATCTCCCACTGCATTGTATTCAATGTCTCGATTGGATTATATTAAGATTTAAAAGGCATAGAAAGAAAACATCACAAACTTAATAAAAAAACATTAAAATATTACAAATGTCATCTAGGAGTTTCAGTGGAATATATTAGAATATTTATCTTTTGTAACATTTTAACCCTTTTTACTTGAAGTTTGCCCAAGGGTGTCCGAGGTGTAAACACTCCAACACTTGTTAAATGCCTACGTGCACACTCTAATAAGACAAGAGCTGGTTGTAATCGGCCGAAGTAATGTTTAATCAAAGTATAATAATCGCTAACAAGTAATAAAAAATATATAAAATTATTAGGAAGACGCGACTATTCTCGGAATTGGAAGATGATCACAACTGACATTTTGTTACTATTCTCATGAAACCATATTCCTTTCTTTCATTTTTACGCCCCCCATCCATTATCTTCTAATATAGTCGGAAGACATTGACATTTTTGAAAACTT
This sequence comes from Sepiola atlantica, assembly GCA_963556195.1. Taxonomy (NCBI): domain Eukaryota; kingdom Metazoa; phylum Mollusca; class Cephalopoda; order Sepiida; family Sepiolidae; genus Sepiola; species Sepiola atlantica. Next base: position 18,645,966 of record OY744553.1, on the reverse strand, counting down.
TCTGAATTAGTGTTTCTTACACAACATCATATGGCTTATTTTTTATTACGTGTTTTCAGTTTTAGAGGAGTTCTCCCTGAAGCGAGCGATGTAGAGTTTCGAAACACATACGGATACGTAGAGGTTCGGGATCACTTTTATTATTTTCCCCGATGAATATTACACATATGAATCAAATTATATTAAAATAGGATATATTTGAAGTTTCAAAGGCAGTTCGACCCCTAGCTACCGTCCTTTGTATGGTTTTGATGGTCCCTTTGATTCAAATTTTTCCCAGTCTTTTCTCCAGGTTTTTTTTGGATTATTATTATTATTATTATTATTATTATTATTTTTATTATTATTATTATTATTATTATTATTGTTATTGTTATTGTTATTGTTATTATTATTATTATTATTATTATTATTATTATTATTATTATTATTGTTATTGTTATTATTATTATTATTATTATTATTATTATTATTATTATTATTATTATTATTATTATTATTATCATCATCATCATCATAACTTTCGCTCCTTTACACTCCTAAACTTTAACTGATTCTTGTGAATTTAGGACACATCGCCTATGCTAAGTTGTGGAATGTGGGCTATATGAAGTTTCCTTTACTTTTAAATGTATTAACATGATATTAATAATAATAATAATAACAATAATAATAGTAGTATTAGTAGTAGTAGTTGTTGTCGTTGTTGTTGTTATCGGTGTTGTTGTTGTTGTTATTATTATTATTATTATTATTATTATTATTATCATTATTATTATTATAACTTTCGATAAATCCAGAAGCTAGTCCTTTTACACCGTGCAATGATTGACAAGATACAGCTTGTTTGATATAAGCATACATATTTTGATTTCTTCTTTTTCTCTACCCAAACGACTTTATTTAATTTTGTTTTACTGATTTTTGACAAGAGTTTATAACTTTATAATCGATAACAAATATTTAAATCATATAAAAAATGTAAAAAGATCGAATGGAAATGGACATGTTTTATATAAGCAACATACGAAAAACATTTCAAAATTACACGCTCATCTGATATCGACACTTTTTAATATGAAAGTATGGGAATTATTGATTATAAATATTTATCATGATTCTTTATAAGCGTCTAATCGATTTCTTACATACTGACGACACACCGCACAGCCAATCAGCAGCAACAAATTATGATCACGTTTTAAAATACCATCGTCTAAATAGTGGTCATGGTTTATAAATGTTTTCAACATTTAGATAAAAAACAAGAACGGATCCATTTTTAAAATGGTGTCATTCAATCTGCGCATTTACGACGAAATTGCTATTTTAGACTCATACGTGATAGACTAACATATGTGAAAGACTAACATATGTGATAGACTAACATACGTGATAGAATAACATATGTGATAGACTAACATATGTGATAGACTAACATATGTGATAGACTCATACGTGATAGACTAACATATGTGATAGACTAACATATGTGAAAGACTAACATATGTGATAGAATAACATATGTGATAGACTAACATATGTGATAGACTAACATATGTGATAGACTAACATATGTGATAGACTCATACGTGATAGACTAACATATGTGAAAGACTAACATATGTGATATACTAACATATGTGATAGACTCATACGTGATAGACTAACATATGTGATAGACTAACATACGTGATAGACTAACATATGTGAAAGACTAACATATGTGATATACTAACATATGTGATAGACTCATACGTGATAAACTAACATATGTGATAGACTAACATATGTGATAACTAACATATGTGATAGACTCATACGTGATAGACTAACATAAGTGATAGACTAACATATGTGATAGATTCATACGTGATAGACTAACACTCTTCTGATACTAAAGTGTAGTACACTTTGATTTTAGACACAAAACCAGAATGTCTCCAAATCTCTACACTTTTACTTCAGGAAAAATACCAAAGTTATCTGAATCTCTCTACGAGGTTCTCTTTCACTCTGTGTTAGTCTGTCATTTCTGGTTCTACACTATCATGTGCATCGTAAACTGTGCATATTAGATCTCTTCTGTTGCTGTTCAGTGAAAAAAGTCCTTCTAGACTGAGGCAATTTAATTTTAAAAAACTTAAGTGTCTAATTTTGTGTACTGAAGTATGCACATATGAAATACCGCCCTGATTTTCTAGCATTGCCCTTCTGAGGGGGCAAGTACATAACGTCTTGCGCATTAGAGCCAGACAAAAATGCGATGCAAAATATAAATGCTACAGACAAAGTAAAATACTATTTGAAACTTTAATAGTGTAGACAAAAGAAAATGCTTTTCAAAACTAGAAGTTTACAGTCAAACGAAAATGCTATTAAAAACTAGAAGTTTACAGTCAAAAGAGAATGCTATTCAAAACTAGAAGTTTACAGTCAAAAGAAAATGCTATTCAAAACTAGAAGTTTACAGTCAAAAGAAAATGCTATTCAAAACTAGAAGTTTACAGTCAAAAGAAAATGCTATTCAACACTAGTAATTTACAGTCAAACGAAAATGCTATCTAAAAATTAAATACCATCGTTTAAAAATCGTTAACTACTATTTTAAACATTTAGAAAAGCAAATACAAACGGATGCGCGGGTAAATATATTAATGGTAATTTTAACTTAAGCATGACAATCTGACGCACGAAAAATGCTTCTTATAGAGATTAGGGGTCACATAAAAAATATTCGATCTAAGTCGAACTCACCTAATAATTACGCAAACGCTATGCAAATCTCAAATGTTACAGACAAACGGAAATGGTATTTAAAACTGAAAGCATACAGACACACTAAAAATATATTTAAAACCTAACTTAACAGACACACCAAAAAAGTTATTATAACTGAAATGTTACAGATAAACGGAAATGCTATTTCTAACTTAAATGTCACAGAGAAACCAAATGTAACTTATATGTAATAGAGAAGCCAAATGTAACTTATATGTAACAGAGAAACCAAATGTAACTCATATGTAACAGAGAACCCAAATGTAACTCATATGTAACAGAGAAACCAAATGTAACTTATATGTAATAGAGAAGCCGAATGTAACTTATATGTAACAGAGAAACCAAATGTAACTCATATGTAACAGGGAAACCAAATGTAACTTATATGTAACAGAGAAACCAAATGTAACTCATATGTAACAGAGAACCCAAATGTAACTCCTATGTAACAGAGAAACCAAATGTAACTCATGTGTAATAAAGAAACCAAATGTCACTTAAATGTGAGAGAAACCAAATGTAACGTATATGTAATAGAGATACCAAATGTAACGTATATGTAACATATAAACTAAAACTGTTTTTAAGTCTTACTCGTTACAGATAAGTGAACATTCTATTAAAAGTTAAGATTTACAAACAGGCGAACATGCTATTAAAAACTTAAATCTTACAGACCACTGAAAATTCTATTCAAAACTTGAATCTTGAATACAGAAGAAATAGATTTAAACATTCAAAGTTAAACACAAATTATAATTAAGCGTATCAGACTGTGGAAAATTCTATATTAAACTTTACGCGACAGATTAGAAAAATTATGTTTTAAGCTCACACGTGACCGAACGAAGTACCAAAAGACCGAGCCTATAGTAACGGAGATTCATATAAGTCGACATTGTATTAACTCTTTAGATTTACAGACAGAAAAAAATGCTATTTGAAACTTGAATGTTACAGACAAAGTAAACTGTTATTAAAAACTGCAATTTTAAAGGCAAACAACAAATCTATTTACTAATGAAAAGTTATACACAAACGAAAACTATATTTAAAACTTAAATTTGACGGACAAACAGACATGTAATTGAAGACTTTAATATGAAAGGCCAACTAAAATTCTAGCTTAAACTTAATGTGTCCAAACAGACTCAAACTCTATTAAAAACTTGATTATGGCAGACAAACGGACGAACAATTTCAGACTTAAGCGAATAAGCATACGAAGACCGATAATCAAAAACAAGTACGAACTGTGCTCCTGGGTGAACGAATCCAACGAATAAAAATTCTAGTTCAACTTTTTCCATAAGAGATGAGAGAAAAATGATGTTTTAAACTAACAGGTGATAGGACAAAAAACCGATAGACAAACGCTCTTAAATATATTATTGGACATATATAAAATACAATCCGTCTCGTTTAATCAGTATGTTCAGCTCTAAAACATATATTTGAAACTTAAGCATGCCAGACCAACGGATGGTTTAATAAGGGCGCTTATATAGATACGTGGCCGCATCGTGGACCCCCTACAAACAAAATACTCAAGATTAGTAGCAAACTCCCACCCCTTCAATTTGGAGTTCTCTAGATATTGGAAGAATGTCTACTCCAGTAGCTTCTTTCCATCTGACCGCTTGCGTTTTGAATTCCCTTCTCAAATTTGAACAAACATCTTTCTGCCAAATTCCCCAACCAGGTTTCTCCTATAAATATGGCTCTTATATGGCTCTATAAATATGGTCCTTATGTAACCCTATAAATATAGCTCTTATATGGCTCTATAAATATGGCCCTTATGTAGCCCTATACATATAGCTCTGATATGGTTCTATAAATATGGCCCTTATCGCTGTAGTCCTTTACGATTCAGTAAACATATGGCTTGTTTGGGGCGAATAAAAGTAAAAAAGACATCTACAAATATCTGAGAATCAATTATATGACTTTAACAGAAAATGTAATTCATATTAGTTTGTAAAGGAAAAATATAAAATAAATCAAGATTACGAGTTGACTCAAAATAATTGTTTCTTACTGGATCGATGCAAAAGCGATGACATATATGTTTCCCTGCATGCGATCTTATATTTGTTAATATTGATTATTGATCATAAAACTTGAAAATAATTTGTGATCAGAAAGGACAGCGACTCGATATAAGAAATCAGAGCTATAAGTGAGAAAAACATAAACTAATTTTTGCGAAGACTGGTTAAAAAATAAAACGTTCAATTTTTCCAAAATATGTGTTAGAATAAAATATGTCCAGTTTAGTTTAACACTACAAAAATTGATCAGATATTTTGAGATAAGGACATTTCGGATGTTATACACAGCGTTTCGGCCGATGTAACCTCCAACTATCTTCAGGTAATCTATACGGAATTTCAAAAGGAAACCTTTATTTATATCCACTGCGCTATTACTCTCATTCCGTCAGCTATGATCGGATCGGATATATTCTTAGTGTCGATATACTGAAGATTGAACCTTCAACCCCGTAAGCTTTTCACATAGAATTGATTATACTTAACACTTTTATTCATTGCGCCGTGTATAGATTCCAAAATTCGACATAATGATTTTCGAGTTTGTCACAATACACATGAAAAAGTCGGAGATTACATAGGCTGAAACGCTTGGCCTTTTGGCTAAGATCAAAGTGTAGTATCTCTTCCGATGTGTACTACACCCCATAGACTGGTATTGTCTTGGCCTTCGGGGCTTGATGTACGCCGGTCTATGGGTCGGTCCTGTGCAGTTCTAGGAGGTCAACCCTCCCAGGCTTTGCCTCCCCTCTTTGGGGAGGAGTAAGTTTATTGATTACTGCCTGAGGCGCCCCTACCGGGGAATGCCGACGGGGCTGCCCAGGCAATTTTTAATTGCCAGAGTGCTCACATTCTCGGGCGCTGACTTTTCAAACCCCACTCTCCCGACCCGACCTTGGGTCACATCTAACTTGTTGCAGTAAGATAAAACTGGCCTTGTGCCTAACCTCCTGGAGAGGAGGTAAATAAATACATAGGCTGAAACGCGGGGAGAATACTTCCTTTGAAAGATTTGGAGGTAGACCCCATAATCATATCTATTCTGAAACTACATTGCACGAGGTATATTCAATTTTCAGCAAAAAGCGTAAAACATACACGCAGAGTAACGCTTTACATTTACATGAAGGAAACAGAAACGTTTCGCTTTATTTCATTATATTTTATGTCTCGAAAATGATAGAATTAAAAAAAAAAGAAAATAAATATCAATGTGTTTAGTTCTTGGTACGGGAGTTCACAGAAGTCTTCATTGATTCCCGGGCAACGCCAGTAGTGGTTGAAGAATAGAAAGTAACTGAAATTTATTTCAATTAATGGCATTTTTACTGACATCTCTTTGCACTTCATTAATGATGAGTACATTCTTTGGCGCCAGTTAGGAAATTGAATTTCTAATATGTAACAAACTTGAATAAAAATGTACCATGGTTTTATGATCAGATCGCAAAATTACACAGAGTACCTCAGTAACGCAGAGTAATTTTACTAGTGTTTTCATAATGCACAAGGAGGTGTCTTCTGTTTAGAACATCTACTTTTAACGTTAAGACACGGGTTCAAGATTAGTGTACGGTGATTCCCGTCATGATCATCATATCTGCCCCTCATCGGTGAGGATGCCAGTCGCGTTTTGTTTTAATACGATAAAAACACACAGACGCCTGTGCGGGTGTTCGTTGTCTCATCAGAGCGCACACGTTCCTACACAAATATCCATATAAAATTACAAGAAAATCCTAACTAACTGAAGAAAATGAATAATTTGCAGCCATCATCCCCTTATTCAACAGTGGCTTCGTTAAATTCTTTCACCCAGGAACACAGTTCGTACTTGTTTTTTATTTTGTTATTGGTCTTCGTCTGTCTCTCCGTATGATAACTTACTGCCTTGGGTGGCGCTACCAGAGGATTGCTCTTCCAATGGCACTGGTTTCGCGGTCGACGAAGCACAAAGCTCTATCGGCACGTCAAGTTGTCGACCCCAGTAATATATGTTTTTACTACTATTGGCATAAACCATTCGTTTTTTTTTTCTGTTTGCGATTACTCAACTGTTAACTATTCAGTACTTTTTCACTTATATGCATTAAAATTAAAAGAAACAATTAAAATCTAGAATTGACATTATCTTGGCTACTTTTATTGGTTATGATGGCGCTTGTGTTCTAATTCAAATTAAGAAAAGCAGACACCTGTGCCTGTTTTTTCAAGTTTACGCTATGTCGAACTCCAAAGCGCACACCTCCCTTAACAAATCTATCTGAATATATATATATATATATATATATATATATATATATATATAGTACCGGGATGAAACGCGGGAGCCTCTGTGTAGCTTAATTGCCATAAATATATTTTCATAGCTTACTACGTAGCTTTACTTACGTATCGAGCACTGTTGAAGTAAATACTGAAAATTGATACATAAAAAAATGATGTGGATACATGAAATACTAATATATATATATATATATATATATATATATATATATATAAACTTAGTTCATCCCAAATAAGGCGAGTTGCCACTGTAGACGTAATGAGCTACTGAGAATTAAGGTAACATTTTAGGGGGTCATCCTATATTAGCAATGTCTTCTATGTATTTGCTCGAATTTATGTTACCTGTGTATGTTAGGCCGGGAGTTTGAACGTTAGAATTCACAGGTAATCTGCTATATCCAATAGTAAGACCATCCTAGACAACTGGAGAATATTGATAAGTTGTAGCCCTCGTTCCCTGATCCGACCGTTGACTTCGTTACTCTCTTTAATACGCCTACCCCTCTGGGACTTGAATCGATCTTTGTGTGTCTCTTTGTCTGAGAACTTACTGCCTTAGGTGTCCCCACGCCTCCGACGGCATTACTCTCGGGGTCTATGAAGAACACAAACTCAAAATCGATTATTATAATTTATTGCTTAATCTTTTGTAATAAAAACCTATGAAAATACATCTAAAAAATTAAGATTTCAGAGAGTGCATATTGCGATATAACTTAACCAATGTTACACATTAATAATTATTGAGAAATATCTTAAAATTTAAGAAAAAAATTAAGAAAGAATTTGAATATCGTATTTTATTTTTTCTAATTATTTTGGTAAAGAAAAGAAAGAAAAAACAAAAACAGCAATTAAAATTAGAATCAAATAAATCTTTCTAATATGGCTGTTATTGACCAGGTCGATAGAAAATCGATGTAGTATTGATTATTGATCCATTCACATGGGATCCATTTGCAATTAGAAAAGTCGCATATTCAATAAATACAAGTTCAAAAATGATTGAAAAGAAAGATGAATTTATCTAAACATAACGGGGTAAATAAGGACATGTTCCTTTTCTTGATAAGTTGAGTTGTCTGAAAATAGATCCAATAAAAAGTCGTATGTCCAAGACAATAATGAAATATGTAATATCACTGTGCTCTTTGCTAATGCCCCTACCACTGGTCCTCTGTTTATATTAGTATTTAACAATCCATGGAAAGTGTTATGTAGTCAATGTAGAAACCAGCAAGCAAGTAAGTAATAAATTCAACTTATCTTATTATATTAATATAAGAACATTGGAAAATACTGATGCAGAAACATTTTTTAGATTTGATTAAATAAATGTAACTTCCTATATTATATTTCTAGATTGTTAAGATTGACAATTTCGAGAACGTTTTATTTACTAGCTAATCAGCCGACAATTGAGAAGTTCGTGGAAGAATCGAGAGAGCGGCTACACTAATTACATTTCCTAAGTGAATCACGTAATCACTTGCAAGGGGGGAAGAGGAAGACATCGTTTGGACCTACTTGCTTATATTGGGATTCGAACCCCGTTCTTTATAATAACTACATGAGTGTGCGTTGTTCTCTCGTCGCTTCCAAGTGAAAACTGACTAAATCTCAATTTAATTTTCTCACAGCGGAAACACATCGCCCAGCTTAGCACGGGATGACTCCGCTACAAATCGCGTAAGTCAGACCCGTCTCAAATAGATGCGTCCATCCACATTGTCATTAGCCAACATATGTATATATGTGTATATATATATGTATATATATGTATATGTATATATATATACATATGTATATATATATGTATATATGTACATATGTATATATGTATATATGTATATATATATATATATGTATATATGTATATATATATGTGTATATATGTATATATATGTATATATGTATATATATGCCTATATGTTCATATGCATATATGTGTATATGTGTGTATATATATATGTATATATGTATACATGTGTATATATATATGTATATATATGTATATATGAGTATATATATGTATATATGTATATATACATATATATGTATGTATACATATATATGTATGTATATATGTATATATATATGTATGTATATATGGATATATATGTATATATGTATATGTATATATATATATATAAACGTATATATACGTATATATATATATGTATACACATGTATATATATATGTATATATATGTAGATGTGTATATAAGTATATGTATATATATGTAGATGTGTATATATATGTATACATATGTATATCTATATATGTGTATATATATATGTATATATGAGTATATATATATATATGTATATATGTATATATATATATGTATGTATATATGTATATATATATGTATGTATATATGGATATATATATGTATATATGTATATGTATATATATATATATGTATATATATATGTATATATATATATGTATACACATGTATATATATATGTATATATATGTAGATGTGTATATAAGTATATGTATATATATGTAGATGTGTATATATATGTATATATATATATGTATATGTATATATGTATATATGTATATATATGCATATATGTTTATTATTTATGAATATATATATACATATATTTATATATATATAAATATATATATTGATATATACATATCAATATTGATATATATATATATATATATATATATGTATAAGAATATTTTCAAAAACTAGAACAACGTTATGTTTATATGTATATATGTATATATATATATATATATATATATATATATATATATATATATATTTATACGTATGTATATATATATATCCACATCTATAAATACATATTTATGTATATATATATATATATATATATATATATATATATATATATATATATATATATATATATATATATATATATATACATATGAAATTAAAATGGAATAAGCAGAAGACCTAAAAAGCTCAACGTTTCGCCCAAATGTTACATTGGCTTTCTCAGGAGCGAACGAAAACATGCAAAAAATGGCAAAAGACGAGAAAGTCTATAAATTATGAGAAATACATATAGTGGTAGGGTTCATGTAGAGAGGGGAAACATGTAAATATGTAGAGTCAAAGATAAATACATGAACAAAAAGTATTAAAAATATCTACGTTAATCAAGATAAATCAACACATCGACTAATTGAATCTGCACTCATAGCCGTTTCAACAAATAAAATTAAACATAGAATGGGCTTCTACTTTATCTTCCCCTAACCTATCAAAATCAATTATTCATGAAAATAAGATATATCTAGACACCGGTTGATTTTCTGAATTAGTTTTCCTCTGGACCCCGTTTCTACTCAGAAGTCTTTCTTTTCTTTCCCATTACTATTTTTTTTTCTAAGTATTTATCTTTGACTCTACATATTTACATTTTCTAGCTCACTACATTAACCCTACCACAATATATATTTCTCATGATTCATAGACTTTCTCGTCTTTTGTCATTTTTTGCATTTTTTCGTTCGCTCTTGACAAAGCCCATGTAACATTTTGGCGAAACGTTGAGCTTTTTAGGTCTTCTGCTTATTCCATTTTAATTTCATACCGTCGGATTATTTTATCTTTTCATCTATTCATATATATATATATATATATATATATATATATATATATATATATATATATATATATATATATATATACTGATGCATTTATCAACTGTATATGAACATTGAAAATACTCTCTAGAAATCAATTCATAATTCGATACTCCAGTGCACATTGACGGGATAAACTTGTCATCACAATGAAACCAAAATTGTCAAAAGGAGACATATATTAAATATCAAGTGTACATTCAGCAGATGTTCATAATAAACTGCGGTTGCTAACAACGCCAGTTAGCTTAAACATCATAGCTGCGGGATGCGGTTGAAGCTTTTATACACATGCCACTTTTTCATCACTGACTCGCGAATTCAAATAACCTTATATTTTATAATATTCTAAAAACACTTAACAGTAGTAATACAGGTGCAAGTAAACATCGCATCTTCAGGACAGACCCCTCTTAACAACTGAAAGATGATACACATAAACGTGTCAACTGTATGCACTTGGCGAGCCGTATATTTAATGATCCCTAAATATGTAATTAGCAAGTGCTTAAATATAATTTGCAAAACTACACGTGTGATGACATACCAAAGAAAAATCGATCATCCTTGGCGGCATTTTGATGTTAAGCATGTGGCGAGTCTCCGGCTTATGCACATGGACGAATGAGTATGTATTCAATTTATTCTGTTTCGTGAACATTTGAACCCATTTGCTGAAACTATTGAGCTATATTTGTATGTTTTGAGCTGCAGCATATTAGAAATCTGTTTAGCTAAAATGAACAATCCATTTCAGGATCGACGCTTTTAACAATATCATTTATTTTGGTAGTGAACAGAATTCTCGCTTGCATCACCGTATTTTCCAGCTCTATTCAATCACTGTTCCCACATGAATTCAAAATTAGATTTTCTATGAATGTTTGGATAAAAAGTAGCAGTCTGCATTTTAATTCGAGCTCTAATCCGTGATAGAGTGCCCATGGATTGAATCTGGACATAATACTTTTTTAACGGTTTCGTACATTAATAACTAACTTTTATCGATTTCATTGGCAACTTTGTCCGCTTCGATCCGTCTTTTTTATTTATTTTATAATTTCCACCCGGAATTAAACTTAATGATCGTCTTACTGAAGGCCATGTACTTTTCTTTTATTCATATCAAATATTACCTATCGTCAAGTGTTTGTTTATACACTCAATTATATATCCACCCCAACAAGAAAAAACACATTATTCAGTTGCCTTTAATAAAGTGCGTGGCTGGGAGGGTGCTTTTTCGCATTTATAAAGCAATACTAATGTTTACATGTTACTTATAAATTTACTTAATACTTAACATTAGCATTCATATGTAAGTAAACAATCGATGTAAAATAGTTATATGTATTTCAGAGGTGAGGTCATGAGTTTTCTGTGTGCTTAGATTTATTCAGGCCACGATCGTCCACGGGTCTCTCTAGTTTTTATATATGATTCATTTATGAAAGTCTTCACGTTGATGAGAGGGGGTGCCGTTTTTATTTTGTAATTGCAACACGAAATCAAATTTGATAGTGATGTGTTGGACTCAATGCCAACCTCCTATTAATTCTCCTTTCTCCTTCATTACTAATATAATTTTTTCAGACTCATATAGATGCCGCACCATGTTTCCGTGACTTCGTGTCGTCAATGTTCGAGCAGTTAACGGAAGCGCCCGAGAGTTAACGAGGCGAAAACTGTCAAATGCTAAATTGAAGACTGGCAGCCACTGCCCGATAAATCATGACGAAGAAAACCAAATAAAAATGCATACCTACAGGGTGGGCCAAAATAAGGGTCCTATCTTTAAATTTGAATAACTTGAATTTGAATAACTTCCACAAAATAAAAGTTAAACGCACCAAACTTTATGTGTGTGTAGACTGACCCTTCCGAGATTTTTTGAAATAAACAAAACAAATTTTAGCCGAAAAACACTTCTTAAAACTTACAAAAACTAAAGTATTGTTTTTTACACTGTTTTGAGTTTTTTAAGCAAAAATAATGTTTTCTAAATGAGGGTACGTTCCTTAGGGCTAATACGGCTCATGCTTGCTTCGGAAGGGGTCCTTTACTTATTCTAAAAAAAAAAAAAAAAAATCAATAAATAAAAAAGTTATGAATTTTTAAAAATAGGACCCTTATTTTTGCCCACCCTATATAAATAAAGAACGAACAAACCATAGCTAAACAACTGTTAGATGATTAGTTTTGTTTGTTTTTTGTCAAAGGAACCATTGTTAATCAAATGTTTTTAAATAAAATGGTTTCTGTTTGTGCACCGGGCAGTTTAAAAAGTAGATGTTATTTTTGTTTTTTTGATTAGCAAATGTTTGGTTTTTCGTTTTGTGTTTAGTTCTCTGGCATATTCAGCAAACTGGAACAGATTATAGATATTCATGTTTTTTATTAAACGTGAATAATCTCTTCTAAAAGTTATTGGCTGCTTGGTTAATAGTTTCGTCGACTCTCAGCGATTCCGAGACCTGCCCGATCGTTGATGACGCGAAGTCACGGACACATGGTGTGTCAGCTATAAGTGTACCGATTATTGGCTTATGATTTCATGGATCATTGCACTATCCTAAATATCTGGCTACGTGTATGCTTAAATAACATTACTACTTCACTAATTGATAAGAGGGACTTCGCACTTAACTTGTAATCGACCTTGTACCAAACATGACTTTCTATAGAATACGAGTAAATATTATATTTATTACCATTAAACAGATTGTGTGTGTCGATATTCGATATTTATAAGAATACTTATATTTAACATTGGTTATCAGAAATTGATTGAATCGGTCGCAGTAATCGAAGTCTGTATAAATAATGTAACAGAGACAGTATCGTGGAAAATCGAACGGATGGAGATCGATTGCAAAACACCAGATCTGATCTGGTTTAGCGAAACTGCATCGCCTCAAATCAACTATTGTATCTAATATAATGCTAAAAGAAGTGACAGTAATTCTATGATAACGGATGCGGACTTTAGACTTAAGGTGTTGTGTTCGAGTTATGAAGCGAATATAGCATCGGTTTTATCCATAGTATTAAACAACTTATAGATGCATATGTTGCTATCAATAATAACCGAGCCTAATAGAAATTGTCAGAATGATAACAGAGCGATACAGATCTGTATTGAAAACAGTTGCGTTGGAGAAAAGTAAACTATGTAATGAAATTCCAGTGGCCTGCACATTGATGCCTGGATTAGCGTTAAAAATAGTGTTGTTGGAGAAATCTATACCGCGTAACGAAGTTCCAATGACGAGCACATTATTCCCGGGATTAGGATTGAAAACGGTTTTGTTGAGGAAACATATCGCACCTAACGAAGTTCTAGTGACAAAAACATTGTAAGAGAAATGTCTACTACGTGATAAATATCTACACGTTGTTGCATGGAATACGGTGTAACCTTAGAAAAGTATACCACCTAACATGTTCCGGTGGTGAGCACCTTGTTTCTATCAAAGGAATCCATCTTGCCCTTATTTTTTTTCTTTTGGGTATTTCTTCACATATTTTCTACTTCTGTTTGATAATATTGAGCTTGAGTATGACAACAACTCTAGGGGAATAAAATCTGCCAAATAACAGCAGTTGCAATTATTGGGTATTGGGCATCTTGCGTCTATCAGATACCTTGAAAAATTACATTCAAATACGAAATAATAGCTAATGGAAGAATTGCTAGAAGAATCCACAAAGGTTGACGGTTGAACGTCAGTATTTTGATGGATGAATGTTTGAGAAATTTATTCGCAAACATTCATCCATCAAAATAGGAATTGAAGATGAATAATAAAAGTCACATTAAAAAAATCTCCACCAATGCAAATATTTTCCTGTCTTCCATGTACCTAATACTAAAAGAAATTTCTAGAACACAGTTTATTTCTCAAAACTTCTTATCTGTTGAATACATTACTACTAGACTTATCTCCATACAGACTACAGTATGGTCGTTTCAAGTCAATATCAAAAGATCTTTGCCGAGCGTTTCTCTTAAGTTATCAAATGTTATCAATTCCGATCATTGTTCTCAATCCTCTTCTACTACTCTTCATCATCTAACTGGCACTCTCATTAACGTTTATCCTCGAGTGGATTTTGGTCTTTATATATAGTGAATCATTTGTACTTTTAAATATTCTTAATGCTTTTGAGAAAAGGTGTTGATCTGACTTTCCTCTTCCTACTTATTGTGCAATAAAAGAACGTGGTATGTAGCTTCCGGTTTCTCGCCGAGTGACTATTTTAGATTGACCTTCTCTAGCTTTACACGTGACCATATACGAGCAATGCCGGTTTAGCATATCTCACTCTGTAACTTTGAAAGATTTGTGAATCTTATTGTGTTATTACATCTCGCTTGAAATCGGACAGGAATCAACTATGGAGTCCATTGTTCTGTAGTGCATGACCCGGGGAGATTTTATCGATCGGAGAGAGCGGGCCTGTGCGAGACTGATACAGATGACGTAAAAGAATACAATATGTGATTGACATTCAAATAGGATACACACATAAAAGTCACACAGTATACGAGAAAAATTACAATGGGGATATAAAGGTCAAGTGACAACAGAGTAAACGATAATAAATGATCTTTTTTTTTCAAGCCACTTAGGTATTGAACTCCATCTCCGTGCTCTTGTTGATTCTCGTATATATCGGAAGTTGATGTACTTATTGTCGTTTCCCCTTTTTATCACAAGAATCTCATACTTTTTTAAATAGAGAATTTACAAGCTTGATGATATAGTAACAATATGATTACAGAGATCTGAGAGAGAAACATATTCACTGTGTAAAGAGAGAGTAAAGAGGGCTACAATTTATGTAAGTCTCAATTTGTTATCCCGCCACATTCCTATTGAGGTTTCGGGACGAGCACATTCTTTTCGTAGCCGCTAATTCGAAGGTCTGGCAGGAAACAGAGGCCAACATTTTATTTTTCAAAAATGGCGTCCGATTATTAATTTTCGCTAACCCGCTGGGTCCATCCCTTTTTTACCGTGGATTTATATCATTGTGCAAGCTCATTCAATCTATGAGAATGAGGATAATCATTGTTACACTCACCCCCTCCACTTTAAACTTGTTATTCATGAAGAGCTCTCTACAAACCATAGTATCTTTGTCTCCATGTT
This sequence comes from Sepiola atlantica, assembly GCA_963556195.1. Classification (NCBI taxonomy): domain Eukaryota; kingdom Metazoa; phylum Mollusca; class Cephalopoda; order Sepiida; family Sepiolidae; genus Sepiola; species Sepiola atlantica. The sequence continues at coordinate 18,630,043 of OY744553.1, read as the reverse complement.
TGAAAGGAGCAAACTGTTACTATTAACCTCACCGATTCTTCTTAAATGTGATACTAATTAACACATGGATACGTGGCCTAACTGTTAAAGGTGTCGATTCCAATATATTTTAAGTGACAGTCTTCTGAAGGCAGAAGGTTCAATCCTTACTATAGGCGATAATAAAAAAGAATAACATAAAATAATTAAAACGTCTACCCGTTCATGGCTGACCGAACAAGAACAACCTAATTTCGTGGATTAAATCGAAGTTCAAAAACCGATTGTGATATAGATTGTTGAGTTCGAAAAGATGCAATTGAAGAAGATTTGAGGTAATATCTACCAAAATATTGTAGAAAAAAACAGCTAAAAGGATCGAAACCTATTACACATAGAGAGTTGGTATCTGTCTATCTGAAACGTAAACGCTACTATTACTTCGATATATTAAGTTGAAAATATAATATGACTACATGTGAATCAACAATTACATTTATTATTATATTTCAGACTAATATGAACGAACATATCCTACCCTACACCCAAAGTAGGAGGTTATGTCTGTGAAAATGATATCATATAAACAGAACAGATACTACACTAACCTAAAACGAGAAAGTCACGCCTGGGAGTATTGTACTAAGCCAACAAAAACGATACTACATTTCCTCTTGAATTTAAGAAAGTCGGTAAACACAAACTATAGGCAGGACAGGCTAGGAGTGGCCCGTCTCACCTTCCTTAAATACATGCACACAGACCCAGACATACTTCCACATACACAGACACCCACCCACACGTATACATACACACTCATACACCCAACTACACACACACACCTGTATGTATATATATACATATATATATATATATATATATATATATATAACAAAAATAGACACATTATTAAAATTAACACAATCTAATCTCTGTGAATTGCTAAATATATATTAGGGTTTTAAATATATGAAATTAAACATTATTTTTAAAAAAAATATTTATTGCAACCATACTCTACTAAGGAATTAAGTTAATCCAAAGATTATATTATTCAAAAAAGTATTTTTTAAATTCGAAACCAAGTTTTTACTATTGACTAGTTATTATTCTAATTTCGGCTATTGTGCTAAGCTACTTGATACATTATTATTTGTAATAATTTTGCGTTATGTTTTAAGAGATTTAAATATTTCATTTTATCTTTTTTTTCTTTGGTTTTTTAAATTAATTACAATATTTATGAGCTGCTAAATCAAGTTTTATATATATATTCAAATAATCGTTATTTGTTAATTAATTTCAACCATATTTACGTACTAACTAAGTTGATCTAACACTAATCTTGCATGTATTGGCGAATCTAATCTTTGCTCATTAGTATATCATTGAAGAGGAATCGAGGATGTCTTGAAACAATTGCCGGATACCCAAACTATGTTTATTTTAATATAAAAAGCTATAATATATATTGAGCACTTTTCAAAAGTATTGGTTTTGTTCATGTTGTTAACATTTTAACCTTATTAATTTATACACACATTATATATATATATATATATATATATATATATATATATATATATATATATATATACTGGCCAGTGCAATCCTTCATCTATTAGGGCCCAAAGAATCATTGTCTACTCCTTACGGCATCAGACAACATATTCTAGGACCCTGTTCATCTATTAATATACTAAATTTGATTTCAACAACGTATGTTTACCAAATACATTTTCCTATATACATTAATAATGTCTTATGACACGTAAAAGTGATTTCCTGAACAGAAATGTTTTGCCCAAATGTTAGTTTTTCTTGCAAAAGTTAAAATCAAGATACAATGATACTAAACCTCATGTATAAAATCATGATTACAATTCTGATAAATATCAGTAACGTGATTTTTATTCGTGAAAATGTCTAAAGCCTATGGAGGAAAAAAGGAAATTACTTTTCCGTTGTGGTAATAAGACGTGTTCAGTTTTCCATATTCATGATGATCGTTTAATTAGTTCATGAGTGAATCCTGTACATATAAATATAAACATGTACACATACCTTACTTTATATAGATAGATAAAGGGATCTTAAGACGAAATTGGAATTCAGGGAACCTTGCTTAATTAATGCCTAAGAAATATGGATCCATTTCAATGCAAATCTGAATAATTTGGATTTTCAAATGGGAGGTATCCCTATATTAAACTATTCAAAGATAACTAAAATGTGTGCAACATTTAATGCTTGATGCCTCATACGTATATTTAATATATCACAAGAATCTGAGTAATCTGATTTTTCATGAAGAGTTTCCACTCCCGTTTTACGTATTTTGCATACAATTAAATAATCTTTAATATAAACCACATTACGACAATGTTTACTCTCTGTTCCCAAATTCATAATGATCAGTTAATTAGTTTAGTGGTGAAACATATTACATATACCTAACAATATAGATAGAGATAAAAAGTATATGCCTTTCTCTCGTAGCTCTGATAACCACTCAGGTAAGAACTCATAGTTAGTAAATAAAAGTAATGATTACTATTCTTTTGTAAGCGTGATACCAATGTGAGCGTTCATTATATATGCGAGAAATGTATGCTTTATTTTCTGTTTCTCTTTTATTAAAAATACCTTCATATTTTTACGTAAATAATTCAATTACAAAGAGACAGTTGCGGTTTAGTCTGACCTCTCCTCGAGAGGTGATTTTCATGTGCATCTACATATTCAAATGACAAACTAACAATTACAAAGAGGCATTGTGCAATTATCTAAGGAAACGCAGCCGTTGATCTGAAAAAACTCCTATCTAGAGTAACCATGACGATTGATCAGGTTATACATTCATTCAGTAGAAAGGGATATAACACACATACACATAGAGTAATATGGAAATAGAGTTTATGTCTTCTGTGGTATTTGACCCACTCTGTTATCGAATACGCGGTCATAACACGTATCGTAATATCTAGTATCTGATCACTTCCTGTTCGCTTCATGTGCATTGGTCTTTATGTGTTGATCGTTGACGTCATTCGCAAATATACTCATGAGAAACTGGATATTATATTCTTTAGTTCCATTGTAATCTTTAGAAAGGTATAGAACCAATCGAGGGTAAAGGTTGAAGAGATACAAAGATTGTCAGTTGAAGGATGAAGAACAATCAATTGAATAAACTAAAGTGTATTACATAAGGTGTGTGACAAGTATTTGGTAACATTGGACTTGAATACGATTATGCAGGGAGAATGTAACACGGGAATGTGATTTGCAAACATAAAGCCTATCTATCTGAAAATCCTGCCTGAGGATAACCACATAGAAGAAGTACGAGAAGCAGTTTTCTGTTGTTGTAGTAGACACGTTCTTGCTGTGAATATTTTACAAGTAGGAACCAGAGATTGGAGTTCTATCAGGCACCTTCAATAGGAATGACACCACTAGCAAAATCTGTTTTGTACGAAAGTTGCTGTAGAGAAGGGAAGAAGCAATTTCCCACTAGATTTCGAAGTCGATTTTGTCAAGGCATGAAAATATTGCTTTGAACAGCAACTCCAGATGCGAGAGCAGCACTTTAACTTACGACGTATCCGACTCTTATATAGGTAGTAGATGGCATATGAAGTCAACTACTTCATGCAACGGTCGAATGATTTAACTATTTAAGCAGCGGTATTAAAAACAGAGTAGATACACGTCTACCATTTTTGATCTGGAGTGAAAGTAAGTCTTGAGAACTTATTAAAACAAAGGGCTTCTTCAGGAAGAGAGCCATTCATTTCGACTGGGTTAAAGCAAGGATCTAAGTGTTAGTGGTGAAAGCGAGAAGCTTGGTTTCAGAGATGTTAAAAGTAACGAGTCCATTTTTTTTCAGTGCACCTAATGTTCCAGATCCGAAGAGGGAGAATAAGAGAACATCTACAATAAATATGAATCATGTAAACACTAAAATGAATGTTGCGTTGAAGTGTAACACTATTTTGAGGGAATTTACGTGGTCATTTCTTAATGCGTAATACATACATGACAAAAGAAATAGACTTTGCATAGATTCATACACACATACATCGACACACTTCTTATTAGAATTAAATAAACAATATGGTATGACGCTCTGCTGTATTTTCGTGTATCTGTTTTTGTTCTCATTGTATAAACATGCATTTACTGACTGTTGACGTCATACTCAATTATTCAAATTGAACACTGATTAATATAGGTTTTGCTTAAAGTGAAGTAGATTATTATAAAACATATCATGCAAATATTAATGTAGATGATTCAGTAAGTTTTAAGACTAACATCCAAGGGTAACGTGCTCATTTCTCTATAGATGATGCATTAGTAACACCTGAGCTATAATCTATACAAACATTTACTAACGGATGTTATGTTCGTACATACGTTATCACCTTCACACATATTTAAATAATGAGATCGTCCGAACAGCAAATATTTTGATTCTTCATTAATAGGATGTAATTAACGTAAACTCATCTGACTTGACGTATTTTGAAATGAATTGTTCCTAAATAAAATTGTGTCGTCCGGTAGACTAAAACGGTACACTTTTAAATACATACATCGCCAAAAGTGACATGTGTTTCATGATTTGTAGAATATTCAGCTGACAATTATTTCATGAAGTAAGAAGTCAGGTAATATTTCCAGTTTTACAAATAAGTAATTGGCTACACTTTTAAATAAATAAATAAATTAAAAAGAAACATATTCGTTTTATTTATTTAAGAAATATTTAGCTGATCGTGACAATTCTTTTTACGAGAGAAGAAAGATTCATTTTTTGTAAATCTTGAGAGACATTTTTTATTAAAAAAAATATTAACAATTGTGGTATTTTTTATGGGTGCCGCAAGTAGAGATATAATTTATGTGAAAGAGATAGAAAAATAGGGAAATAAAGTAATCGATAAACTTTCTTTAGTATTCTTTTATGTAACTGATTATTTTGCTGGGAGCGGGATTCGACACCAACTCCGACTCTATGTTCATTTCGTCTGCACTAACTCTGATCTCTTACCTGACCTCTTTCCATACTTATGACCCTTTTTTATTGATTGTTGACGTCATTCACAAAATAATATATTTTCAGTGATTTTAGTATCTAAACATTTGACATGACCAACGCCATCTGGTTTTTTGAAAAGCTAAACAAAAGAGCTCATTGCAGTGTTCCCCTGTCGCAAGGCTGCTTGACCACTTGACCTCAGGGGCATCTGCACACGATACCTTGGCACACAATTCACCACACACATCCATTAAAATTACCAATTAACACTAACTTGTGCGGGTTACCGCGAATACGGGGAACAAAACAGAAACCACTATTTTAAACATATTAATCTAGTACGGTCAGCTCACGAATTTAATTTTAGGTGCCGCTCTAACCATAAGTACAATATCCGGACCTTAGGTTCAAGACACCTCCGTGTCACCTGTGTATATAGTTTGGGGTTGGCAGTCTCCTCTCTTCACACCAGGTCCCGATCCGATTCAATTCCTTTATACTGCTAATATCGGGCTTAAAATACTGCCCCTTCCTTTAATGTCGAACCCATCTATGGTTGGCAGTCCCCGACGCGCGCACTGGGTGCTCAATCACCCCCAAATAAACTCCCAAGCCCGTTGATATGGACTCGCTCGTATCGTTTCCTAACTCACCTATTCCGCGATTATATCTATGTCGTGGGACGTGGGGAGTTGTTTCCGCGCACAGGTCGGCCACCTCCAAAACCACAGACGGGACCCGCTCCTACAACTTAGAAATTCACCATTCATGCTTGATTAGCCAATACGAATGCGGCAACCCTGAACCCCCCCCCCCAAAAAAAATAAAACAAATATCCACAACGCTGATCACGACTTTCGTGTGGTTTTAGAATGACCCCTTCCGTCATTCAACCCGTCCGCTGGTTTTCCCTGTTCGTATAATTGCAAGTTTAATTGCTATCAACTGGTCACACGGATCGAACACCGACTGCAATATATATCAAATAGTACGCTTTTACGATAAACGTGGGGCGTCGGTAACAAAATACCGCCTCTCTACCGGCATCTCCACATTACCTCGGACAACTTTCGCCAATCCTTCTCGCATCCCCAAAGGTCAATCTCCTAATTCGAAACCTGTTTGTCTGGCTGACCTTACTCTACGGATTGAATTAACTGTTTTTCTCTCTTTTTAATTACTTTTTAACTCGAGAAAACAAAACTGTTTTTCTCTCAGGTTAAGCAAAAAAAACACTAGAATACAACAAGTGTGGTCTCTCCGATACGATACAAAACATACATTTAAATAAAATAAAAGATTTTAGACAACAAAATTGAGTAAAACAACTCCAACTGCCGACAATAATACACAATACAAGAAATACCCCCTCCCCCTCAGTCTCCCAACAGAATGCATATTTTAAACAAAGACAGAAAGTAACCACAAAATCAACAATTTGCTTTTCAGGGTTTTTCTTATTATTATTTTGTCTTTTCTACCTTTTTCTTTTTTTTCAAATAATTATATAATTCATGTGTGCGTGCTCATAGTACATTGTTTTTTTCTTATTACCTTAATTACTAAGTTTATGTGTGTG
>OY744553.1:18583438-18613438 GCA_963556195.1 Sepiola atlantica | reverse complement strand
ATTTACTTATCTTTAGTGAAGCTTTCAACTAAATGTTATAAAGGAATTACCTCTCATTCATTCTCGTACTCGCAATGTGGGCACGTCTAAATATTATTTTGTTCATAAAATAATTATGTAAGGACGCGCGTTTCGCCGCCTACGTCTCCTTAGCATGGCTGTACTTTTGGTGAGATTCGAAATCACGATCACAGTTCATGTAATCAAACACACTTACCTATATATATATATATATATATATATATATATATATATATATATACAGAAATTAATGGAATTCTCAAAATCGCAATCGAACCAAATCAAGAAAGAATACTATATATAAACACTTTCATGTTGTAATAAAATATATTTTATTGAATGAGACACACGAGCAGCGACGCCTAGAGGTGTGTGAGACACGAAGGAATGGTTGCCCGGGCAGCAAATTATAGGATGCTCATCCACTTATATTTTAACTATCTAACATTAAACAGTACTAGGACTTATACTTGAGTATTTAAGTAATAAAACCTAGCATCACGAGTGCATCACAACATATGCTTGAGTATTAATTGAAAAATTAAAGGTTTAATTAATGTTTCCATGGTTTTATTTGTATGTCAGAACACTTCGTCTATATCATTAAGCATTTCAAATGAATACGAAAATACTGTTATCAATATTTTCCTTGATAATACTATTTATCATAATAAAAAGATCCAAATAAGACCAATACATTATGAGTAAATTTGTAACATAGCTACTCCTGCTTGGACCGCGGCAGTACGCATTTCGTATACTCGTCGGGTAGAGGGTTGGTCGTGTCGTCCAGTTAGTGGTCGTCTAGTGGATGAATTCTTTCTTCTCTGCCGTCGTCTGTTGTCTGCAATAAAAGCCATGTTCTGCACTCCGAAGACGAACTCTTCTGTTGAATTTAATTCATTTATTCAAGCTTTGTTATTTCATCTGGAGGAAATTCACCACGCCGAGAGAGATGGTAGAGAGCAAATCCTACTTTATCGTAGTTCGTTATTAATGTTTTCTTTACTATTCATAGAGAGGGGGAAGGATTCTCGCGCTTGTCTTCCCTGAAGGGAAATATTCCGTATCTTTACATTGTGAATCGCACGGCTATCTCAGTTCGCTTTCCGAAACAGACTGACTAAAAACTCGCTTCTCACTAGAACGAGGTACGTCACAGATCCCTTTGTTTCCCACGCAAGGCCCGCGAAGTCACAGAGCCTCTCGCAGGTGTAGACTGACCCTTGATCTGGGGTCTCGTCACACGTAACCTTGTCACGTCTGCCAGCTCTGACTGTGAGAACAAGCCCTTCTCTGCACTCGACTACCCCGTGTTAATTCGCGCAAGTCAAATCGACGATTCCCAACAGATACGTCCATTCCCATAGGGCCATTATCTAACAAATTATAATGTTATATTCTTGTTAACGAATATTTATTTACCACCTCTCCAGGAGGTTAGGCACAAGGCCAGTTTTATCTTACTCCAATAAGGAAGATGTGACCTAAGATCGGGTCGGGAAGTGGGGTTTTAAAAGCCAGCGCCCGAGAAAGTGAGCACTCTGACCATTAAATATTGCCTGGGGAGGCAAATCCTGGGAGGGTGGACCTCCTAGAACTGCTAGAACTGCACAGGACCGACTCATGGACCGGCGTAAATAAAGCCCCGAAGGCCAAGACAATACCTCTCACGCAGACATATGTACCCCCCCCCTTTTCACAAATCACGTCCTACGTGATCTCAGACGTGACCGAATAAATTCCACCATTCCTGAATATGTTTATCAGCTGACGATAATCGGGATCAACCTCCCGCTTTGAAACCGACGGTACTGATGTTACATTGAATTTCTGTATTTTATAAATATATATATATATATATATATATATATATATATATATATATATATATATATATAACTCAGGAATGACGAAAGTGTGTGTGTCAAATAAATACGTGAATCAGAAAATTGCTTTTTTGTAGTGTTTCTTTTCACCTTTGTCTGGTAATTACAACTGAGCTAGTATCGCTACGGCACAGTCTTTGCATGTCTGAAAGCTGACAAAATGGCTTCCTTCTCGTAGAAAGTCTCGATTAGATCATCTATATCCACGCGTTAAATACTGTTGGGGATAATATGCTCTTAGATTTAAGCGTAATACGAGTTATCAGATATAATTGACGAGGTTTGAGCCGAAGGTTAATATGTCACTTTATACGAACGTAGATAGTGGATGTATTTAGTATAATCATATGGCTTATAAGAATTTGAAGTTTAGATCGTTGCAGTTTTAACGTTATGAAAAGTGTGTAGTGTCATCGCGTTTTTAAACCGTGTATATATAATACACATCGTGGCCAGAACCCATCGTCTTCATCTGTTGCTCGACTAACTCATACGGACACACTTTTAAATAGTAGTTTTATTAGCTTTAGATAGAGTGACAAATTACAGGGATGAGAGAGAGTATTTAAGAGATTAGTCACTATTTATGGTGTTGTGTGTGCGAGAGATAAAGAGAGAGAGATATACATTGCTTTGGTCGCCATGATCTGCTTTGCAGGCATGTCTAATCCCCAGTGGAGCTTTTGGAAGAGGTCAGATTTTTATGACAGTCCCATTCAAGAGGCTAGTAAGAAAGAGACTAGTAAACACATTTCCGAATATCACGTGACATTCTTAAGTTCCGTTTACCCTCTGACCTCTGATTCGTTAATCTGTCTCTCTTTTTGCTAAGAGCAAAGTGTAGTATCTGTTCCGATGGATACTGCACCTCATACTGGTGTTGTCTTAGCCTTCGGGTCTTGATTTACGCCGGTCAATTGGTCTGTCCTGTGCAGTTCTGGGAGGTCCACCTTCCTAGGCTTTGCCTCCCCTCTTTGGGGAGGAGTAAGTTTATTGCTTACTGTCTGAGGCACCTCTACCGGGGAATGCCGACGGGGCTGCCCAGGCAAGTTTTAAACCCCACTTTCCCGAGCCGACCTTGGATCACATCTTACTTGTGGGAGTGAGATAAAAACTGGCCTTGTGCCTTACTCCTGGAGAGGAGTAAATCAATAATCTGTCTCTATACCCAACTGCGGGGTTTCGTTATGTAACAAATGCATGTAACAACTGCATGCAACTCTAGATCTTCTAAATAAATGCATTATACTTCTATGTGTATCTTCAAACCATAAACAACTCAGAAATAATGAAATGGATCCATTTTTAAGTAAACGCAATCTACAGTTTAAGATTGAATTCTCTAGTTCTTCGAGCTTTTATTCATACCAATCGAGGATATGACGTCCACATCAGTCCGACACTGGCTTTGTCGCCCTTTAGCTGAGTTATGGTTCTGTTCAGTCACAAGACATCCAATGTCCTACGCTTTACGGTCTCTTTAAAGATAAACTTGTTTATTGCTAATCGCCTGAGGCGCCCGTACGGGGGGGGGGTTCTAATCCGTTAGAATCGTATGATCGGCAGAACGAAAAATGATAAAACACATGTGTATGTGGATAAGAGTTTTAAAAATTCATCATTATATACTTAATAGCCCTCCCGCCCTACATCTAAAACGGGTTCGTAAGTAGAATTAAAAGTATGCTTTCAAAGTTAATGCATAATGCAAAGTTCCGTCCAACCGTGTCGTTGAACACTGTTTATAACTGTCTTCCAGATATGTTCGCTTGCTAAAACATAAATATAATTTAATTCTCTTCCTTCCACCGTGGTTATTAGGTTGGCCGTATGGTTTTACGCCTTCAGACAAAATTCAAATGGTGACTTGGTCTGAAGTTCAGATCATCTTACACGCAGAACCATCATCCTGTACACTGATATTCACGGAAATATATATATATATATATATATATATATATATATATATATATATAATCCAAGATAAAACATCCACAGGGTTGTAATCCAAAGAATTTCAACCGGGTTTATAAAAAGTGCTCAATATCAAATAGAGATTTTATATATGATTATTTTTATTTACACAGAAATGCACAACATCTGCGACACAGGCATGCCGATGTTATCGATCAACAGCTATTATCAACTGAGATCTCATCAGGCACAGTAAGAATCCAATCTTAACCTTAGATCATATTTGGAAAGAATGAAATGGAGAAAAAAAGAAAGAAATTTAAAATTTCAAAATTTGAAAAGTCACGTGGTTGGGACCGTTAAAAATCAAAATGTTAAAATCAAAATAAAATTAAAAAATCATAAAAACTATTAATATAAAATATAAAATATAAAATAAAATAAAATAAAGTGAAAAGAGAGAGATATAATAAAAGGGTAGAACAACAAAGATAGATAGATAGCTAGATAGATAGATCGATCGATCGATCGATCGATAGATAGATAGATAGATAGATAGATAGATAGATAGATAGATAGATAGATAGATAGAAATGAGATAAAATCGTCTGCGATCCAGAGAGAAGTAGGGAATGGGATGTACATGCAATAGAACGTGTAAAAAAAAACCGTTCACAGTTTTTCTTCAACCTGGGCAAACAGCATACTCTCAAATAAGCTATAATCAGTGACAGCATATATATGTGTGTGCGTGCGTACGTGTGTATGTATGAGGGGCAGGGGTCGTTAACACATTGGGCCACTAATTTTGTATTTATCCCCAACCGTTTTATTTTCCTATAAACTTATCAAATTATCATTAATTAATAAATCACTAGCAGATTGATTTTGTTTACACAATTAGTGGTAATAATAATGATAATAATAATAATTAAAATATACGTCATCACCCTCCACATTCTTTTTTTTTAAAAATCATCAAAAAGTATATAAAATAAAATAATCTGATGTCGCTCTTGTGTCAAACCTCGAAATCAAACTAAAGTACACAGACTCCCTAGAATTAAAAGATGTCGCCAAATCTGAGAAGAGTTTCGAAGAGAGACTTCTATACGAAGATCTATTCTGAAACTACATTAACTAAAAGAGTTGAATAAGTATCTTTCAGTTTGTAACAAAGGTTGTACTCTAATATCGTAGTGGTCTGCGTTCGCACAGGGCGTCTATAGAATTAAAATATGTAAAAAACAAACAGATGAAGGGGACAATTGTGGAATTTCCATGGGCTCATCTAGTAATCTCTCTCTAACCTTTATATGTATGAATGTGACTCCCTCTAATTAAATGTGGATTGTCTGAGTTTTAAACTTTTTTTGTGTCTCTGGGAAAATTTAGTGAAATTGCGACTCTCATATATCAGCGTTACCATTTAATTTAGATAGTGTCTGTACGCATTATACACCCTATATAAATTAAATGGCAGAAAAGAAGTCCCTTTACTTCATTATATAAATTACAATGATAATAATAATAACAATAATAATAACAATAACGATACTATGAATAATAATACAATAATAATAATAATATAGAAGTAAAGAGACTTATTATTTTTAATTATGCAAGAATTATGTCTTCACACATATGTCAAAGTTCATGAATAGAATAAAAGTAGCAAATAGTGATCGTGATAGTGACCTAACGGGCCATGGGTACGTCTAGTATATATATATATATATACATATATATATATATATATATATATATATATATATATATATATATATATATTGAAAATATAAGCCATTATCAATGCAAGTTTTTTTTTTTTACTTTAATCTGAACGACCCATTTATATATATATATATATATATATATATATATATATATATATATATATATATATATATACACACAAATTAAAAAGAATAACAAAAAACTAACTGCTGCGTGGACTTTTACAGACATGAAAGCTCAAAACGTTAGCTTTGCTGTTTTTAGATTTTATACTAAAAATACGTCCACTCAACTGTTGGGCGAAAAGTTTAGTTTAAGGTCTTTCCGTTTTCTATTTCTAAACATACTGTCGTATTTTTTTTATCCTTTATTTGTCATATATATATATATATATATATATATATATATATATATATATATATATATATATACATATATATTGTGTGTATTTAGGCAGCAAGTTTTCATTTAGGCAAACGTTGTTGAATAGCACGGAGTGTTTCTGCTTTGTGATCTTTTTAAAAAAATTTTTTCCATCTTCCGAATGGTCAACTTCGTACCTCGATCAAACTGGTGTATGAAGGTTCCGTAGTTTAATATATATATATATATATATATATATATATATATATATAAATCATTTTGTTTATTTTACTTCAGTCGAAGTTCTCAGCAATCAAGAGGCCTCTCCCTGGGGAAAATGCTTTATATAAACATGAGATACATAGATATTCGAATATTCTATTAAAACTCTTCTTTATTTCTAAAAACGTTGAGTTAGTAAAGAAATTAAGAACATTAATTCCTTTCTCGCCAACTGACCAGTGAACTATCTTATAGTGTATCTTTATTATGGTCTATTGGTTTTACCGGATTCCAAGACAAGAATTCATCTAGTCTGGTGGAGTATCCAGCTAAGTGTTGTTACTTCAGGTAACATCACTAGGAGAAGGTGCACTATTTCTCGTATGAGCAAGTATATGGCTGAGAGGCTATAATTAGTGCTGTGAATATTATATTATTTTTAATATTTGGTCAGGATTTACTTGTTCGGTGAAGTATCCTCATGTCAAGTTGTCCTTAAAAACCCCTGTGCAGAGAGACCGAATACACTCGAGAATGGTGTCTAGTATATGTGTATGTGTGCGTTTCAAGAATATTAGAGTTCAAAAGAAAATTCTTTGAACTCTAATATTCTTGAAACTTTAGCTATAACACAATGAGAACAAATACACCGATTTGTTGTAGTTAAAATTATGACATACATTTGGTATTACACTGAGTTATATATACAGTCGCGTCCAAAACTAAGGGACAAAATTTTAAAACCTAATATTTGTTAGAAATAATAACCGTAAAAAGCTGAAATTTTGACAACCGGTAGTTGTTGTCATTCATAATAACATACTAAAATGTGAACCCTTTGTATAGAATAGAAAAAGAATTATAACAATTATTCATTTATTTCCAAATTTGGAATGTCCAAAAGTAAGGGACATAATTGAGAAAAACGGTGTAAATAGCATGCTACATTCAACTTTTTTTATTTCCTCTACTGAAGAACTCTTATTTAGTCATTTGTAAACGTTGCATCAGTCAACACCATGGCGAAACGTCAAAAACTTGATTACTCTGTGAGACAAGCTATTGTGAAGCTACACAAGGAAAAGCACACCATTACCTACTAGACACTATCCTCGAGTGTCTTCGGTCTCTCTGTACAAGGGTTTGTCGGGACAACCTGACATGAGGATACTTACCCCTACAAGTAAACCCTGACCAAATATTCAAAATTACATAGTATCCGCAGCACAAATAAGATCTCCTCATACGAGGAATAGTGCATCTTCTCCTAGTGATGTTACCTCAAGTAACACCACGTGCTGGATACTCCACCAGACTAGATGAATTCTTGTCCTGGAATCCGGTAAGACCAACAGACCACAAGAAAGATATACTATGACATATTGACTGGTCAGTTGGGGAGAGAAGAAATTATTCTTAACTTTTTTACTAACTCAATGCTTGAGAAATAAAGGAGAATTTTAATAGAATACTCGGGTATCTATGTATCTCATATAGAGATCAAGTGTTAGCCCCAGGAAGGGGCCCCTTGATTTCTGAGAACTTCGACTGAAGTAAAATTAAACATTTAGAGAGATTTCAGAGAAAGTGAAACTTTCCAAGAGTGTTGTAGGCAGGATTGTTAAATCCTACAATGATACTGGCAAAATAGCTAGTGCTTTTAAAACCGGCAGACCCCGCAAAACTTCAGCAAGAGAAGATCGAATAATGCAGCGTATGTCATTAAAGGACCGTTTTAAGTCTTGCACAGAAATTAAAAGGGTTATGAATAGTACCTCATGTGTTAATGTGTCAAGACAGACTGTTTCTAGACGACTGCAAGAAATAGGGCTGTTTAATAGAACGCCAAGGAAGAAACCACTTGTTAGTTCGAAGAATAAGAAGAAGAGATTAGAGTTTGCAAACAGGTATGTAATTTGGACATATGAAAATTGGGCAAAAGTATTTTTCAGTGATGAAAGCAAGTTTAATCTATTTGGAAATGACGGAAAAAACTTTGTAAAGAGACGTATTGGTGAAAAATTAAGTACAAAGTGTACTAAGAAAACTGTCAAATTTGGGGGCGGAAACGTCATGGTATTTGGAATGTTTTCTAGCCAAGGTACAACGCCTCTTGTCCGATTACAAACTCGTGTAAACGCGCAGATGTATAAAAACATTGTTCAAGATCATATCGTGCCAATCATACATAATTCAGGATTCGATAGGGCAATGTTTATGCAAGATAATGCTCCATGTCACAAGGCAAAGGTGGTAATGAGTTACCTTAGCGAGCAAGATTTCGAAATTATGGATTGGCCACCGCAAAGTCCTGACTTAAATCCAATAGAAAATCTTTGGAAGATCTTAGGAGTGAAAGTTAGGGAAAGAAATCCCACTAACACGGAGGATTTGTGGGTGAAGCTTCAAGAAGAATGGTCTAAAATTAGTATCAAGGATTGTCAAGAACTGATCCGTTCTTGTAGTCGAAGATGTGCAGCTGTCATTGAGAGCAAGGGCTCATTTACTAAATATTGATTACACATGTACTTTTATCGTTTTTTTTTGGCTGTTTACATTGTTTTTCTCAATTTTGTCCCTTACTTTTGGACATTCCAAATTTGGAAATAAATGAATAATTGTTATAATTCTTTTTCTATTCTATACAAAGGGTTCAAATTTTAGTATGTTATTATGGATGACAACAACTACCGGTTGTCAAAATTTCAGCTTTTTACGGTTATTATTTCTAACAAATATTAGGTTTTAAAATGTTGTCCCTTAGTTTTGGACGCGACTGTATATATATATATATATATATATATATATATATATATATATATATATATATATATATATATAAAGAAAGAGAAAGAGGCATTCAATTAACGTCGGGATTAGACGATCCCATTAACAATGGTATAAGCTAGACATTTGACGCAGTTGACAGGATTCAGATGAAGATCTTAACCTTGTTATGCTATAGTTGACTAATACGTATGACAGAGATTCGTATAGCGAGAGAACCTACCGAAAAATTCATTTTTCGCTTATATTTATCAGAAACGTCTACTACCAATTATCTTACGCTTATATTGATAGACAAAGAAATGTTCGTTATTTGCTAGACAATTATTTATTTACAAGTTGATAAATCAAATTGGCGGCATAAAGGTTTGCATGCTTATTTACGATAATGGTTAGATTGTTCGCTTATGGATCTGGAGACCCGGTTTCAATCTTTTGTCGATCCATAGTAGAGATTTAAAAAATTGTATTTGATGCTTCTTCGCTAAAAGCTCAGCATAACAAGGAAAGCATTAATAGTAAATGTGGCAATCCAGGGGAAATGAATGGCGCTCTCACAAACATTTAGGTGTAGCAGGCAACATACGGTAAGCCTTCAAGTTGCTTTTAGTCAATTAAGAACGTAGTGTAGTATCTGTACTGTTTTCATGATACCAACCGCGTAGCATTCCAGCCTTTTTGTAGTTGTGAGGTAGTTAAGTACCTGTACCTGTCCTGTGGTCATGATATAGATTATCTTAACCGGTTATACAGCCAGGGGTTGTGCAGTAATGGTTCTGTTGTGATTAAACCATCCTCCAGGGCATTACTTCCTCCTTTAAGTGAGTCTAGTATTCTTTTGTTCGTCATAATACTAGCCTCGAATGAATTCCCACTTTCTTTCAGATGGCAGTATAGTATATGTTCTTTTGTTATATATACTAGCATTTTTTGAAAAGTTAACAGTTACTATTTTTTTTTAAATCGTTTTTAAGTGCAATTCTACGACATTTATTGAAAGTGTATTTTACAGTGCTCAATACTATTATGAAAATACATATGACGTAGGTAATACACTATTATATGCCATAACTTAACCTACAGATTCAACGTTTTAGTGGGTTTAACGTCGATACGAGGCCATCGTCAAATGTTGTTTCTCTAGTATGAGTTGTAACTTATAAAATTCATAAAAAAATCGATATACAGGGTGATTCATAAATCACTTAGCTATTTATTTTTGAAATTCTAAAGTTAAAAAATACGGTAATACAAAACAGAATGTTTATTCAACAACTTCATTTATGGGAGTTTTAAATTACAGCAAATGTTCAAACTCCCCACCTTCGTTCTCCATGCATAGCTCCATTCTTTTTTGCAAGGAATTTACAACTCTTTGTAGCATATTTGATTTATTATGAAATAAATATATATAGAAACAAATATATAAACGAACAAATTTAAAATAACAAATAACAGTAATTAGAGAGTAAGATAACAATTATCAAAAGTTCAAAGTATGTTTGTGCTTCATATGGTAATCATTGTAAATAGCTAAGTGAAGTGCCTTATGAATCACCCTGTACAACGGTTATTATAATAGCGGCGGATATTCGTTGAAATAATTCTATTCAACCGAGAATATATTTTAAACGTAAGGTGCACATTTATAAGCTACATATTCTACAACGTTGTATCATTTCTAGTGGATAATGTCGATCTCTGAGACGTTGCCAGGAATATATGTGACTTTGACGTCTGACCGGTGACATCGATGAGGGTAGACTTTGTAGATACACATGTCTAATATATCGTATTTTACGAATGGGTTACCAAGGTTAAAGGCCCCTCGGAGATAAGTGGCAATACGCGGAATAATTGTCAGCCGAAGGTTGAAGAAGTCTATGGGTGTGCTAACATTAATCAATGATATGAACTACGTTTATGACAATAATATGTTTACATCGGATTTGAAGACAACTATATTGTAACTAGCGCAGAAACAGTCCCGTTGTAATGTATTCCACAGGTGAGAAACCTCTTGCAAAGAAGTACTGTTCGCTGTAGTTCCGCCTGCCCCATGGAGGAAGAAAGGCCAGTGTGTTTTCTATTGTTGTAGGCAAACTTCAATGGGTTATGCTTCGATTAATTGGAAACTCTGGTGCCCCCTCGACGTAAATTAACTAGACTAGCAAGACAATCAACTAAATCTCACACATTCACTGTAGAGGTCCCCAGATGTTGGAGAGCCTTCTACTCAAATAGCTTCATTCCGAGTTCTGCTGGCCTCTTGAACTCCCTCCCTGCCCTCTGTTTCCCTTACAGTACAGACATGCAGAAATTTAAAACTAATGTAAACAAACATCTCGCTGCGCAGATCCCAATTTAGGTCGACCCCCCCAACCTTCTCCCCATTTTCTCTTTTCTCAGTAGCCCCTTACGTCTACAGTGGCGACCTGCCTTGTTTGGGGTGAACTATGTTAAAAAAACGGGTTCTTCCAATGTTTGTCTACGCCTGGTTAAAGAAAGAATTGATATTCTTCATTTTACACGTGGATTATTTAGCAATTGTTACAAATAAGATCGACTTTTTACGTGCTCATCTGAATAACAAAGAAACAACCCCTTCAGAGAATTCATAATCAATGTATTTATAATCGTGAAACGTAAAATGTTGTGCCAAACGATGTTCATCTCTAAAAGAATAAATAAAATGCGATGAGAAAATCTTGCTTCTAATAAAGCGTAATTGAAAGTGTTACCTAATATAAAGATAAGATACAATATTAAAAAAAATATTCCGAAGGCTGTGAATGTACTCTGTTTATAAAAGATGCAGTCATCACCAGAACGCAAAACGTGACGGAAAGAATTCAATCGGCTTTGCTTCTCGCTAATGCAGACCAAATTTAATTTCGCCGTCCGTAATTTGACAGCGCCCAGTAACGATATATATATATATATATATATATATATATATATATATATATATATATATATATATATATATATACATATATATATATATATATATATACATATATATATATATACATATATATGTATACATATATATATATATATACATATATATGTATACATATATATATATACATATATATGTATACATATATATATATATACATATATATGTATACATATATATATATATACATATATATGTATACATATATATATATATATATATATACATATATATATATATATATATACATATATATATATATATATATGTTGTGGGTGAACCTACCTACCCTTTAATAATAACTAAATGGTAGCTACCGGCTACCATAAATACCGGCTTTTGCCGGGAGAACATTGGGAGGCACATTTAGGCACTAGCACTGCCAACACTGACTTGTGTATAATTTCTCTGTTCAATACAATTCATTATTATTATCTCTAAACCTGTTGTTCTTTTATTACATTGTTGGTACTCCTAAAGGGGTCCACAACAATATATATATCCTTATTTTAAATAAATAATATTAAATTATTTTTACCTACATACGCTAGCGTTTCGAGCTTTCGTCCTCATCAGTGTAGGGATGATAATCTCTGACGGCCACACAGTTCAAATCCCTGCCACAGAGTCAACCTAGACCCCGTAAGCAAGCGCTGTAACCATTAAGACACAGGACATTACCACATTTAAGAAAGGGATTTAAATTCTATTTATGTGAAGAAAGACTGCCTTAGAGATTCTACGAATGTTATTGGAATATGGATTATAGCTACGTGCCAGTCTATTTTTAACTTCACTTATGAAAGCGGTTCATAATATTAATTTTAAATAAATAATATTAAAGTATTTTACCTACATACGCTATATATATATATATATATATATATATATATATATATATATATATATACTAAATATAGAGTTCATATTTTTTTGTAAGCATCTATTAGGAATTAAGAATAAGAAAAGAGGCAAAATACCTTCAAAGCATATTTAAGATGCGATATAAATTTAAAAGAAAAATCGTAACAGAGTTTATCTTCTTTTTTCTCTCATACACTTTCATTTTAGTTTATAATAAGTACAGATATTTCGCCAAGTATAATTGGCCTCATCAGTGTGTCTGGAAATCCTGATTTTATTCGATTACTCCGTCCTTGTTGGTGTAATATGGACGTGTGATGTTGGTTGTTTTGTCTTCCACTTTTAAATATGAGGACGCGCATGCGCGCTGGTTAGGTATATATATATATATATATATATGTATATATATTTATATATATATATATATATCTTCCTTATGAATGCCTAAAATATTATGCTTCGCACTGTTCAATTAATATTCATATACCATCATATAATTACGTCAGTAATTACATTTTTCATATAAAGATTATTAGTATCGTTTCTGATGACCCAAAAGCAAAACAAACACTAAACGTTAACTTTTTATTTTGAGTCGAAGATTTCTTTCGAATTCATCTCAGACAGTGGGGGTTGTCTGAATTGCTATTTTCCTTCTCGCTTCCTTTCAACACTATAAATGGTTTTGTATCGCACTTTGTTTACTCGCTTACTTATTTGTGAAAGAAGGAAAGTACATATATTTCTTCATATATATATAAATAAATAAATAAATAAATAAATACACATTGTTCTTTAATATTAATTGGATGATATTAAAGATGTATAGAAATAAAAGTAGACTACAAGGGTGATACTTAAATCGAGAACATTTATATGGTTTTAAAAATATTCAAAATGGTAACTTTTACTTACTTATCGTCACCTAGTACGCAACAACTCTAACAACGAGCACACAATTCATCAGGTTCGCATTTTAAGCGGAGTCAAATTAGTTGAGGAACGAACAGTTCATTCTGCGGATGAGTAATACATCACGAGACGATATCTGAAATCAATTCTAGGATCAATTACTATATCAGGATGAAGCTAAGCCTTTTTAATATAAAAAACATAACATTTTATACCAACAGTTAACCAATTACCAAGGTCAAAAGCCACTGGATGGTGATGGTTAATGCGATTGTTAGTTGGCTGATCAAACAAGACTATCAAAGGATTGAGAACAATGGACGAAATAGCTGAAGAAGACGACTCCACAAGTATTTTTTTATATTAGACTTGAATACCATCATGTAGACGTCTGCAGGTAAGCAGTCCTGCGGAAACATGTTCCACATGTGAGAATATTTTGGAAAGAAACTCTGTTGAGGGAAGTTCCGTTTGACTTAAAATACACAGGAAAAACAATAAGAGTTCATAGCAGTGTTGGTAAGAAGAATAGTTCTTACTGTGAAGGTTTTAAGAAAAGAACTAGAGAATCGAGCCGAGTCGGGGACGGATAATGGTAATAACGATATAAAGACTAGCTACGTCATTTCTGTGCGAAAGGAGCTGTACAGACTTCTTCCACTAGATTGCCAAGTCGATTTTGTTGAGGTAGGAAAGAGTTCACTGAGCGGCTCATCCTCAGATCTGTCGATAGTGTTGCATCTTGGTGCATACTTTCCTCTTATACAAGTAGAGGATTACATCGGGGGGTAGGTACTTTCGGGAGCGGCAGAATTATATGAAGACACGTCAGCAAGACGTGAATATTAAGTAAGAGAATATGATCTACTCGGCATATCACACTCACTTCATTTACACTTGATCTTAATTTGAAGAACTTCAATAGAAAAATATTTAAATATACGCGAAAGAAGTGTATTTCGTAAACGTTTCAAATAGAAACTAGAAACGAAATATTTAGATTTTAGGTGTGCTGTGTTTATTCGTTCTATCACGATGAGCTGAATATGCAGCAAAAAACCTATGAAACGGTTCCCTCTGAGTCAAAAGTTGATTTCTATTCTCATTGTCCGAAATTATATCGCAAACCAATTCAAGTATGAGTAGCAATATCACGATTGCCGATGGGTAAACTCATCTCGCAGGATGTTCTGTTTCGATTTATCTTCCTCCCACAAGGTAAGATGTGACACAAGGTCGGGAAAGTGGGATTTGAAAAACCAGCACCCGAGAATTTTAGCTCTCTGGTCATTAAAAATTGCCTGGGCAGCCTCGTCGGCATTCCCCGGTAGGGCCGCCTCAGGCGATTAGCAATAAACTAACCCCTTCTCAAAGGGTGAGAAGGCAAAGCCTGGGAGGGTGCACCTCCTAGAACTGCACAGGACAGACAACCGATAGACCGGTGTAAATCATGATTCGAAGGCCCAGTATAGATAAGCAATATAATGTAAAAAGAAGGTTTTAAAAAGGGACGAATTTTTTCATAACTTAAACAACTAAACTGACAAATGATTGCTATTGAAATAATGCAAACACAGTATTTACGTATCAAACCTTACAACTATATTTAGGAATATCCGAGATCCAATATATAAATACCTCACACGTGGTCGGGACTTATTCTCTTACACATGGTAACAATGTCTATGACTCTTATTGTTATCAAATATGCAACACAATATAAAAAAGAACATGTGTTAACGATGAAATTCAACGTTTATTAAGGCGCAGACAGAGGTTGTACTTTTAATAGAAAAATGTCATATTTTTGCCCTGGGCAACGGAAAAGGCAGGTTGGGGAAGAGAGTGTTCGCGGAAGAAAAAAAGGAGGTGATAACGGGCCGATTTGGCGGTGAAATTGGGCGACCCGGGAAGAAAGAGCCCCAAGCAACCGTAGGTAGCAATGCTAGTTTAAAACTAAAAAAAATGTCTAAACGTTTATAAAATTTCAAATCGATTTTCGGTGTCACCATTTGTTTTTTGCTTTTCTCTCTGCAATAAAAACCGCACCTCTTGTTTCACAGTGGTTATTTTTCGTTTATATCAGCTGATCTGTCCATATGCAAATAATACTCCATTATAAAAGTGTACACTTATGAGTATACGCTTTTCTTACCCCCGCAGACACGACATGCGAAGCATCTCCTTATTTTCCTACTGGGCAGTGTTCCGCTTTATTGTCACAATTGTATGTAGTATTGTATATCTTACAACATACGTAGAACTCTGCGATAACCAGTATTATGCTATACACTAAGTTATGATATGATCTACTAAACAATAGATGGTCAGGAAAAATGAAATAAATACATTCAAACACAACATTAAAGACGATTACGATCTACAAAAATACGATCTACGAAGCAGAATAAGCGTATGCCATACACTTCTGTGCGTGCTTTAAGTTCGATAAAAGCTGTTGCTATGTTTATATTAAAATTTAGATATTACTTACAAGCAAATAGTTTTTTTAAAAAAAACAAAAATGCGAATTGTCAGTCATGTGTGTTTTTGATTTTGCACAACGAACCAGTCAAAATGTTTCCTTCTCTCGACGCGTATATACCACACACATGGACACTTATACGTATATTATAAGTCAGTAGAATACACAATCAATGACACATTTAAGATTTTGTAGTGATCACGCTCCGAAGGATTCAACACAAAAAATGTTTTCTTCCCGTGCATATTTTTAAAAAATTAAGTTTTTTTTTCATGGATAAATAATAATTATAAGAATTAACCAAAACCCCACAACATAACGAACATCTTCTTTTCCACAAATATGTTGGGACAATAATGATCAGCAATGTATAATAACGCCGACGGAACGTAAATTCCAATAATTGATACGAAATGAACATACATGACCATGCAAACAAGGAATCTACCATTGAAATAATGTGATTCGAAATAAAGGAATACATTGGTTTTCCTACAACTTACATTCTTAAGGAGATAAGACATGTGTGGGACACATGAAATACATTTACTTACAAATATCTCAAATCTGGTTTAGGATTGATATACGCATCCGAAAGTTGTTCATTCAGGACAAGATAAGAGGTTCTAAACATTTATTGCCCTTAACTGATTCTGAAAGTAAATATTTGTTTTTAAATAATTTTATTATTTCGAAATGTATGTAACGTCAATTAGATTTTAATTAATTTGATTACTATTTACAAAACATACTTATTTTTAAATATATTTGAACATATTTTTTTATTTTTAATAAAAACATTAATCTCTTTCTCTGCATTTTGGTATCAACGTAATCTATATAATACTGGTATTTCCGTTTAGGTGTGATGGAAGATAACCTTAAAATATACTGCTTGTACAGTAAAGGAGCTCACTTCCGATTATGAGTGTTTTGTGTTCAATACAACGTCTTGCCACCGTCATTTGATGTACAATCAATCATTTAAAGTTATCAGCGTTTTAGTTTCATTTACATTTCTTGCTGCGTGTTATCTTTTTAAAATTACCTTTTTATATTTTTAGTCATTTTTTGTTATCGATTTGCAATTACCTATTTCTTTCCTATCTTCACTTCTCCAATCATTCATGGCGTGCAAATAAACAAGAGTGTTAATATTGTATAGACTGCAGTTCACTTACACCATAAATGAGCTTTGATTACCAATAAATTACATTGCATCTTCAAACGAGACGATGCAATTTGTATACATATGTGCATGTATATGGTATGTATATGTGTTTAGTTACTTTGAATCAATTACTTTACGTTTATGACACCATGACTGGTTTATGGATGTAAACCAATTATAAAGTGTTTTCGAAGTAAAGGGCACACTACTGAAAAATTGGAAATGGTTTTCGAATATGAATGGTAAGTGATGACTTCAACTTCGTCTTCATCGTTGTTATCCCATTCTTTTATTTTAGTTCTTAGACCTAGATGTGCTTTTTCGGTGAAAATTTTTTAAAAAAAGTAACTGCTGAGCGGATTTTAAATATCTCACGTGAGGAGCAACTGTACTCAACGGAAAATATATCCAAAATAATAAGTTAAACTTTAGAATGTAGTTCTACACATGTGAGAAAAATCATCTGTGTCATAGACTATCGCTACATTCAGATAATAATCTGTGTCTATAGCGACATGCATATAATTATCTGTGCATATCGCGACAAGCAGAGAATAATCTATGTCTACTGCTACATGTAGAGAAAAAACCTGTGTATATCGTTACATGCAGAGAATAATCTATGTTTATCGCTACATGCAGTGAATAATCTGTGTTATAGACTATCGCTACATGCAGAGAATACTATGTTTCTATCGCAATATGTAGAGAATAATCTGTGTCTATCGATAAAGGTAGAGAATAATCTGTCTCTATCGCTACATGTAGAGAATAATCTGTTTCTACCGCTACATGCAGAGAATTATCTGTGTCTATCAGTACACGCAGAGAATAATCTGTGTCTATCGGTACATGTAGAGAATAATATGTGTCTATCGCGACATGTATAGAATAATCTGTGTCTATCGCTACATGTAGAGAACAATCAGTGTCTATCGCGACATGTAGAGAACAATCAGTGTCTATCGCGACATGTAGAGAACAATCAGTGTCTATCGGACATGCAGAGAACAATCAGTGTCTATCGCGACATGTAGAGAATAATCTGTGTCTACAGAGCCATGTATTGATTTACTCCTCTCCAGGAGTTAGGCACAAGGCCAGTTTTTATCTTACTCCCACAAGTAAGATGTGACCCCAGGTCGGGTCGGGAAAGTGGGATTTAAAAATTGGCCTGGCAGCCACGTCGGCATTCCCCGGTAGGGGCGCCTCAAGCAGTAAGCAATAAAAACTACCTCTTCCCAAAGAGGGGAGGCGAAGCCTGGGAGGGTGGACCTCCTAGAACTGCACAGGACAGCCCCATAAACCGTCGTAAATCAATACCCGAAGGCCAAAACAATACCAGTCTATGGAGTGTAGTATTCATCGGAACATATACTACACTTTGATCTTAGCCAATAGGCCAAGAACATGCCGCGCCATGTAGATAATAATCTGTGTCTATCGCTACATGCAGAGAATAATATGTATCTATCGCTACATGTAGAGATTAATCTGTGTCTAAGCTACATGTAGAGAATAATGTGTGGCTATCGCTACATGTAGAGATTAATCTGTGTCTAAGCTACATGTAGAGACTAATCTGTGTCTACCGCTCCATGTAGAAAATAATCTTTGTCTATGGCTACATTCAGAGAATAATCTGTGTCTATCGCTAAATGTAGAGATTAATCTGTTTCTACCGCTACATGTAGAAAATAATCTGTGTCTATCGCTACATGCAGAGAATAATATGTGTCTATCGCTACATGCAGAGAATAATCTGTGTCTATCGCTACATGCAGAGAATAATCTGTGTCTATCGCTACATGTAGCGATTAATCTGTTTCTACCGCTACATGTAAAGAATAATCTGTGTTTATCGCTGCATGTAGAGATGTGCTGTTGATAAATGATGCAAGAGATCGAATGCAGCAAAGGCAATGATACTTGACGCGAGAGACTGAATGACGCCGATTGTTTAGATACGGAAGTCAATCAAGTGCAATTAGCCAACTGGCATTATTCTTTCGACATTCCATCAATCGAACTTTTAACGCAGACTTCAAACAACTAAAAGGACAATAGATTTGAGATAGAACGATTTACCCTATAGAAAGTTTATCAGCTTCATAGTTTCACACACACTTCTCTCTCTCCCTCTCTCTCTCTCTCTCTCTCTCTATATATATATATATATATATATATGGGGGTGCGTGTGTGTCTGTATGTGGTTTTGACGATTTAGATCATTCATAAAATACAGAAAATAGAGAAAGATATTATAAAGGTTTACAGCTGTTTCAATTCAATGTTGATTTTAAGTCACACGATAAAATATGCTACTTTTTAAACACTAGACAATCTTCAGAACAATATTTTTGTAGATGTCCTACAAAAAAATAAGAAGAAGCACTGTCCCATGAATGTTACAATTTTCCCTAGAAACAAAAGTAAAATCACCAGATGATATTGTTGTGTCTAGTAGAATTTGTATCTTATTAGGGTAGAGTAGTTGAATTGTTTTGTTGTTGTAAAGAGAGTTTACATTTATTTTCATAGTGTACATTGTATTAAAACTACGCGTAAGATCTTTATTTTTAACTTAATTTTAAACTACTCGGCCTAACATTCACATGTAATATGAATTGGAACAAATATATTAAAGACATTGTCAAAGCTGCTGCAAACACGGTGGGCTCTCTCTACCGTGCTAGTAAACACCTCACACTTGACATTATCCTGTATCTCTAAAAAAAACACCATCTGGCAATGTATGGAGTATTGTTGCCACATCTGAGCTGGTGCATCATCAATTTACCTCTCCCTGTTAGATCAGGTCGAAAACAGATTCGCCAACTTAATTGGTTCTCAGCTTTCAACACACTCCAGCCTTTGTCGCATCGCCGCCATGTTACATCCTTGTGCTAGTTTTACAAATACTTCAATAGATTGTGCTCCGTTGAACTAGCTGCTCTTGTGCCCCCTCGACGCAAATCCACTAGAACAAGCTGGCAATAAGCTAGGTCCCATCAATTCACTGTGGAGGTTCCCAGATGCCGGAGAACCTTTTACTCCGGGAGCTTCTCTCCTCGTGCTGCTGGCCTCTGGTACTCCCTCCATGCTCGCTGTTTTCCCAACTGTACCGACATGCAAA
The DNA here is from genome assembly GCA_963556195.1 of Sepiola atlantica. NCBI lineage: Eukaryota > Metazoa > Mollusca > Cephalopoda > Sepiida > Sepiolidae > Sepiola > Sepiola atlantica. Next base: position 18,592,972 of record OY744553.1, on the reverse strand, counting down.
GGTTTAAAACTAATGTAAACAGACATCTCGCTGCACATATCCCAACTGATGATGACAGCTAAAACCTACCCTCTAATTTTCAGTAGCCCCTTACGTCTACAGTGGCGACTTGCCTTATTGGGGGTGAAATGTCTTGATAAAAAAATTTAAAAATGCGTTTAATCGCCAAGAAAACATATATTCAGCTTTATTCTACTCAATATTGAGGTTATATCTGCAAGCTGATGTTTGATATGTATAGCTTACTCAATGAGGCGTTGTTTTATAATCTAATTTGAAAGTATGTATGCCTGTATATGTAGATGCAAATATATATATATATATATATATATATATATATATATATGTGTGTGTGTGTGTATACATATATCCGATCTTCTCTAATATACGTACATATATGTATGTATATCGTAACATCTAACATAATCAGGAATCTCAGATTGCCTCAAAATAATGTTACCTTAAATAGATTTTTAATTTTAAAAATCTTATATAATTCTATACGTTTTTTTTTAAATATGAAAACGTTTGTCCTTCTTTAACGTTTATAAATCACATCTCATACATAATTATGTGTAATGACTAAATAAAAATTCATCAGATTTATTTACGTAAATATTTCTTTAGAAAATCATTTGTATTTCGAAATATTCTTCATTGTTGGCGTTATAAAACTGTAGAATTCCTTAGGTAATATCTGTAGGTAGTTAAGTTATTTTAATATGATGAAAACATGTCATAGTACATGTTGTGTCCGGTATGTGATATTCTATCTTACACACACGTGCAGAAAGAATATATACGGTGTCGTCATCGTCAACTTTTCGTCTGCTGTTAAACTTACTCGGTCAGCAATGCTTTTCAAAAAAGGTTTATTGAAAAGGACAGTCACAGATAAACACCAGATAGACAACTTGTATACGCGTGAGAGAAAGAGTGAGAGAGAGAGAAAGACAGACATACATATAGATAAACGGATAGTCCGTCTTGCTACATGCCGCACGCTGTGCCTCCCGGACACGTCTTTCCTCCTTGAAATCTCTCCAGCATAGAGAAGGGAAATCGTCGCACGGAAATCACGTGGTTTCGAGACTTCCGTCTCGTGTCCACTCAACCACGGCTTTCGTTATGTGACACAATATGTGCATCAGTTAAAATCGCGAATTTGAAATAAAGAAAATATCTTATTCGCCCCAAAAGAGGAAAAATATCATTAAAGCGCATTGGATTTGACGGGGTCAGCATTGGTGAAGAGCTGGGCAGCACGATGTTTGTTCACATTGCATTTAAATTTGTGCGTGTTTGTACAGTCATGAAAACAGAGAGTAGGAAGGGAATTCCAAAGGTTAGCGGTATGAGGTAAGAAGCTACAGAGTAGAACATTTTCTGGCATCTAGGAACCTCTACAGCGAAGAGATGGGATGTTTCTGCTATTCGGGTGGGTCGGGTGTATTTACGTTGGGAAAAAAAACAAATACAGTGATGGTGTCGGAGCACATTCCGTCAAAGTATTTGTTAAACAAGCACAAGGATGCTACTTTATGGCGATGCGACTGGGGCTTGGCAGTCAGTTCGAATTTGTAACAGTTACGGTTTCTGTTTTTTTAAGCTGTCCGAGAGTTAAAGGCTAATTTCAAATAAATTATATTTTCTTAATGAGTAAAAAAAGGAAATTAATCTTTCAATATTTTTATGATTTGTCAAAGACATAACATCCTGCGAAATAGAGCGTCTTTTACTGGCTATGGTCAGTGCAGAGCTTTTCCCATAATTACGGTTGATCGAAGATAAACTCCGACCCCCCGACCCCCCCCCCAAAAAAAAATATTGTCTTTAAAAATGCTTTTTCAATAAATGCACCTAATTTTCTGTACTAGTGATCACAGCTTATCAAGACCAAAACTTACTCGGGGATGACGGTTAATGTGTTTGTCAGAAGGACGGTGACCCATTACCTTGAACATTGAAGACGATTGTTGGGACTGAGCTAAATTTGATTACTTAAGTGTCCGGCTAGATAAAAAAATTGTTAACATTGGTCTTAGAAACGACTATCTTGTAGTTAACTAGGACGAAACCCCGTGATATTGCGTTAAGTATGAACAATTAATGCCTCATCTGCAAATGATATCCTTTATTTGAGGGCACTTTTAGTTTACTGGTACTGAAGTGTTCATATACATATACCAAATGTAGTAAAATAAAAAAAATACATGAAGCATTTAGATTTTCTTAAATTAAATTAAAAGCTACAAACGTTTTATTTAAATTATCATATGAAACAAAGGCTTATACGAGATGATGATGCAGAATGAAATTAGTTAAACCCCAAATTCGCAGGTTATTTAAAAAAAATACAGTTTGATTTTACTAGTTGCTATGTTAGTTACAGAGCATTGCAGGTGTATATAGGAATATTGGTAAGGTGGTAGATGATATATTACGTACGCAGCGAGCGATTCACAGACACGCACACACATATATATATATATATATATATATATATATATATATATATATATATACACATATATATATATATTTATATATATATATATATGTATATATATATATATATATATATATATATATATATATATATATATATATATATATATAAGACGATTTGCATATATTGAATCTATTCGAGATAGCCGTTTCGGCATTAAGTTGGCAACGTTGTTCAGCGTTGTTTTCTTAAAGTTAGCTGATTTAATGTTTTAATTGTCAAATATATCTTTCGACTATCGCTATCCATTAAGCGCTTCACTGAACCGAAAAGGATGTCTTGAATTTGGTTTCGGGGTGTTTGTGAAAGATAAGGACACACACATATATATATATATATATATATATATATATATATATATATATATATATATATATATATATATAATGTGTATGTGTGTGTGAGGGTGTGTGTGTTTGTTATAATATATTTATAGCAATGAATCTACACAGACGTTCCGTGTTTTATATCCTCTAAAAATCATCAATGCCCATATATTTTTTTACGTGGTGTTTAATTAACCAATCAAACAGCTTTGTTTTTTCTCTCTAAGCTCCACTTATGTATTGAACACTGTTGAAGTAAATATTGAAAACATGTACAGAATATATTATATCACTTTCTAATATTATACGTGAATACATGATATAATAATAATAATAATAATAATAATAATAATAATAATAATAATAATAATAATAATAATAATAATAATAATAATCGGGATATAATATTTTTGCTTTTTGTTTGAGTTGAGTTGAAAATAGCTAGTCACGTTAGAGAACAAAAGTTATTGTTATTTTTTAAGGAGCCAATTAACATTTAAAGTCTCGATCGTACCGATTAAATACGTGTTTTTGGTAGATATACATATATTATATTTATTGTGAATTTTAATGTTAACTAATAAGAAGCTTCTGTGATTTCACTTCGGGGGTCGAGAGATTATATATTTGCTTTTGTTTGAGTTGAACGTCATTGAAATAAAAAAAAGTAACTAGTCACGTGACAAAATAAAGTGTCCGTTATTTTTTAATCTTGATCGAACGTTTAATAACTTAGCAACAATTCATCAGACATACATGGGAGGGGGAATCTATCGTATTTTTCATTATTATTAAAGAGTACCTTAGAAAACATATAGATAACATATATATATATATATAATTATTATTTATTTATTTATATATATTTTTTTCTGTAAATATGTTTTCATGTGTGTGTGATAGTGCACCTTGAACTTCATGAAAATGAGAGAAACATTATCCCTGTGACAGGATCACAGGTAAACTAAGCCTGCGCCTGGTGTTGCCACACACACAAAAACCATGATAAATGTCTATGAATACAAATAAACGCCGTGGGACTCAATAAAAGTGTGAGTGTCATGATGAGCAGGTGCTCCTTCGATGGCCAACAAGGGGGACCCGGTTTGCAACCTGCGAATGTTGGCTCTTTTAATTTCAAGAACAAGACCACGGACAATAAATGCCAAGTAACTTATCAAATTCCAGGTGTGACCAAACACAAAAATAACAAGAATTAAAAGAACAGACAAAAAACGCCATAGAAAGAAATGGACCACAAAAGAGAACAAACTAGTAATAGACTGCTATTACAAAAGCCGCCACCCACAGAAAGAGGATACCGAAAACGAATGAAAAGTCTATGGGACAAGTCTACTGACTACGATACAACGGTACAAAGGATAGCAGATCAAGCAAATCAGATACTCAAGAGAGGGTTGTTCTCGGAGCTGAAATTCACGTAAACCAAACAAAAGATAAATTACGTGACAGATCAAAACATACCACTTGACGAAACCTCACAGGAAGAAGATGAGAAATCATAAACACTGAAACTGAAGAGGGCAAAGACGACGAAACTATATCTGAGGAAGAAGCAATAAGAGAAGTGGAAAACATCAAACCATTAATGTCCGCGAACACAACAAAACTCACATCCTTAAGAAACGAAGATTAGAAGAAGTTAAAAGTTGAAACAGAGAAAGAAAATAGAGTACTCACGTACATCCCAACATGTGCAGTGCAGAACATGGCTTTTATTGCAGACAACAGACGACGGCAGAGAAGAAAGAATTCATCCACTAGACGACCACTCACTGGACGACAGGATCCACCATCTCCACCCCCACGGCATGGTCAGAATCACAGGGGAGGGAATATGCAACATTACCCTTTTTGGTGCTGAGTGACTTGCCATTTCGAGGATGGAATGGGCTGATTCGAACCATGAGTTACAACGAAAGAAAAAGAAAAAGAAGAATTTTAAAAGCAAGAAAGACAGCGTGTGAAGTCCGAAAGACAGAGACAGAGAGCGAACCACAAACTGTGGTTAGAATCACAGGAGAGGGGCTATGCAAAAATAGGACTAGTAAATATAGAAGACTGTGTGGACGACACTAAAAAAGAGCTGGAGAAATACATAAACCAGAATGGCTGATCACCGCAGCAAGATACACTGTCCCAACGAACAACACAGAAAACATTGAATCCGGACACAAACAGAAAAGAAAAGAAATGTGGGAAGAAAAACAACTACATGGACGCTCCATAAGACACACCAGGAAAGAAACAAACGAAAATAGCTAGACAGGGCTAAGAAAAGGAAACTTGAACAGAGAAACGGAATCCTTACTGATGGCTGTACAAAACAATGCGATTAGGACAAACTATATTAGAGCTAGAATAGATATAACCCAGGAAAACAGTAAATGCAGACTGTGTGAGCAAAGATACGAAGCAGTAAATCATATAAGTGAATGTAGCAAACTTAGTCAAAAATAATACAAGAACAGACATGACTGGTGGGGAAAGCAATACACTGAGAACTGTGCAAAGAATTGAATTTCGAATACGCAAACAAATTGTACAAACATAAACCAGAAACAGTATTGGAAAACGAAAAACACAAAATCCTCTGGGATATGGATATACAAACAGATAAACTCATACACGCAATGGGACCTGATGTTATCATAATCGACAAAAAGGAAACATCTTGTAAAGTCGTAGACTTTGCCGTTCCAGCTAATCACAGAGTGAAGATCAAAGACACGGAAAAATGAAGCAAATACACAGAACTAGCCAGAGAATGGACAGGGATATGGAGCATGAAGAAAGTCAATTATAGGAGCACTAGGAATAATGGAGAAATAACTGCAAGAAATTGGAATTAAAGGGACCATCGAAACCATACAAAAGACGGCAATGATCAAAATAGCTGCCCTTTTAAGGAAAATACTTGAATGTGGAAACCAACCCGCACAACCTACAAAGGGTAACCAGTTCTAAGGAATTTACAACAGGGAAAACACAAAACCACTCGAACCAAGGAACAAAAACTGCTAGCAACATCACTTCATCATCTCATAAATTACACCGGCCCCAGCTAACACGACATAAAACTGAACCACGGAACATAGATTACAATAAACACTATAAGCTCTCCCCCTTAATCCCCCCCAAAATAATCAAAAAACTTAAATAATTTTTTTTACAAAAATTGTGCCGGCCTAAGTTTACACAAGACAGACTATTTGTAGATGGTCAGGGAGGATGAGAAGACAGAGGATGGACAACGCAAACCAGACCTCCACTGGAAAATTGCGGAGAATGCTTGGGGAGGTTAATTGCCACCCTACTCCCAGAGAATACCAATTGTCTTTCCAGCGAGAAATCAATAGTAAGAGGCTGTTGCGATACCGCAAGATTATTTGCGGTGGTTATCGAAAAGAGTGAATAATACTGGAACGCTGGGGAAGTTTGTTGCCACTCAGACTCCATATATATATATATATATATATATATATATATATATATATATATATATATATATATATATATATATATATATATATATTAAGTTAATCCAACAACATATATAGGAGGCAACTAATATCTTTTAATTAGTGAACATCCGGATAAAAACTGAAGCTCAATATACTGGAAAGAGCATTAATAGCATAATATGAAATGAAATAATAAAATAAGGTGCGAATCCAATTTTATTAGAATTCAAAATTCAGGCAAAGTATCTTAAAGTCCTTAACTCATCAGTTTTCAAACCTCTTGGATATCTTTCCTGAATATGTTTTAAATTGTATGACTTGGATGAATTGTATAGCTTTAACAAAAAAGTATGTTTTGGGCTGATATATTTGATGTGTTATATACTTTTATGTATTTATATATATATATTTATATATTTTCAAAGTGTAATTTCATCACCTGCGGTAATGCCACTGCGGTAATGGTCATCTGATGAGAAGAAGAATTTTTGAAAACTCATGACTTTAAGATACTTTGCCTGAATTTTGAATTCTAATAAAAATTGATTCGCACCTTATTTTATTATTATGCTATATATATATATATATATATATATATATATATATATATATATATATATATATATATATATGGATTAAATGCACGATATATTGTAAAACGGTAGGGCCTGAAGACAGGACAAAAAACACACACATTAAATACAAAAACAAATCATCAAAGTCTTTATCAAGGTGTTTTGAAGACGTTCGTTGATCTTACTGAAACCGGTATATCTCTCGTTTTTTTAATTTGTTTTTCTTTTTGTCTATTTCATATATATATATATATATATATATATATATATATATATATATATATACATATATATATATATCATATCATATCATATTCGGCATAATCTCGCTGACACTCCTGTCCCCATTAGATCACCAAATTAAGCTAGGTTCAGTCTGACCAGTAAATTGTGGGTGATCATTGTGTAATACCAGGTGCTGCGTGTTTTCTCCGCTCATCTCGACTTGTGTCGACTCAGGAGAATTCTGGTCGAAAACGTGCAACCCTTGCTTAACAATTACACGCACAGCCACCCTTACAGGGGTTCCATTGTATCTCAAGACTGAATGGGGCCATTATATATGATTGGCTATGATATAGTATTCTTCAATCAATTCCAACGTTTCTCTTTTATGTAAAGTAATGCTTTCGTTGCATGAACACGACAGAAAGACAATCAATTGGAACGTCATAACATTAATCGCCATTCGATGATTTTTTTTTATGAAGAAAACACGAAACTGCAAATTAATCAAATTAATCCAAAAGAGAACTACTCTTAGTTTTGCTTTCTTTTTGTTATTATTCTCGCTGTGGCAACCGTTTATTCGATATGGGTTTTGTCGTCTATGCACGTTGCGCTGACCAGGTCTCGTATGCATGATGTCTAGTGTGCAACGTTTGTCGTCAGCAACATTTGGAAGCCTAATTATGTGCAACTACCTATTGAACTAGTATGCGAAATATGTTCACACTTGCTTGACGTATCAACGCCGGCTTTTCTGATTGCACTCAGTAACGCTTGGTCGACCTATAGGCGACAACAGCAGTAATTAGCGAGTAGTACACTGCGACGCTCTCAAGTTATCGCCACCAGAAGCAAATCAATCCAGAATTGACGCGCTTGGATTAGTGAGCGTTCGGTAGTTCATTGTGTCAAACATTCTCTTCCACACCCTTCTCTATTTCGTGTTAATCGACGTTCCGACGTAGTTGAACGAATAGGGAGAGTGTGCAATAGCGGTTAAGCGTTATCACGAGTCATAGATGACTATATTGTAGGTCAGAAAGGCTCATCCGAAACTGACCAGCAACTTTAGCGAATAATTCTTAGATAATCTATATAATAAAAATTGAATGCACGTGTGTCCAGTCTGTATGTCTCAATAATCACACATGCACATGTTCATGAGCAAATAATGGGAGGCTTAATCTAAAAAAAAAACTGATAATAATAAAAATTAAAGTAAATCATTTCTTACACTTTTAATATAGACAAAAATATTCCTTTAGTATTAGTAGTAGGAGTAGTAATATTAGTATTTTTATATGTAAAATATTCCAGTTGTCATAGAAAGTGAGAAATGAGGATACATTTTATGAGAGAGGAGGAGATCAATAAGAGGGGTGGAAAAAGTAGTTATGGGGAACAAGAGATCCAAGGGGGGTAAGTTGATATAAAGAAGAGAGAACTATAGAGAGAGGGAGAGAGAGAGACGGAGAGAGGGGGGAGAGAGAGAGGAAGAGAGAGAGAGAGCTTGAAAATATGTAGCTCACAGTTTTTACTCCTTTCTATATGTTGTCTATGCCCGGGCAACACATAGTTTGCTTGCAAGTGTTATAATAAGAAAATCAAAATTGTGAAGTCATTGACAAACATATTTGTTTATGTAAAAACAAACAAAAATACAATACTCGAGACGTACATTGGTTGTGTTTTCTATGAGCAATATAACACACAATCGATGTTTAGATTATTGTATTTTTCTGATAGTTTTACGCTTTGTAAAAATATCTCTCTGTTAGTTTATAACGTATATACATATAACATATTAACATTTCCCTTACTTTCGTTTCGAGCCAACTAGAATATAATTACGATATCTGTTTAGTGTGATGAGTGTCAAGATTTCCATCTAAGCTTGAAAAACTCACCATATCTAGTAACAGTGAAGAGCAGTTCAGATTAACTTGGTACCTTAGGTTTCAAGATGGGGGTACACTAGGTCAAACAATTCCTGAGTTATTCTAAGCTTTAATTATAAATCGCACACCAACTTTCGTAAAAAGATGATTGATGAAGGCGGTAGACCGGTTTCATAATTAAAGCTCAAGAAACCACAATAATCAGCGTTAAACCTAAAGTAACCTGTTGATATGAACTTCTGTTATGTGTGCTTATATATATATATATATATATATATATATATATATATATATATATATATATATATATATATATATATAAGGGAAAATCAAAAAGGAAAACCAAAAAAATGGATGTTTTTTATGTGTACATCAACGTTTCGTCTTTATTTATAAGACTTCATCAGGATGATAAAATAGAGAAAAAATGTCATGCAAGCACAGATACATGTAGGGTAGACATATTGGGAAAAATAGAATGAAATAGGGGCCAACTGCTGGGTGGACGTCCGT
>OY744553.1:18395938-18580938 GCA_963556195.1 Sepiola atlantica | reverse complement strand
TTAAAGAGGGTATGATCTTGCATTAGTCTTAAAGAGGGTATGATATTGCATTAATCTTAAAGATGGTATGATATTGCATTAGTCTTAAAGAGGGTGTGATATTGCATTACTCTTAAATAGTATAGTAAACTGAATTGAGAATTTTAAGATGATACAAGTTTACAATTAATAGAAGTAATTGTACATTTTTTTCCTCACACATATAAGGTATCTCCATTAGTAATTGATAATGCATGTTTAGCTTTCCTCACAGACTCAAGTCTTACCTTCTTGGAAATCAAGTGGTTCCTTTATGCGGATAGCACTTCATATCTATCTGAGATACATTGATATCGAGGACATCAATCAATATTCTATGTTAACAAACGTTGAGTTACTTATGAAGTGAATACCACTTATTTTCATCTCCTTAATTACCCATTTAATTATGTTATATTTTATCTTTATTCTTGTCTTTTCTTTGTTTAACCAGATTCCAGGACACGAATTCATCTTGTCTGGTGGAGTATCCAGCTAAGTGCCTTTACTTGAGGTAACATAACTAGGAGAAAGTGAACCATTCCTTGTATGAGCCAGTGCATAGCCATGCCGGGAAGTGTTATTTCGGCATCAAATACAATGTTATTTCGAATGTTTGGTCAGCGTTTACTTGCAGGTGGAAGTATCGTTATGTGAAGTTGTCCTGACAAACCCTTGTACAGAAAGACCGAATACATGTGATTAGGATGTCTAGTATGCAATTCAAAATCTCCTTCTGTAATTGTGTACGTGTGCCACGAAATCATAGTTAAATGTTGAAGTAAGAGTCGAACAAACCGCGGATTTTAAATCAGAACCTTTGATCCGATATGATACCGTTGTATATGTAAAAAAATTATTGAATCCTTTCAGAAAACTATTATTCAAAATCATATATACGTAAAAATTACATTAGAAAAAATATTCCGACATTTTAGCGTGTCGTTTTAGCCGACCGAAAAACACGCTTATAATACTCATTTATACCGTTATTGTCAAATCTTCGTATGCATTTGTTTACTTGAAAGAGAAAACATTAATATTTATTATCATTGAAACTAAAATTGTTATATAAATGTTCACAAATGCATTTTTACTTTAATAAACAAGAATTGTATTTTATTTAATAGAATAGATTGTGCTTTTTTCTTTTTAAACATTTTTCAAAGAATTTAATAATAAATGAGGTTAAAAAGCGTTTAAAAGCATGTTTAGATGCGGTATATATTAATAAAATAAAATCAGAACAGATTTTTTTGCATTTTATACTAATAATTTCGCTAGCTATTTAGCATCTTCAGAGTATGAATAGAAATTGTAATAGTTCCGTATGTTTGTAGCAGTACGTAAGGATGGAAAATAGACGTGGTGTTGTTATAATGTTCATTGACTTTTTTTTAATATAAAGTAACGCGCATGCACGCGAGATTAGTATTAGAATAGGAGAGTTCATATATTTTATAATTTTTTTACATATACAGGGTGGGCAAAAATAAGGGTCCTATTTTTAAAAATTCATAACTTTTTTATTTATTGATTTTTTTTTTTTTTTAGAATAAGTAAAGGACCCCTTCCGAAGCAAGCATGAGCCGTATTAGCCCTAAGGAACGTACCCTCATTTAGAAAACATTATTTTTGCTTAAAAAACTCAAAACAGTGTAAAAAACAATACTTTAGTTTTTGTAAGTTTTAAGAAGTGTTTTTCGGCTAAAATTTGTTTTGTTTATTTCAAAAAATCTCGGAAGGGTCAGTCTACACACAAATAAAGTTTGGTGAGTTTAACTTTTATTTTGTGGAAGTTATTCAAATTCAAGTTATTCAAATTTAAAGATAGGACCCTTATTTTGGCCCACCCTGTATATGTGTATTTATTTTAGACAATTTTAGAACTATTTTCGATCTATGCAGAAATGTAAAAACATCTCTTGGCCCAACATATTTATGTAGGTTAAAAATATAAATTATTTTCTTTATATCAGTGGTTTTGTTGATAAGCCTTCAGTTGTATTATCTTATGCCATCCTATTTGTATTCTATTTGTTCACAGTTATTTACTAGTCGATATTAATCATCATCATTTACCTGCACATTTTAAAATTAAAAAAAGAATGGATAAAAATATGTAATACATTTTCTTAACTTCTGATCTTGGGTATAACATCAAAACCGATTTGAAAACTCGAAACAATTCAGCTGGTAATTATATATAAAAACGTATTGGCTTTCTATATCTGCTCTAATTGCATAAAAATGCCATTTTCCAAAGATTCACCAAAATGTGCCTAATTATCCTATTTCGATAAATTCGGTATTCGAAGCGTTAACAAATAATCTTTCTACGTAATTTTGGAGGCAACCGTCCGTTCTTGGGTGGCATATTTTTTCTTGATTCCCTCCCTAACTGATCGATTGTACTATTTTTGTTAGCACTGAGTGCATGTTTGCATTAATAACATTGAAATATGATCATTCGTAGCTTAATATTTAAATGTCTGTTTCGAAAAACATCAACTTCTAGTCGAATGGATCCCTTACTTTTGGAAATTTAAAAATGCTAATATAAGTACAAATATTGCTCGTCAAGATTTTTTTAGGCAGAAAGTAAACGTTTGCTTAATTTATTACTGATGTGGTAGTAAACATATATATATATGTTTTTTAATTACATTGACAACTAAGAATGCATTTTTGGGGTGACTAAATGGGAGGATTTTATACTTAACAATAAGTTCAAAAAAGATTAACAACGCTCTGCTGCACACCGAACTGAAAACATTTTTTTTTAGTCTCTTTTGTGTTACGTTCACGCAAATCGGTGTATGGAGTCCTATATGCGGAGTAAAAATAAGGGTAATTATATGTACTGGCTGAAGGTGAATCAAGTTTGTTTTCATTTATTCCTGAAATACTCGATACGTCCATGGATCTCAAACGGTATATGTACCTTTAATATTAAAAACATATTGATATTGAAAAATATAATAAAATAGAAATTAAGAAAACGGTTTTTATGAAACCTAAATTATTACACATTTGTGCTTCCATATTTTGAAAGCTAATGGCGTCGTAATACTTGTAAAATTCAATAGTTTACCCAGCAGACAACGTGTTGCTCATCTATCCGTGGTTTGACGGGCATTGCGGTGGATTCTTTCAATAACTGTATCGCTAAAGTGAAACGCAATATTTAATTTTGCAAGTGGAATCATTAATATAATTACAAAATTTTATCAAGTTAGCTTGAATCGTAAATGCTCTTGAATTTCTCGGTCTTTCAACAGAACATCAAGAAATAATTCGAAACGATGAAAGTAAAATTGGGTTAACACAATCATATATGTTAGTTATTTGATTTCACCTGATCAAGTTTGACAATATTGAATGGCCTCGTATGGGCTCCGATAATATATACTATATATATATTTCTTTTGAGTTTTCTTGTGAAGGGTTCCTTTGCGTACGGGGAGGCCTTCACTGAATTTTTTCAATGGTAAATTTAATGCAATTTAAAATAGCACGACACGGTGTTTATTCCTTACGTTTTTGCATATTTTGATGATTTTAAGAAAACGTTCGTATATTTTCGCACAGTTTACCCATTGTCGTATGGTTGTTTTAAGTATTGTGCTTGCCAAATGTCTTCTGTTTATTAAAGGGTCAAAGACAACGATAAATACGTAGTTTTACAAATCTTTATGAAATGATTTACTATATTTAATAGCATTTATTAGTTTCAAGCAACTCCTACTTAATTGTTATACTCTCGATAGGACATTATCTCAATATATATAAGGCAAACATATGTGTGTATGTATGTCTCGCAAAAATTGAAAAAAATACATACTCAATATCCTGGATGGAGCAGGTAGCCACCAAATATTGCACATAACAGTGCTTAATACCCTAGATATACAAGGTGCTTTAAACGCACTGTTGCTCAAGATAAACAAATCTCCGTCTTTATTATGATGTTGTATACCCCGGGAGCCATCAAGTAAAGTGCTCAATATCCTGGATGGAGCAGGTAGTCACCCAAAGGTGCACATAGCAGTGCTCAATATCCTAGATAGAGCGGGTGTGTTTAAACGAAGTGCTGCTCGGCATAAATAACTTCTCTAACTTTTTTTAGAATGTTGTATACACCCAGGAGCCATACTGCAAATTCTTAATGTTAGTTTATCTTCATATTATTGTTCAATGGGGTTGGAACAAGAAATTAGTAATTTACCATGACCATAGGTTCTACTCGGCATTGTCCGGGATCCAACATAGTTAGATTACATAATAACTTCTAGTAAAGGATATATAGTAAATCAATTTTGACTATTAAATTCATCAAAATTATGTATATTTTTATTATGTTCAAATAGAGAGGGGGGGAAGTACTCACGATGTGTGGTTGTCGGCATTGTCTGTGATTAATAATTATACAATTACAGTATTACTTTTCTTAACTGGTATATATTAAACATCTTTGGACTATTGACTTCATCAACATAACGTATCTTCTTAATATGATGAAATATAGAGGGAGGGCATAAACTCTGAATTTACCAGGATAATTTTTTTCTACTCGGTGTTGTCCGGGATCAAAACTTGTAAGATTACAGTATCAGTTTTGGCAACTGCTATATATTAAATCTCTTTGGACTATTGTCTTTTTCAACATAATTTATATTCATATTATTTTGAAATATGGGGAGCCAAGAAATTAAGAATATACCGGGACAATTAGTTTTACCCGGCATTGCCCAGGATCAATAGTGAGTATTACCATGATATTTTTTCATACTTTAATGTTAACGGTACTTTAGGCAGTTCTGTGAAGGTCTCCTTACTAATATTACAGTATTCAAAGAGAAAAGGAGAAATATGAATATATGAATATATATATATATATATATATATATATATATATATATATATATATATATATATATAGAGAGAGAGAGAGAGAGAGAGAGAGATAAAGAGGGAGAGATAAAAAGGGAGAGAAAAAGAAAGTTTTACTATAAAGATGTTACACATGCTATTTAACTAAAACGTAGATTCGTCCGTATGTTTATCACCATTGATAACTGCGGGTTACATATCTACATTGGTATTGTCTACGGTATTAATGTAGTGCATTTGTTATACGTTCGGATATTCTTACATCTTAGCAAAATGCAATTACTTCGTATTATACATTGATGAGGCTTACATGGGAGCATTCATTATGTAACATCGTATATGTTGTTACTTGATCGCAGACTGCAATAAAACAGATCTGACCGGTGTCCTATCTTTTCTTGTACTCTCAACACAGTGCGAATTACTCTGGTAATATGTCCTGTTTTACTTTGTTTTATCTTTTCCTTCTGCTGGTTGTACTAATGGGAGAAATAAAACAAATAAAACATCAGCTATTATTTGCTTCTGGGGGTTAATTTTTTTTTTTTAGCAAATGTACATTTAAGCAAGCTGTAATTTCCTAACTAAGGAATGATACACCTCGAGTAAAATGTCTGCTCACTTTTAGGTCGTAAAAACAAAAACTAAAATATATTTTGCTTCTCTGTTACGTACCTGTTCCATGAGGTAATATGTTTGACGTAACCATAACTCTTTTTTCATAGAAATCGCTACGAAAACAGAATTAAGCCCATTGATGTATGGAGCTACAAAAGACGAATATATGATATCTCTATTGGTCTCAGTCTTGAAAATTAAGAGGGAGACACTCAGCAGGAAGAGAGTTTCACAAACCCGCAGTTATTGGAAAGAAGCTACTGAAACAGGAAGTTGTATTGAAATGAAGTATCAAAACAACGAACTGATAGAGACCGCAAAACAGACGAGTGAAACGAGCTGGAACAAAGGAAGTAGGGAATAGATCACATAATTCTGAAGAACACACGCCGTAAGAGTATTTATAGAAACTACTGAGACTAGTAACATCACGTCTGTAAGAGAGAGGGTGCATAAAGAAAACGTGGGACCTATCAAATTACAAGTTTCTGCACCTTATCAATAACCCTCAAATTGGACAGAGATTGACCAGCCCAAACCTGACAACAGTAATCCATACATGGTCTGATTGTGGATTTGTAGAAATAGAGAATAGCCTCAAAGGTGGGAAAGGGAACTTAATAGGGTAAACGTATCAGGATATAAATAAAAACTTAAATTAACAGAATATATAGTATGAACAGAGTAATATAGCAATCGCTGTGTTAAGCAGGAAATTTGCCCGAGTATTTTTAATAGAAAAATTAGATGCCACTCTTTTTTCTAAACTACTATATTACATCATTGATATGAAAAGACTTGACCCGAATTTAACGAAATAACTTGTTTTTAATATTGAATGCAATAAAACTACATTAGAAGCATCGGCAAATGAAAAATATGAAATCGATTAGAAACCAGACAACATGATACAATCATTTTTTTCAAACAAATGAACACTTTTATTTAAATCAACATTTTTCGGTAAATAAGCCTTCTTCAGCTGAGTATACTGACATATTTTGACTTCTTTTTTGTAAATCGTCGAGATATTACGATGTCGCCGTCGAAAATCACTGATTTGTCTCAGTTTTGTCGAAAACAACTGTATTTTTCTTTAGTCCGGATAGCTGTGGTAAAAAGGGTGTCACGTATCTATGAATATTCAACTTGTTTTAATTTTTTTTTCCATAAAGGCAAAGAGATAAAATACGTTCCCATTTTGGTAAATGTAAAGAAACCCGTGAAAATAAACTTGGGAAGAGCATAACAGCTGGTTGGCTTCAGAGCAGAACTCCCCTTCTGTCAAGTATTTCGGCCCTTAACTCTAGTTGCGAGGCAATCGTGTCACATGCGATTCATTACTTCCGGATGTTCACCTTCTTTCCGTTTTAGCACACTGTAGGTTTTATTACCCCTTCCGGTTGCACATCCAAGCCAATAATGGAATCGCTTAAATCGGGTCAAATTAAGCCTTATCAAGTCTGCCTTTGTACCCTCTAAACTGAGACCATCTCAACGGATCTTTCTATTACTTGCATGGTTGTAGTCTTGCGTCTTCCAGTGATAGACAACTGTTTCATGAGGCAGATTAGTCTACAATGGTCTTGGCGCTTATTTCGACGACGGCGATTTTAGTTTTGAATCCAGCGTCTCTCGGATGGCTGATTGAATCTGCTTACTTGTATGTTTTGTATACCGACACAACATTAATAGGCAAATATATGAAAATATTATTCCTACTCTGTTCCATACACAGTGACATTATTTTTTAATGTGGAAAGTAGATAGTAGAACATTGGATTTACTTTTGACAGATTCGTATCTTTACCATTCCTTATTTTTTGCTTTACTTGTCACATTCTATGAGCCGTTTTTATAACAAAGATACAATAATTGCTATTTTCTGAAACGGAATGTATCCATATTACACTAATCGTTGACTAGATTTTATCTTGAGGTGGTATTTTTTAGCTCCTTTCATCATCCCTTGTCTTGAGCCATTTTCTAGGAAAGATGTTAATTCTTAAAGAATAATAATAATTTATACAGAAATTTAAAATACAATTGTCATTATTTCTAAACTAATATCTATAGTCTATTTTGCTGATAATTGTAAAGAATTGTAATTATAACGACCTTACCAATTCATGATGACGTAGTGTTAATATTTACTTGCTTCCCTACGAGGCAGATTTAGACACAATTTGTTTTTTAACGTGGCAAAAAATCCACCTTCCAAATTGGCACCGTTAATTGTGACAAATATAAAAAATAGTCACAGTATAGAAGGATTTCGTTTAACTAACGAAAGACAGAAGAAGGTTAGTGTAGTATCAGATCATATACTCCGTTTTACTCTCAACAAAAACTCACTTAGATTAGCCACTAGTAAATATATAAATTGGTTTTGTGAGCAGTATTATAACGATGATAGTGCTTGGCCTTTTGTTATAGGATTGGAAATTTGCCAAGGTTAACAAAAATGCATTAATATAATCCAAAGATGAGGAGCAAATGAGATTTATATGCTTGTAAATCTCTCATCGGAATCAATAGAACTAATGAATGTGTGTCTAACAAGTAACTCTAGGTTGTAACTAAAGCTCCAGACACCAGACGGCGCGCTTCTCAATCGATTGTATTTGGTCATAATTTTGGATTAAATACAACGATCGTTAACATTTAGATTACTGCAGTTGGCCGTTGCGTGCCATTTAAGCAATCTATCATGATGTATTTTATTTTTAACGCACCGTCAGCGTTTCAAATTATAAAATAGGTTTAAGAAAAGCGTTTTAGCTAGGTGTACGTTCCATGTTGAATTAGTCTCATATTTTATATTTCCAATGATCTTAATCCCAAATAATCTAGCTTATAAACGCAATATCCGGGATTTCGAGCACCTAAATGAATAGTATTACTGAGACATTCAACCTCATCTATAAACATTAAACGGTCATTTTTTTAAAAAAATGTTTACATTATTTAAGAATTTGATATCAAAACGATTAAGTTTGCATGATCTGAAAATATATTTGGATTTCCGCATCTAAATATTTCACAAGCTGTTCCTTTGACTAGGGTAATGATGATGAATACTATGAAGGGATTGAAAATCTGTACATATGTCTCTCCAAAAGCCGACCCTGAAAACAACATGTCCTCACTTTCTATGAACGATGTTCTGTCAAAACACAGTGAAATTGCTGTGTTTTATCCATCTAGTTTACTGTGAGTTTTTCTTTACGGTAAACAAAATATACGGTTATCTAGTATTTTTTGCAGAATTAAAAAAAAAATGAAAACTCCCACTTATATATATATATATATATATATATATATATATATATATGTCTCTCTATATATATTCATATTTATGTATATGCATATATGCGTATATATGTGTGTATATATGCATATATATGTGTGTATATATGCATATATATGTGTATATATATGTATATATATGTATATATATATGTATATATATACATATACATGTGTATGTATGTTTATATGTATATATATGTGTATATATATATGCATATATACATGTGCATGTATGTGTATGTATATATGTATATATATATATATATATATATATATATATATATATATATGTACATAAAGTGGTGTACTAAAAGCGAACTTTTAGGAAAAGTGAAACCTATTGTGAAGAGTATATAGCTCAATATTCAGGTATCCTGAATATTGAGCTATATACTCTTCACAAGCAGGTAGAATGAAGAAGAATGGAAAGGAATTAGAGAATTATATGTATATATATATACTATGCATGTATATGTATGCATATATGTATATATATGCACGCATATGTATATATATATGTATAAATGTATATGTATGTATATATATGTATGTATATATATATATATATATACCATTGAATATTGAATAACAGTTATTGAATTGTGGATATTGATATGTTAGGCATTTCTCTTTGTTATCGTGTTATGTAATGTCAGTTGTTCATAATTAATGTCTTAGTGTGTCACAATCTTTAGACTGTCGCCAGGTTAAACGTTCTTCATAATTAAAGCGTAAATATAAGCTTCATTCTTACTTTTATAGAAATATAAAATGTATCAAATGCCTGTAATGGGTTTTATAATCTTCCATTTTCAAGGGATCCCAAATTAGCACAAGTTAAATAATTTTTATTTTTATTTTCTGAGAGACAGCTTGAATTATGCTCTAACCGGAAATGTAAGGATATTAATATCTTGACATGATCTAATGTGTCGAAAACTCGGCACAAACATCCGGACGTCCTTATAGAAATACTCTTACAGGCTGTACTCCTGCATGTTTAGATTTCTGATGCTATTTTACTTATATATTATAAATTGTTCGACACATAACGGGTATTATTATATGTATGTTAGTAGCATGTCTACCCGGTGTTGCTCGGAGACACGAACAAAACAGAAGAGTTAAAAATGTGTTTAAAATCTTTCCTTTAAGATCTATCTTTCTCTATCATTTTTCTTTATTTATCTGTCACTATACCCCTTTTCATTTACGTCTTTCTCATCTTCTCTACCTCTCATTCCTCTATCATCTCTTCCTACAACGCTACTCTCAAATCTCCTTCCACATCTCTTCCTCATCCCCTTTTCTTTTATTCTTCTTCGCCTCCTCAGTCAAGAAAACATTCTCATTTTCGGATAGAGGACAGAGCAAATACTACAGTGACCATTGCCTGATGGACAAAAAAGTGAATTCCAGTTCGATTTTTAGACTAAATTCGATGGGAAAAATGTGGCTTACAATGCCATCTTTCTAGTTATTTGTTTTTGTTGGCCCCCGAAAAATGAATATTACAAAAAACGTGACATAACACTAAAATAATATATCTGATGTATGGATGTGTCTTGTGTAGTGTCTGATATTTAACTTGACACACGCGCGAAAATAAACATATAACTGTCCTTCATATAATAGAATATGGTAACGCCGTGTATATCTGTTAGTATCATATAAATGTCAACATTAAAATTAGTAATACCAATCAATATTAATAATATTACCTCCAGTAAATATTAGTATTAATCTAAATTGATATAAATATAAGTAAGATCATTTATATTACTTACATTAATAAGATGTATATCTCTCTTTCAATATTTATATGTATAGATATGTATTCTATTGCGAGTAAAACTAAAGGAAGTAACTAAAGTATCTATTGAAACGCAGAAGTAGAATCGGATTTGAGTGTTAGTATTCTTTATAGTGTAAAGCAGACGACACATAGATTTAGTTATCAAATTTGTTAAGGTAAGTTGGGAACACGAATTTGTAGATTAAAAGTGATTCGTATTATTTTGATTATACAGATTTCTACTGTTCTTATTCTAGATGTTCTTCTCAGAACGTTTTGTCCGATGTAACCTCCGACCTTTTTAGATGCATCTTGTTGAACTCGGAAATCTGTACAGAATTTTGAACAGACCCCTTTATTTAATCAACGGGGTTGTTTACTCTCGTTCCGTCAGCCATAACCGGCTAGTAGTAATTCGCAATTGTTAGGAACTCCTGTACTGAGCATTTCAGCTTCAACTTCCAGAAGAAATCTTATTTAGAACTTGTTATTACTTAGCACTTATATGCGTTACCCTGTATGTCCCGTCGGACAACTAATACAAATTATCCTCATCTGAAATGTTCCGTGACATAATACGTAACATGGAGTTTGCTTTCATAATGTTTGAAAATATAGACTTTTGGTGTAAGTAGCGGGAATTGTATATTTAAATATGTATGAATACTGTGCAATGGAAAATGCGTGTATTTATGTTGCTATCTTCATCTTAAGGATATTATAGCAACTATTAACAGTAGCTAACTTGAAATATCAGTACTATTTGAAAATAAGTGTCTAGCAATATTGAAGCTGATTGTCGTAAAATGTATGATTAAAATAAAATGTTGCAAATAAAATTAGATGAAGTAAAGAAACAAAAACTTCTATTAGACATTTAATATGAAAATTAGGGCTTCGTGTTAGGATACGACGTCATGACAGGAGGTCGGATGCCAAAGACACCAAATTCTGTCTGTTGAATGTTCGATGTTGAAGCGTCTTTATCGAAGCCCCTCCACAGCCATTTCGGTAAATGCCCGGAAAGATGCAATCATTCAGATTAATTTGCTGTAAAAATAAAAAATAAACTACTCCATTAATCAACAAAATATTAAAAATGCAACCCAGAGCAAATTATGGCATTATTAGTGTTATTTATATTGCTTCCATTATTACAGTTGCAAGGAAACTGATGACGACGCGCAGTTAACAACAAAAGAAAACGAAGACCGTAAACAAAAATAAACCACTTGCTACATCATCACTACGACCGAAAGAGCCGACTACCTACAACGAGTCATTTTACTATATTTTAATGCAAAATTCAGTTTATTTCGGTATTTCAATGCTAAATTCAGAAGGAGGTAGTGTAGTATCTGTTTTGTTGTCATGAGAGCATCCTCCAAGACAGTAACTCCTCCTTTGAGAGAACTGTAGTATCTCTTGGTTCGTAATGATGCGATCACCTCCACCCCACAAAAATATCTCCTGCCTTCGGGGTGGGGCTAGTGTTGTATATTTTTGTCCGTAAAGATTATCCTCCTTCCAGGCATTACTTCCTCATTTTTTTGGGGGGGGGGGGGTAAGTTACTATCTTTTTTGTTGTCCTAGTATAATTCTCCCAGGCATTAATATTCTTTATTCAGTTGGGTAGTGTAGTATATGTTCCATTGTCATCGGACTATCCTCTCAGGCATGACCTCCTTCCAACATGCGACCATAGGGAGTAGTAGTACTACTATCTATTAGTTTTCGGATTTTTTAGATCGGGGTTGATAAATTGTATTATTTGGATTAGTCGGACTATTATTCTAATCTTGCTTCGAATAAGAAGCAAGATTAGAATAATAGTGACATTCCTGCTTTATAGGTGTCGATTTCGGCAGGAACATTCACGAGATGTAAACCATTCACCCGAAGAAAGTCGGAGGTTACATCGGCCGTAACTTTATGAGAATAATCATAAAGTTACGGCCGATGTAACCTCCGACTTTCTTCGGGTAAATGTTTTACATCTCGTGAATCTTCCTGCCGAAATCAACATATCTACACAGTATTTCGAACTCTTTATTTAATTAACGGAGCTAGATTGTTATCGTTCTGTGACCAGGTTTAAATGTTAAGAAAATGTTTTTTTATTTCATTTTTAGTTATTATAAGCTGTAATAAGGATTGCACCGTAAATCCCCATAAGTCTGTCACGTGGAACTGATTGTACTAAACACTTACACCTATTACACTACGTGTACAGCCATTGATATAAACTAAAGGTTCAGTTCGAAATTCCGTATACCTTCTCGAATTCGACATTAACATTACCGAGTTCGACAAGATGCACCTGAAAAAGGTCAAAGTTTACATCGACCGAAACATCGTGATGGCGCGTTATGCCCTGTTTTTGACTGATCCCGTCATGCGAAAGGTGTTGCAGCAAAAACAAAACATCCATAATAGAAAGTTTTTCTCTAGCTTACAATTAATTGTGGTAGAATGTTAGCATTCGAATATGACATTCCTGCTTTATAGGTGTAGTTCACGCCGCAGCTCTAATGTGACATTCCTGCTTTATAGGTGTAGTTCACGCAGCAGCTCTAATGTGACATTCATGCTTTATAGGTGTAGTTCACGCAGCAGCTCTAATGTGACATTCCTGCTTTATAGGTGTAGTTCACGCCGTAGCTCTAATGTGACATTACTGCTTTGTAGGTGCAGTTCACGCCGCATCTATAATGTGACATTCATGCTTTATAGGTGTAGTTTACGCCGTAGCTCTACTGTGACATTCCTGCTTTATAGGTGCAGTTCACACCGCAGCTCTAATGTGACATTCCTACTTTATAGGTGTAGTTCACGCCGTAGCTCTAATGTGACATTACTGCTTTGTAGGTGCAGTTCACGCCGCATCTATAATGTGACATTCATGCTTTATAGGTGTAGTTTACGACGTAGCTCTACTGTGACATTCCTGCTTTATAGGTGCAGTTCACACCGCAGCTCTAATGTGACATTCCTGCTTTATAGGTGCAGTTCACACCGCAGCTCTAATGTGACATTACTGCTTTATAGGTGCAGTTCACGCCGCAGCTCGCAACTGGAGAAAAAAAAAGTCTGATCACTTTGATTGCAAATATTGCTGTCCGTTTTATTGATCGATTATTTCTCGATCGGTTTCGTAAACACAATTCCTCAATCCATATATCTCAAAATAGAAACCATAGAATATTTACATTTTCGTCTTAACCGTGACATAATTATAACAATCACAGTCGCATTCTACACACGACATCTACACACATCCCTGACTTATATCTCGTTACCATCTAGGTTATAATTCATATTTGTATCCTACTTTTTTGATCGCCCTGGGGTAATATTATATCTATACAATCATAACAAAGATGATAATATTAGTCCAAATATTGAAATAATACAACTGATATTTACAAATATTCCAATAAAAATTAAACTTATGAAAACCTGGCAGAATGCATCTAAATTATTAATTGTAAATCGCCATATTAAAAGAAAATCCAATTTTCCAGTGCAAATCGAAAAACCATGAAGCGTTGACTTCAATTGATTTTTCATTTACTTTTATAAAAGCTATCATTTAAATGGATATTGAATATGAAGACGTGTGTAGGCGTGAACAATCTGGCAATTAAGGGGATCGATGTTGACCGTGTTTGTTCGTGATTACATGCCCACGGCGATTAAGTGAACAATTAATAATGTGGTTCGAAATGCGAAAGAAGGGAAGGAAGATATTATGAATAAATATCATCGAACCCTCTCTTTCTCTGTCTCTAAATATATATATATATATATATATATATATATATATATATATATATGTATATATGTATGTATATATGTATATATATGTATATATATATATATATGTATATACATATGTATATATGTATATATATGTATATATATATTAATATGTATATGTATATATATATGTATATATATGTATATATATATGTTTATATATGTATATATATGCATATATATGTATATATATGTGTGTGTATATATGTATATATATATGTGTATATATATATGTATATATATTTATATATATGTATATATATGTGTATATATGTAAACATATTTATGTACATATATATATATGTATATATGTATATATACATATATATCTATGTATATGTATATATATGTATATATGTATATATGTATATGTATATATGTATATATGTATATGTATATATATATATATATATGTTTATATATATATGTGTATATATATACATATATATATATATATTGTATATATCTAGGCAGCAGTTTTTTTCTTAAGACATACGACTCAAAGAGCTTTTGAACATAAAGCACAGACGCTGTATAATAAAGAACATTTATAACGAATCGAGTCAAACGTGCCTTGGTTAGAAATTCGCTATAATAGATATGTAAAAAAACTACGTATAACCTATTAACATGTTGTATATTTTATATTTTAAATGTTGTAAATTTTAATTAGCCACGCGCCTAACGTGATTACGTTTTAAATACGGAATCTCATCACCCATTCGTACTTTAAAACGGTATAAATTTACCGCACATTTTGAACTGAGTCGTCATGAGTATGCAAGTCCAACCCTCGGTCTGAAGGCGATTACGAGAATCAGTCGAAACTACTCGCTAACAAAAATGACGCAAACCTCTTACGGAGCCAAGCTACTTTTCTTGATTTGGATAAAACAATTGAAGATAAAATATTTATCTATAAACTGTTTGATGAAAGAAATTCATTCCCTTATCGTATCGTGCGGATGCCACACAAAAATAGTACCTGCTAGTGTATATATTCTACGGGAGTATTATGTCCGAATTTCTGAGGATTGCTCGTGTTACCTTAACATTTGTAGATTTTATGCCCCCAATTTCTGACCTAATAATAAGAATGATTAAAGAAGGTGGCGATCAAAATAAAATATTTAGACAATTAAATAAGGCAATTACTTTCCATCCTGATGCGTTTAAGTCTCATCAAAGTAATCAAAATAAATTGCTTGAGCAAATCCAAAGCTATCTAAATAAAAATAATGTATAATATGTATAAACGTATAGATAACACATATACTAGTTATATAAAAAATAGTTACGTGTAATAAACAGTAGAAAGAGATAAAGAAAGAAAGAAATGTTTAAAATGAAGAAGAAGAAGAAAGATAGAAGAAATCGGCAGTTCAGCTTATGAACACCGATTGGAAACACTGTGAGTTTAATAAAAAAGAAGAAAGAGAGAAAAAATCGACAGTTAAGCTTTTGAACGCTGTGATAGGTACGGAAGATTAGTATTTATTAAAATTGATGACAAGGAATTAAACAACACAGGAGGAGGAGGCGGGGGAGAAAAAGGGACTAAAAGTATATATATATATATATATATATATATATATATATATATATATATAATCAAAAAAAATTTGTATTCATATTTTGATACGTTGATATTTTTATATTTTTAATATAAAACTAAAACTAAAAATACATTAATCACCTAAAAAGTAGTGTAATAGATTCGTCTAAACACTTTAAAATGCAGCAACATTTTTGTAAGTAACAGATAAATTTTGTTAGATAGACGAACAACACAGGTAAAGAGGACTTCTTTTTTTTTAATAACAAATATAAGTTAGCAAAACATTTATACGAGACAAAATTTAGTATACGGAACGTTTATGTTTTTGTCTTTTAAGGGAAGTGGGGTCTGATCAACTCTGCTGGGAAGCCATGAAATTAAATACTGTCTTGTTTTTAAATCCATGAAACAGTTTTTCATAGTAAACAACTGATGATCCCTTAAATAATTTAAAAGCAAACTAATATAATAACTGTAAACATTAAATTAACTTACATGAGTGAGTTTCCACTCAACGACTTCGGAGTTAAGGTTTTTATTTTTATTTTTTCCTTATATAGTTTTAATGGTTGAGATACTTCCGAGACTATATATATATATATATATATATATATATATATATATATATATATATATATATATATATATATATATATATATATATATATACATATATGTATATATATATGTGTGTGTGTGTGTATGTGTGTATATACATATAAAGGTCCAAAAAAGAAAATAAATATAAACACTGATAAATACAATAACACACACTAGCAAGTTACATAAACATTTTATACAAGTTTTTTTTTATATGAAAAGACAAAAGGAAGCACAAGAAAACGAAATATACAAAAATGCATACATAATATTATATATCTTGGAGATTTTTCCGAAATATTAAAAGGAGGGAGAAAGAGTATAAAGTCCTAATCTATAAAAATATTCAATTAATTCCGCAAAATGTCGGAAGTTGTTTGTCATCATAATACGTTACATTTATTCTTAAAATATTAATAATTGAAAACAGATTTGATGTCTTTCACTGTTTGTTTGTTTTTTCTGTGTGTTTTCCGGTTCTTTTCATGTAGAGATTACATTTATATTTTCTATTATGTAGAAGACGTTCTCTATGTGTCTGACTTCCCCTGTTCAGCTAAAAGAATACCAACTACAGACGACACCACCAAAAACGTATAGTTTCTATTTCGACATTAGTTCGCGCACATTGTTTTTATATATTCGTTAGTTTGAGGAAAAAGATTATTAGTCTACATTTAAAGCGATTTTTTATGTTATTGTAGAGAAGAAGTTCACCGTTCATGTCCCAAAATTGAAATGCTTAAACTTGTCTCAGCGCAGATGGCTCGACGTATGCACTCAGCCTGAATTAATTAATAACAACAATAAAAAAAAACATTTAAAGCCAATACGATGCATTTCTCGAAATTTATCAAATGTGCCCTTTCGATCCACCCCAAATGCGTAAAAAGCCAGATTTTTTCTTCAACAAGTTGTTTAGCACAAATCCACGACATAGCATACATCGCGATATCCCCAGTCCCGTCGCCCCTCTGTCGAGTCTAGGGAAGTCGAAAATGCTTTTATATAAACACACGCACGCATAGCCACTTTGACACCAACGCACACGTACATAATGTGTTCACTCTTTCACTGTTTTATGCATACGGACACTAAAAACGACACACCCACACCCACACCCTGCTTGAATCCCCGTTCAATGTCGTCTGCTGATTTACGTTGATTGGAAACAAATGTATCAACTTAACCACTTTAATACTTTTAACATTTCTAAATGAACTTTCTACAAAAGAAAAAAATATTGACTCTTATAAATAACTTTCAGTTACATGTAATTAATGTAATTGAGTGAGAAAGTTTTGATTACAATTTTTAGAACAGTGGATAATTCACGACCCTAAAAATATCGACTAAGACTTCCTCGATATCTCAGCTAATGTAAACCCTTTGAATACCCCTAGTTCTGCAAGGATTCTCAAAATATGAACAATTATTCTATGTTTGTAGATTTCTCATTTTTAACATATATAAAATATTTCTTTGTACTCATTCATTTGTGTATGCTTTATCATATAAAATTTTTAGCTCTCTCACATATTTGAATATTACTCAAAACGGGTTTCCGTTAAAATGTTTCTATCTAAAACTTGGTTGTGTCAAAAATATTACCCATAACCAACTGGAATCCATAAAAAGGGGTTCTCCAAATGATTACGTAGTAATTCGTCAACTATTTTTCCGAGTTGCTAGATGAATCGTGAGATGGGTATATACAGAGAGATAGTGATAGAGAGAGAATGGGTCGTATATGGGGAGGGGTTATAATGAGAGAGGGGGGGTGAAGTGAGGAAGAGAGGTGAGGGGAAGAAACCAGATTAGAGGAGGTAGAGAAGAAAGAGGATGGAAGAAAGCGGAGAGCAATATAGATAGAAAGAGAGAGATGGGGATAATGAGATTCAGAAAAAGAGAGAAAGTGTCAAAAGAAAAATGTTACTCACACTCTTTAACTGTTTTGTTTTCTTGTTCATGGCCTGGCAACACTGGGTAACATCGCTAGTATAAAAATATATAAGATAGATTAATTTATATTCTACTTAACTAAATAAGTAAAAATTAAAATTACTTGGAATTTGTTATGTTCGTGTTGATAAAATATTAATAATGCGGATCTCATAATAATATTATAATAAATGCGTACTTGTTTATTGTAGAATTTCTATAAAAAAGATAAACATTCAGACAGAATGTGTTAGTGTACATTGGTGATAGTAAATAGAAATCTAGCTGTGTGTAAATTAGTCATTGGATTTTATCCAAATTAAAAACAAGGAATTCTTTGTTCAGTTATGACATTTTAGCTAAGTCTTTTGTTATTTAAAGTAGCCCAGTCTCTGGTTAATGTGAGAATTTATATAGGATAAGAGGCTTACCTCGATGAGATTAGTATCATGTTCCTGTTTGATTAATTGGATTAAATTAATGGTTGAATCTTATCATGTGTGTGACAAGTGTGTCTTTATTCTGCTCAGACACGGCTTCTATAAGCGAGTTTCACCGATGTATACTTTGTTGCAGTTATATAATAGTATTGTCTTAATATCGACTGATGTGTAATTATTATATGGGAGTGTGCAAATTCATCTGACTAATTCTGCTCAAATGGTATTACTTTTTGAACAAAAATATGTAATTCTATTAATAGATCAATTAATAAATCCCCCTTTGCAATAACCATCAAAATTGTGGAAAGATATTTTTTTAAATATCGACTATTTTGAAAAATGCGATTTATTATTGTGAAAAATTCAATTAAATTACTACTCATTATTTTCTCAAGTAAGATAGTTGATCGCAATTCTTGCAATATCATATACACAACTGTTGCAATATCGTCTATATTACTCTACACTTACACTCATTATATTCGTTCATCAGACTTAATTCTTATTTTTTATTTTACTTTAGTGTATGTTCTCAGAAATTCAGTGAATTCTTCCTGGGCTAACACTCGAATTCAATGCGATACAGAGATAGCCGAACATTTAATCAAGATTCTCCCATAACTTTCAGATGTTTAGTTACTAAAGCAGTGAATAACACACATTTTCCTCTACCTAATTGAGCACTTAACTATGTTATAGTTCATCTTTCTTGTTGGCTTGACCGACATCCAGGACACACATTTATTTGGTGTCGTGATACACCCAGCTCAGATGTTAGTTAGCGTAACATCATTAAGAGAACACACACTATTCCTCGTATGATTTAGTGTGTAGATATTCAGAGGGGATGTTATTTGGGCTTCACATACTATGCAATTTTGAATATTTAGTCAGGGTTTACTTGTAGGGTAAACTATCCTAATGTAAAGTATTTCTGACAAATCTCTGTGCGGACACTCGAAGATGGTGTCTATTAGGCATTCGAACTATCGCTAGTAGCCATTCAATCTCTTCCCAATTTCAATGTCTAGATATTTTAGTAGAAGAAGAGTGAAACATCCATTTTGAAAAAAAATGGAAACCAAGGCATTTACACTCAACTTGAGTTCATGTGTCTATTTATAGGATATAAGTAAACTAATTATTGTTGGAACATTTTCAAGGTCTTTATTTAAAAGTGCGAGCAGCAGTTCGCATCGGAGACATTTAAATCAGCTAACTGTTCGTGGTTTTGCCTTTACACAAAGTTCAATCAGACTTATTGCTGCCAAAATCATTACAGCTTTTTAAGGAAGAAAGTCGATTATCTACGGGTGTCTTCAACATTGGCCGATATTCAACTTTCTTGCCAGGTATTCCCACCTTTTTCTACCGGAGTTGGCAGAAGAGAATAACTGGATTTCATTTATTTAAAGACGAAAGTAATCCTAATATGAAAATGATATCAGCTGCTGAAATCGATACGATCTTTCTCTCGGTGCGTGGATGTAATTGAAAACAAAGTCATATACCAATACTAAACACTTTAATGCGTAGAATTTTGTAGAATGAACGGATGCGAGTAGACCATTCGGTGTTTAAGATTATTATGTTAACCACCGTATTTTCTATATGGAATAGCAAGTGAAAAATGTTATTAGAAGTAAAAATATTACCAAGCAACGTGAGGATGTTCCGTTACATACGTTAAGTCGTCAGAGATTCGTAGCGGATAAGCTGATAAAATCTTTCTCTTTAATTCTGAAACGCAAGGAAAACCGGTCGAGTCCTCGACAGATGATCCCTCTCACTATACAGCATGGGTTGCGGGTATTATGTATGTATAATTCGTACTGTAAAAGGAAACAAACCACCATGAAAGCATTTTAAAACCCTACATTATCATATGCTGTTCATCATCAATAAATTATACAACTGCTTTATTAACAAATAGACGACACCAATGATTGATAAGGAAATAGAACTTGTCATCTACATTATGGACCTCTAGTTCTATCTGTGTTAAGCTGCCTTCCGGATTATCTTCTGGAATCTGATAATTTCTCAAGGGTAGTGCTATAATTATACCAGGAATACCCTTCGAAACAGATGCATGCTGATGTTATGATCAGAAATGAATGATAATTCCCGAACAATGAAATTCAAACAAAGGAATACGAAAAATAGCCCGTTATCCCTGTCACTATAACGTGTGAAAAGTTTAATTTTACAGTCAAACATGAAAACAACGTGACACTTAAGGATTTGTCTTTAAATTTCATATTGTGTAATTTCTTTCGTTCAATGTTAAACTCGGGAATCAATACAACGGAACCCGTGATGCAAAGGATAGTGTGTCAGTTCTAATCAGTTCCAAGTGACTGTGTTCTGGAGGTTGGAGGGTAAATCCTCAGTACTGAATATACTAAAAATACAATTAAGAATTACTTAAAACTTGTGCCCGGCCATGTATAACGGAACGAGAACAAGCTACGTTTGTGGAATAAATATAAGGTTCCGTGAGATCTCCGCACAGATTCCTTGTTCGACATCAACGTTCTCAAATTCGACAAGACGCACTTTAAGAAGATCGAAGGTTACATCGGCCGAAAGTTTCGAAAATAACATTCAAAATGAGAACAGTAGTCCAAATAATCCGAATAATTATAAACATAACGAGTAGTAGACTAGTCGCTCCATTCTGCCAAAAAATGGCGGCAATATTTTCATTATTGTAAATTACATGAGTTAGTGCAATGGGAATCGAGAGAGATGTTTCTTCAATTTTTAGATGAAACAAGAGTATCAAGGAATAATGCGTTTTCAAACTCCAGCATTCCGAAAGTTGAAGAGAATAGCTAATAAAAGAAAGCCAGTTACATCCTAACAATCAGAATATAATAAAGTTATATTGTGGAATTTAAACATAGCAATTCGTCTGACCTATCGATATTTGATTCGACCTAGCCTATATCTTCATTTCGTGAATACATTTCTATTGTATTTTATCCGCAAAATTTAGGATAATAAAACTTAGATTGTTTTATTATTAATGGAGTAGTTGTAAATTTTAAGTAGCAGCTACTTAAAAATTGATACATCGCTGGTAATCAAATAATTAGATTATTTTGTTCGTTATAATTTAAGGGAAGTACAACAACTTAAAAATTGATAACTCGCTGGTTATCAAATAATTAGATTATTTTGTTCATTATAATTTAAGGGAAGTACAACAGCTTAAAAATTGATAACTCGCTGGTTATCAAATAATTAAATTATTTTGTTCATTATAATTTAAGGGAAGTACAACAATTTAAAAATTGATAACTCGCTGGTTATCAAATAATTAAATTATTTTGTTCATTATAATTTAAAGGGAAGTACAACAACTTAAAAATTGATAACTCGCTGGTTATCAAATAATTAAATTATTTTGTTCATTATAATTTAAAGGGAAGTACAACAACTTAAAAATTGATAACTCGCTGGTTATCAAATAATTAAATTATTTTGTTCATTATAATTAAAGGGAAGTACAACAACTTAAAAATTGATAACTCGCTGGTTATCAAATAATTAAATTATTTTGTTCATTATAATTTAAAGGGAAGTACAACAACTTAAAAATTGATTACTCGCTGGTTATCAAATAATTAAATTATTTTGTTCATTATAATTTAAGGGAAGTACAACAACTTAAAAATTGATAACTCGCTGGTTATCAAATAATTAAATTATTTTGTTCATTATAATTTAAGGGAAGTACAACAACTTAAAAATTGATAACTCGCTGGTTATCAAATAATTAAATTATTTTGTTCATTATAATTTAAGGGAAGTACAACAACTTAAAAATTGATAACTCGCTGGTTATCAAATAATTAAATTATTTTGTTCATTATAATTTAAGGGAAGTACAACAACTTAAAAATTGATAACTCGCTGGTTATCAAATAATTAGATTATTTTGTTCATTATAATTTAAGGGAAGTACAACAACTTAAAAATTGATAACTCGCTGGTTATCAAATAATTAAATTATTTTGTTCATTATAATTTAAGGGAAGTACAACAACTTAAAAATTGATACATCGCTGGTTAGCAAATAATTAAATTATTTTGTTCATTATAATTTAAAGGGAAGTACAACAACTTAAAAATTGATAACTCGCTGGTTATCAAATAATTAGATTATTTTGTTCATTATAATTTAAGGGAAGTACAACAACTTAAAAATTGATAACTCGCTGGTTATCAAATAATTAGATTATTTTGTTCATTATAATTTAAGGAAAGTACAACAATTTTACATAAAGATACCCTCATTAAGAAAACATTTAAAATTAATAAAAATGTATTAATAAAATTACGTTTATTAAATTCAGATCAAAACAGTTTGAGTAATCTTTCTAGATTGTCTTTTTAAGTAAGTTTAATAAGCGCTATTGCTGCCAAACTCATTACAGTTTTACGAACATACGTCATCATTTCCGAGTGTCTTTTCTAGTGACATAATATCATATTTCTTTCCAGATCCTCACGCGAATTTATGCTTTTTCAGTAGATGAACATTATGACGGACGAGAAAAATCCTAAATGAAAATCTTATAAATAAACTAATACTATTAAAGTTGTTTAGTCAAATAAAATTATACTTGAAAAATAATTGTATTCTTTTTTCAAACTAATTTTTAAAATTTTGAATGTTGTTAAAATATCTCAAAGCGTTTTAGACACGATTATACGACAACTATTTTTTGTGTTTTAATTTTGTAAACATATATAAATAATTCGATAATATTATTTGTCGAAACCTGCTTTATATATACATATATATATATATTAATATTTATATATTTTTATATATTTATATATATATTTATATATATATTGTTATATATATTTATATGTATATATAATTATATATATGTATATGTATATATATATATATATATTACACATATTTATATGTATATATATATAGTTACATATATTTATATGTATATATATATTGTTATATATATTTATATGTATATATATATTATATATATTCATATGTACATATATATATATATAAATATACATATATATATATATATATATATATATATATATATATATATATATATATATGTTTTTGTTTTTCTCTTGCATATTAACCTGTTTTTCGTTTGTCATTTTTCACACATTTTGCCCACCACAGCATTTGATTTTTATTAATTATCGTGTACCTTACCCATATATATGTGTGTGTGGGTGGGTGTGTGTGTGTGTTTGTGTGTTTCCTACTTGCGATATAAATATGAGAAATTGGCGATTATGTTTCGAAAAATAATATCAAATTATCAACTTAAGAAAAACAAATAAAAGGATTAAATATTAAAGAAGAATTCATATCTAAATGCACACACACACACACACACACATATATATATATAATTATATATATATATACATATATATATATTATATTTATATATATATATATATATATATATATATATATATATATATATATATATATGATATTTACTTTACTATTTACTTCCATGTTTAGTAATAACTTCTTATGTGCACAATCTGACTGTTTGCATGGTTTCTGAAAATGTGTGCGAAATTCAACGTCACGTGTATACATGTGCTTTTATTCTCCGCATTGAGTTTCCGTTAATACCGGACGTAAGGGATCATTCATGTACACTCCCGGTTGTCGCTAATACCATGCAACTTTTGTAAAGTGTTAAGCTAAGCAGCATTATACTCGTGCAGCGTGTGTGAGTACTTGAGTGCTAGTAATTTATTGCTGAAATATAATACTTACGAGTAGTGAATATGACAAGAAAGTGCATAGCATAGGGTTGTATTTAGACCTCAATATGTGCGCCAGTCAGAAAAATGTTACAAGAACTTGTTATCACTTTAGCGCCTTATCCGTTACGCCATGTACCCTTGAGACAATGAAAGTTTTCTTGGGGTTGAAGGTTCAATCCTCAGCGCGGAGATATTAAAAATTTCGAATTACTTAAAATGTTTATCTTATAGAACGAGACAAAGCAACCCCTGTAGATGGTATAAAAGTGTTTCTTTTTGAAATTTTGGGAAAGTTCCAAAGTCGACAGGAAGATTTCCGACGTCGACAAAATACACCTGAATAAGGATGGGGTTGCATCGGTCGAAACGTTGTGAGACTAAATTCCAAGATGAGAACAGTAGTTCAAATAATTAAAATAATACAAACTATCAATCCTCATTTTTTAAAATTACGAAACATAAATATCTATATATCTATATCTATTTCTCTCTCTCTTTCTTTCTCTTTCCCTCTCGCCTTCTCTCTCTCTTATATATATATATATATATATATACATATATATAATATTACATTTATTAATTAATTTATTTTTTAATATTTTACCTGCATACAACGTTGTTACGAGCTTTCGGCTCTCCTCAGTGTTACGACATGAACATCTCTGACAGTCACGGAGCGCGAATCGGGTTCACAGAGACACCTAGAATTTTAAAACGGTCGCCTAATCCCTTTGGCCATGGGCGGGTGTCACGTGATATGTACGCTGAGAGCTGCGAGCGTATACATCAAGACATTCAGATAGAACTCTACAACAGAGTCGGAGTATCACACTGAAACATTACGTGAATGTCTATTTTTTAATCTCTCTAATACTCTAGACTTTAATTTTAATTAAAGGAGCTTACTTACATACGGCGTCGTTTGGAGCTTATATATAAATATATATATATATATATATATATATATATATATATATATATATATATATATTTATATATATGTATATATATATTTATATATATATATATATATATGTATATATATATATTTATATATATATATATATATATGTATATATATATATATATATATTTATATATATATATATATATATATATATTTAAATATATATATATATGTATATATATATATATATATATATATATATATATATATATATATATATATATATATATATATATATATAACGTACATCGTATAATTATGCTTCATGAAAAATATTTTTCTTTCATTAGCGACCCATTATTTTAATATTCCTTAATCAATTTTATTTTGTATTCTAGAATTCGGTTTTAGAAGACGGTAAACATGCTGGTCATATGTTCACTCGTTTTCCGGCCACTTTGCGCGGCTGCCCCACCACCGTCTAACCTGCCAGAAAGAGATATTCTCCCGGCACTTAGATCTAACAATGACGTCAACGTATTGTTTGAGAAACGCTGAAGAAGTCTGTAACATACAAGGTAGAACATTGTCGTGAATTGAAAGTGAAAGTGAAAGTAGAATTTGTCCGCGATCTGCCTACCTCACAGTTTATCGCTTTGGTGCAGATTATGTTGTTATGGACATGATGACGAAATTATGGCGGAATGTGCCGTTGCTCGGGGTTACGACTTACACGTTGTATGAATGTCTAAAATAAAATAATACTAAATGATACAGTTTTTAATAATAATAATAATAATAATAATAATAATAATAATAATAATAATAATAATAATAATAATAATAATAATAATAATAATAATTCAGATGTAGGATATGTGTGTCTGAAGCCGAACCTATACTATTTCAGACTATTGTATAATCGTTTTATGCGTACTTGTGTTTACTATAATATTTTAGACTAATTTAACTGTATATTAATGTTTAAATCAATTGAGTAGGGTAGACTAGTATGTGTTCTGTTTTGATAAAACCCTCTCAAAATTACATATTTTTGGAAAGAGAAGTATTGTATTTCGCATTACGTTGAGATAAGCCCACATCTGTCACTACTTCTTTTAATGGGTAGTGTAGTATGGGTTCATTTATCATGATACAATCCGCCCAGCAATCACCTCCTCCCTTTTGGTGGTAAAGTATATCTTCTGTGGTCACGCTATCATTCTTCCCGGGGAATTACTTTCTTTTGGGGGGTTAGTTTCATGAGACTGAACTCAGCACTCACATTATATATATATATATATATATATATATATATATATATATATATATATATATATATATACATATATATATATATATATATACGAGCATAAATATACGATTAAAAGGGGAATATAATTGCTAGCAATAATAATAATAATAATAATAATAATAATAATAATAATAATAATAATAATAAAAATAAATATAAAGTCTGTGAACAAAGACACGATACGGCGAAGCTCATCGAACAGAAAATAAAAATTACAATAGCTGAGTGAGAGAGAGAGGCGAACGAGTGACTTCTATAGATGCACATACATGGTACAGGTGTTACATAACGAAACCCCCAGCTAGAGAAAGTTCTCGACAGATTAGTGGTCAGAAAGTATGACTACAGTGAGTAAACGGAAGTTTATTGTATCACGTTATTTCCCGAGAAAAAAATAAGTTTGTCTTTTTTTCGGTGAACAGTAGAACTAGGCAGTCATACAAAATGTCGCTCAATTACAACAATCGTAGTTGAGGTGTAGACCGCAGCACAATGTGACTGTGTGCGGCCCAAACCGTCTATCTCTCGTTTTCTCTCTCTAACACAATCACCCAAGTGGAAATGTATATTTCTCTGGTGTCTATAATATACACTCGTTCTAACTAATAAATCCCTTTCGAAATAAGCATTGACGTCTTTCTTAATTGACGAGACGAGGAAAGGTCTTCAGACCATGATGTATAACGAAAGTATACACGCCTAAGAGTCGTGACATCGCAACACAGCCACCGATTGCAGCCAATGTTGTAAAATTAAATGCATGATATCTTATCTGACCTGGAAATACCAACGAAAAACAGTAAACCGAAGCAAGGAGACCAGGTGTGATTATAATGAACAAGAAGGGTGAAACCTTTAAAATAGAAGATTTCACCGTCCCATCAGTTCATAAACCTCAGATCAAATAGAGAGAACAAATTTAGAATATACATGTTGCTTTCCATAAAGCTGAAAGGAGAATGAACAAAATTACAGTGTACTAATGATATTGCGAACACTTAGAACACGTGGAAGAAATAAGCGAAATAGGAAGGAAAAGGGAACATTGATATCATACGACACATGGCATTCATAGAAAACGACGAAATATAAAGACACATTCCCGAGTACGAAAGCCAGCCCACATCAGCAGGTAACACTGATCAATCACAGATAAGGTGAAACAGAATAATGCTGCGACAACATAACTAAACGTGTAGAAACCACATTACATGAATTTAACGCAACTAAAACTACTAAATTAGGCAAAATCTGATCTCCTAAGTCAAATAAAAACACTGTGTAACTAACATAAACTGATACCACAGAAAATGCTAGCGAAATAACTAAGAACATGGATGGATCGAACAAGGAAAACGTCATTGGAAGGACACAGAGACTACTGGAATCGATCGGCCATCACCAGAGACGTTTCAGATAATTGCTGGTCTGAGAATTACAATTATGTTTTAATACTACTACTCCCACTATTACTAAAAGTGTAGAATACACATTACACAAATCCAACGCAACTGATATACTCTGATCTCATAAAAAATAATCACACTGATTATTATTTTCTGATCCCACAGAAATGACCTAGAAGATGGACGGGCTAAAAAGGTAAATCACCATTCCGATCTTCATTGGAAGGGAACAAAAACCTCCGGAATCTATCGGTCGTCATCAGGGAAAATTTTTGATAATTTCTGGTCCGAGAATTACAATTGAGTTACAAAACTACTGCTACTACTAATATTACTACTAAATTAGTACTACTACTACTAATAGCAATAATAATACTAATACTACTAATCCTACTGTTACTACTATAGCTACTAATACACTTATGCCACTACTACTACCAATAACAATAATAATACTAATTATAATTAACATGATTATATCAATAGATGGAACATATAAAGAAAAACACACGCGACCTGATATTAGCCGAGAAGAGATATAAGAATATTTTATAATCTGACACGCCTGCCCCAAAACAAAACGCAATGTCACCAACATCGGCTGACCCATGGAAAATGGGCATGAAGTGTCTGTAAAGGTCAAATGACCGACGAAAAGCACTATAAATATCTCAACTAGAATGACACGGAAGATACTGTGCTCCTTAAGAAGTTTATTGTTTACTCAAGTTTCAGAGAAAACAATCTGTCGTTATGAGCGAGAATTCAATGGTAAACGAGTGTTTATGTATTAACGATTAACTGCTTATCGAGGCCAAAAGGTAACTCGAGGATAAGGGTTACTGAGTTTTCAGGTGAATGGTCGGAAAACACCGTAGGATTGATAACGATAGATTGAATTGGACAGAATTTCATTATTCAAGATGGCGGCTCACAAAGAATGTCTTATAATAGGACTAGAAAACGGCCACGGTGTTGTCAGCTTTAATGCAGCCCAGCTGTCTTGTGTTCGAGAGAGGGAATGTTTCTTGAAATAAAATTTGCTCATAGGAAGTTTTGTTTAGTTTTAACTTTGTTATCTACTAGAAGATTGATGGGAAGTTCTGTTAACTTTTAACTTTGTTATCTACTAGAAGATTGATGGGAAGTTCTGTTTACTTTTAACTTTGTTATCTACTAGAAGATTGATGGGAAGTTCTGTTTAGTTTTAACTTTGTTATCTACTAGAAGATTGATGGGAAGTTTTGTTTACTTTTAACTTTGTTATCTACTAGAAGACTGATGGAAAGTTTTGTTTACTTTTAACTTTGTTATCTACTAGAAGACTGATGGGAAGTTTTGTTTACTTTTAACTTTGTTATCAACTAGTAGACTAGTAAGAAGTTTTGTTTACTTTTAACTTTCTTATCTACTAGAAGACTGATGGGAAGCTTTGTTTACTTTTAACTTTGTTATTTACTAGAAGACTGATGGGAAGTTTTGTTTACTTTAAACTTTGTTATCTACTAGAAGACTGATGGGAAGTTTTGTTTACTTCAAACTATGTTATCTACTTGAATACTGATGGGAATTTTGTTTACTTTTAACTCTGTTATAAACTAGAAGACTGACGGGAAGTTTTGTTTACTTTTAACTTTGTTATTTACTAGAAAACTGATGGTAAGTTTTGTTTACTTTTAACTTTGTTATCTACTAGAAGACTGATGGGAAGTTTTGTTTAGTTTTAACTTTGTTATCAACTAGAAGACTGATGGGAAGTTTTGTTTACTTTTAACTTTGTTATCTACTAGAAGACTGATGGGAAGTTTTGTTTACTTTTAACTTTGTTATCTACTAGAAGACTGATGGGAAGTTTTGTTTACTTTTAACTTTGTTATTTACTAGAAGACTGATGGTAAGTTTTGTTTACTTTTAACTTTGTTATCTACTAGAAGACTGATGGGAAGTTTTGTTTACTTTTAACTCTGTTATCAACTAGAAGACTGATGGGAAGTTTTGTTTAGTTTTAACATTGTTATCTACTAGAAGACTGATGGTAAGTTTTGTTTACTTCAAACTTTGTTATCTACTAGAAGACTGATGGGAAGTTTTGTTTACTTTTAACTCTGTTATCAACTAGAAGACTGATGGGAAGTTTTGTTTAGTTTTAACATTGTTATCTACAAGAAGACTGATGGGAAGTTTTGTTTACTTTTAACATTGTTATCTACTAGAAGACTGATGGGAAGTTTTGTTTACTTTTAACTTTGTCATTTACTAGAAGACTGATGGGAAGTTTTGTTTACTTTTAACTTTGTTATCTACTGGAAGACTGATGGGAAGTTTTGTTTATTTTTAACTTTGTTATCTACTAGAAGACTGATGGGAAGTTTTGTTTACTTTTAACTTTGTTATCTACTAGAAGACTGATGGGAAGTTTTGTTTAGTTTTAACATTGTTATCTACTAGTAGACTGATGGGAAGTTTTGTTTACTTTTAACTTTGTTATCAACTAGAAGACTGATGGGAAGTTTTGTTTACTTTTAACTTTGTTATCTACAAGAAGACTGATGGGAAGTTTTGTTTACTTTTAACATTGTTATCTACTAGAAGACTGATGGGAAGTTTTGTTTACTTTTAACTTTGTAATTTACTAGAAGACTGATGGGAAGTTTTGTTTACTTTTAACTTTGTTATCTACTAGAAGACTGATGGGAAGTTTTGTTTAGTTTTAACATTGTTATCTACTAGTAGACTGATTGGAAGTTTTGTTTACTTTTAACTTTGTTATCTACTAGAAGACTAATGGGAAGTTTGGTTTACTTTTAACTTAGTTATTTACTAGAAGACTGATGGGAAGTTTTGTTTACTTTTTATCTTGTTATCTACTAGAAGACTGATGGGAAGTTTTGTTTACTTTTAACTTTGTTATTTACTAGAAGACTGATGGGTTGATCTGTTTACACTTAACTGTGTTATCTACTAGAAGACTGATGGGAAGTTTTGTTTAGTTTTAACATTGTTATCTACTAGAAGACTGATGGTAAGTTTTGTTTACTTTAAACTTTGTTATTTACTAGACGACTGATGGGAAGTTTTGTTTACTTTTTACTTTGTTATCTACTAGAAGACTGATGGAAAGTTTTGTTTACTTTTAACTTTGTTATCTACTAGAAGACTGATGGAAAGTTCTGTTTACTTTTAACTTTGTTATCTACTAGAAGATAGATGGGTTGATCTGTTTACACTTAACTGTGTTATCTATTAGAAGACTAATGTTTTCTATTTTTAAGTTTTTCCTTTATTTTAGTGAAAATCATAGAAACTGGTCTGCTAGTTTGCATGAGTTTTTGTTTTTATTAGACATATTCAGACGGTGTTATGTCTTTCATGTTTTAATAATGGTTCCGGTTTGTTTGCCCCATTTGTTTGTGTTTTTAAATTGAAGTTATTTGCATATCTCGCAACACCAATCATGCCTTCTTCTAACATCCCTTTCGGCCTAGCTGGTATTATTCATCTATTGTGTTATTTAACATTTTCTCTATGGTCTAGTGTCTACATGATCTGTTTTCTTGGATCTTGTATATCTCAGAACGTAACATAATACAAGTCTTGGTCGACAGTTTTTTTAGCTCCAGTCGTCTAAAAAATTCCAAATCAAACTGTTTTTTTCTCACTGTGCATTTTTCCTTAATGTTGCAGAATGCCTCATTACCTAACGTTTTTCATCGACCCATCATGACCTCTAATCTTATAAGGTCAGATATTATCTCCGTTTGCCCTTAAATTCCTTCAAATAATAACCAATATTTAAAAAATGTGTAAATAATAATAAGTTAAAACTAGTCAACATATATCCGATATTCAACATTTTACATATACAACAAGCTGCGCGTGCGTGGTCCCCCTCTGTATCTGACTCGATGTGGCGAGTGTTAAATGCAATAAATGTGGGCAATTTGGGGCATTTTTTACCCCTCCTTTGACCCATTGGGGGCGCGAACCAGAATTTTTCTGAGGTCAAGGATGTTCATTTTATATCCAGAACAATTCCCTCTACATTTAGGTCTAGTCTCGGTAAAATTGAATGGATGGATCAAACGTTATGGGAGAAAAGGGTCATTTCTTGCCATTTTAGGGGGCTTTTGACCCCCTGGGGGCGCGAACCAGATTTTTTCTAAGGTCAGCGATACTGATTTTCTATTAGGAAAAATTGCCTCCATATTTTGGCCAAATTTCAGAGAAATTGAATGGATGGATGAAAAGTTATGGGGCAAAAATTGTCATTTGTTGCCATTTCGAGGCCTTTAGACCCCTGGGGGGCTAATCAGATTTTTTTTCAAAAATCAGAGAATGTCACTTTCTAACCTGACCGAAGTTACAACTTCATGCAAACTTTCAGAGAAATTCAATGGATGGTTGCGGAGAAAAATCTGGACAGACGGACACACGGATGGACGGACGGACACACGGACAGACGGACGAACGGGAATGCCTCAAAACATAGGTCTCCCGATTTTATAAATCGGGGGACCAAAAAGCAGAAAATAATAAGTAATTCAACGATATCCGATAATCTAAAACAAAGCTCAATGTATGCATGAGCTAAACCTGTTTCTATTATCTTTCACCATGTTACACACCGCCCTATCAGTAACGTTTTACTCTCTGTTGTATGTCTTTTGTCTGTTTTGTTATCATCAATTTGTGTTTGATGTTGAAACAATATACTGTAATATAATTAATATATCTAATTATATATATAGCCTCACTCATGAGCTGTGAAACAACGAAACAGTATGTATGTGGATGACTATATGAAGCTCCCCCGGGTAGAGCTTATTCTGTAAGAGTATCGCCAGCTGCCATTTAGCTTTAAGGAATAGCTCATTAGGTAAAACTAATTCGAGCTCCCGGCATTTGCAATGTTTACATACATTGAGATATTACTTACATTCGGTTAGTGTCGCATTATAGAGTAGGGGTTAGCAGCGCTGACTGTCAGCTCGACGTTTGTGTTTCGATCCCGGCTTGAAGCATTAACTTGTCTCGCCGCACTGATAAGCTGGGAAACAGTCTGTATGTGGATGAATATATATATATTTTATTTAAATTTCTTCCTGTGAAATTTAATTCTTCTTTGACTCGTTTTACTCGCTTTTTTTCTCGTTTATTTTGTAATCAACGCATTTTCACATCTTATGTTTTGTCAGGAACATTATGTCTGACAAAGTCTATCAACCCTGTGTTGCATCGATTCACGCACTCATGTATTCTCTCGCTTTGCCCTTGAATTCCTTCAAATATCACCTAATACATCACAAAATAAAAACTTAAAATTATTTGAAACTGATCTACACATCCGATATAAGATATTTTAAACACGCGAATGAGCGTAAAGATTAAGTACGGCACTTGATGTCAGTATTTTAACGATATCCACCCATCTGAACCTAAGTTTGATGAAAGTTATGCATGAAAACAGTGAATAAATATTTGCTTCTGTTATCGGACATTATTTTCCGAACAACCTAATACATCATTTTAGTAGCCATTTCGTTTAATTTATGGCTTTTTATTATTATTTATTTGTGTTTATTATTGCAAAATACATTGTAATCGAATAGATATATCATAGTTTTCTCTTTTATTGAATTTAACATTTTTCTGTTCATTTTGATTTCATTTGCATTGTTAGTCTCTATTCTTTTCTCTCGTTTCTTTTAAAGCAATGTGAAACTCTGATCTTATATTCTGCCAGTAACATTATATCTGATTCAAAGCACCGACCCTCTGTTGCCTTCACTTACATAGTCGTGTACTCTTGTGTTTACATTCGCTTTGTCTATGAATAGCTTCAAATAACGCCAAACATATCACAAAAAGAGAAAATAAAAAGCATTGGAAACTAGTCGACATATCCGAAAAGAATGAGTTCTGCTCTTAATGTCAATACTTCAACGCTTCCCGATCATCTAAAGAAAATATCGATTCATACATCTTTGCTTTCCTATCGGTCATTATTTTCTGAACAACCATATGCGTAACTTGTAGATACGTTTTTGTATATTTTTGTCTTTTGTTATGATGCATTTCGGTTTATTATTGAAACAATACATTGTTATCGAATTGATATACAATAGTTTTCTAATTTATTTTATTGAATCTTACTTTCTCCCACTGAAATTACTTTTTTTTGCATTTGACGCCTTTCTTTCTCTCGTTTTGTTTGTAAGCAACGTACTTCTCACGTATTTGTTTTTCTTTTCTAAATTGCAGGCGAACGGTAGCCATCTTGGAAACGAAATCCTGCAACCCCAGAAGAGACAACGCAACCTTGAATTATGTTTGCCGAAGCTCAAAGCAAATAAATAAAAGCATGCGCACAAAAGGAGAACCGAATATTCCAAGGAATAAAAACGCTGAGAAGCGTCTTGAAATAACATGAAGACGGAATTTTTGTACAGAACAAAAGCCTAGGAAACAAGAAAAGGCAAAATTATATTTCCTTTGGATATTGTATAATACGCAGAAGAATCAAACTGAATCGCAAAAACCAATTCAACAAAGATTTGGGAACTTCGCTGCTGGGTTACAAAATAAATAAAATGAAATCGTGTCAAAAAATTGAGAGAGTGGGTAATAATATTTCATAGTAAAATAAAACAGAAGGAAAAGGTATTTTAATTCATCTATAAACAAACAAAGTTTAAGGAAAGTTAATAAAACTTGAACGAAATTTTAATTGAAATACAAGAGATGGAAGTTTTAAAATGAAAGA
Source organism: Sepiola atlantica (assembly GCA_963556195.1). Classification (NCBI taxonomy): domain Eukaryota; kingdom Metazoa; phylum Mollusca; class Cephalopoda; order Sepiida; family Sepiolidae; genus Sepiola; species Sepiola atlantica. Next base: position 18,545,760 of record OY744553.1, on the reverse strand, counting down.
CGGAATTGTGATGTTAGATATGTCATGTACTAATCTGAAAATAAAACCGAATTAATGAATGCCAAAAATGAAGTTACCAATATACAGAATGAGATAAAAACGGACTTGTGAAAACAAATTGAGACTTTGGATGACAGTATTAAACAAAACAGATATACAATATTTTAATTTATTTAGAGAAAACATACCCATTTCAAAAAAGTAAGCCAACCAAAAGTTAATAGGAAATTTAAGCAGTGTTTATGAAAATAATAAGGATACTTAAAAATTCAGTTGTGATCTAACTTAAGGATATCCCATTAGGTTGTGAGAGATATAGGGAGAAAGAACTCTTAACGTACAGAGCAATCTTAAAAGGAAAGATCAATTTAATTAAGAAAAAAAAACAATATTAACAATACATGTTCAAATAACAAAGAACTTTTTCCCAAGTATAAACATTGTGATCGCTTCTTTATTGAGATTTGTTTAATATAGTTTGCACTAAAAGAGACAAACAGAAAGAAATATTAAATCTTTAAATTAAACTTGAAATAAAATACATTTTTGAAAATGTAAGAAACACGAAACTTAATCGAGGCGAGAAAGAAGTTTTCATAGTAAACAAATGGTTGTGATATTTGCTAAATCGATTTTTGGCGAAAAACTGTTTTATCTGCAAAGAACGGATAAAAACTGACTTAAATAATTCAGAAAAAAGTTCAGACTATATTTAACAAACAATGAATAATTGAATGAAAACATGTACACACATAATAATTCAACGAAAGAACATCTTGAAAGAAAATAGAAATGTTTGATCGCATGCTAATTAACATATTTGTTAAATATTTAAAGTGTGTATATCGATTTAATATATACACCCATTTGAGATCTAAATCCATTTGAGACCGAGATCCATTTTATATCTAGGCCCATTTGAGATATAGATCAATTTGATAGTTTACCGTAATTTGTTATATAATACAGAATTTAATATAACGTTTAAATAATCTGCAATTGAAATTAATCAATAACAACAAACAGAAAGTGATTTAATGACGGAGAATTTAAATGAAATACATATTTTTAAATAACAATAAAACTTGCTGCGATACAACAAAAACCTGTGTCATTGTCGAAGCAATTCAGAAATAGGGAGAGAAAACCATTATATGCGTAAACACATCTGGGAAAGCAGACCGGTGTCAAGAATAACTAAACAAAAAAATGCTAAGCAAATTGTTTACAGCAATAAATGTTAAGTAAAATCATGCTCAACTAAAAAAGAAAGGACTTTTAAAAAGAAAACATTGTAATTCCAGATGTAAAAGTAATGAGCAAATATATGTGATAAAAAAGAGAAAGGAAGCTTTATATGTTTTACTTTTGATCTAAATTGCAAAATAAATGGCAAATAACAACAAAGAAAGAAAAAAGTATCACACATCATCGATAAGCAGTTATAATTAAATTATTTAACTGTTCTTATTCAAAGACGATTCCGTTTAACAAGGGAGATAATTTATGACCTTATTTATTGCATACACAGTATTATATGTTTTTACAATACCTCTTGTAAAAACCTCATCATAAACACACATACACTTTTTCAAATAAAGAAATTATGATCTCAGCTTGATTTTCGACAATACAAAAAGGTGCATTCTCTGATACAAAGTGTAATTTCTATTTCACTTTTCTATATACCTCATTTCATGTTTCTGGGTTGTGCCATTATCCCGTTTAGGATTAACAAATCAATGAATTTATCCAAATCCAGGAATATATTAGAAACTCTTTTTAAAATTGTCATCACAGAAGTACTCTAAGATTAAAAAAAAGAATAGATATATTGCAGAGAAAAATATTGTATCCATTGAATTCAAGTAGATTTTCTACGATTAAAATGCGTCTTTTTTCATAGAACATCTTACGTAAAAATGTATATGCAATCCGCCTACAATTTTAAGACTGTACAATTAGATTCAGTAACGAAAATATATTAAGAAAATAGTCAGACTATGAAATGATATGTAATACTATATGTCTACATATATATCATAATAGCTATAATATAATAGAAAATATAATAGAAATATAATAGAAAAACCAAGATCACGATATTGTTAATGAAGTTTTATTCAACTTACAATAACAGATAGCACACATATATAACTATTTATAGTCATCAATGTACTAACATATTCCAGTTCAAGCGTGATAACCTCAAACAAAAAGGGGATGTATGATGTTACTTCTTTTCTATACATAGTAAACATATCAAACTGCGTGGAAATATAGAATGAGTAAATATTATTGACAAAACGTACACACTTGCCTTTTGAGAAGGTTTCTTCCGATTACATCCAAAAACGTGCTTGAATAAGTCCCTGAAAATGTTGGCCTATCGAAATTGTAGTTCGTACCACAGTACATGAGGCATTTTAAAACATTTTTATTTTGCGTTATGCAATGAAATTCCTCTATAACCGACATAGTTTGTTGAAATTGTGTTAGATTAATACGTATACATAGAGCCACTGTACTTATAGTATAGAACAGACTAAAGTTTGTGAAACATAAGAACTAACTCCTTTTTATTAAGATCGTAATATCCGGTTAAACCTTTCGAAGCACATCTCTTCAGTATTGACTGTGAAGGGTTATCACATCCGCGTTACGAAAGAAAATAATTATCGCTGGTTCTTACGCAAAAATACATTTTTCTTCCTCATCTTTCAATTTTTGATTCACGTGCATCTGATTCTTCTCAACCATCTTTACACCTTTTTAGACTCTCAGTAAAAAGTCATTTACTACGTCCATATTTAACGATTCCACCCTTCAAGGAACAAAATGAGATATATTATTTTACGTTCTATTCTTAAAGAAACAAACATATATTACGTCTTTTTAGATTCACCGGAGTTGATGAACACATTTAATGTTTCAAAATAAGAATTAAAATATTTTATTTTTAAATTTCGAATTATTAAATCATCAGTAATATAAAGTTTAAATTGCATACATTAACAAAGTCTTAACTTCGAAACAAAAATGAATAAAGTTACACTAAAATAAAAGAAACAATTTTTTAAACTATATTAATACACGAAATATGGTTTTGTCAATGCATCAAATTATTAAAACCTTCCCCAATTTGCAATTATATGCAATTAATGTGTTTTATTTCCCGCTTATTTTCTGACAATCTATTTAAACTTTCTGTTTATACTCATTTGATATCCTTACTTTTCGACGCCATTAACAATTGTTTCCCGTTTGTCTTCACATTACTCCTAGCCATCTTTTTATTAATATATTTTCATACTTTTATTTCTAATCCCTTCTTTATAAGTGACAACTATAAATCTCTCTTTTTCATTTACTTTAAAATGTGATCTAATTTTTATTTCCCCTTTTGTACTCTCAATCATGAATTCATTCCTAGCTGTCTTATCTTTCGTTTTTTCATTTATTTTCTTTTTTCTTCTATAATTTCAAACTATCGCAAGTGTTGGGGAAAATTACTTGCTTAAATAACTGTACGACTATTTCACCTGCTTTAAGAAGTAATCTATTCATCCTTTTTTATTTAACACATACATATTAATTATGTAATTGATTATTTAGTATGATTGCTTAATTGATGGTATTCATAGCTCGCTCTGATTGTAATTGTATATTACATTTTCTCTCTTTTGAAATATTTTCATTCAGCCTTTTCTCATGCATACGTTTTCCTTTCATGATTTCAGAATGATTTAACTATTACAAAGTTTCTTATTTCACTTCTAGACATTTCATCTCTTTGAATCGTTACTTTCCCTTTCTCATCTTACATTAGACAGTTTTGTTCATTCGTTCCTATTAACCGTTTTTGCTTTTTTATCAATTTATATCACATGTTCGCATATCATTTATTCATACTAACAGCATATCTTTCCTTGATGTGTTTACATATATCATTATGTACGAAATGATTAATCAATAAGATTCTTTTATTTTTAAATCGGTAATTTGTTCCATTGCTTTGCGTCTATATTCTCCTCTCTGAAAAAGAAACAAACGTACAAATTAACGTTGTCAATTCCCGCCAGATATCTTGAAAGAAAACGCCAACTGTTTCAAATAATCATCTGAAACTTGTCATCGTTTTCCTTTCGTATTTTCAATGAATAATTTGTATTTGTTTCTTCGCTTTTCGTTCATTGATTTTCTATTTTGTAATAAATAACTATTCATTACATTTTATGTTTTCTTTAATTTTCATTCACCCCTTCTTGTTCTATTTCACATTTAAAACGACATTCTCTTTCATTTGATTCTTTTGTATTCGTTATTACACCCCATTGTTAGTATCGTGAGTAAATATCCAGAGAAAAGTCTTCAAAAGAATATTTACTTCATTGTAACTTACATATGTGTAAAAAATCCACATTTTCAAATGAGATTGGGTACGGACCATTTCTAATTTCCATTTTTCTCTATTCTCTCTCATTTCCATCTTTCCATTTTTATATTCGATATTCAGTTTATTCAATTAAATAAATATTATTTAATTAATTTATACACGCCATCTTCTTTTTCTTTAAATTTAAAAATTATTTTATACTAAATCATTAATTGATTCTCTCTTCTATTTTGTCTATTCAATATTCATTTTTTTTATTTCTTGCATAATTTCAACGTTTGACAATTTTAGAATCTTTATTTTCTATTTCTTGTAAGCATGAACTCCACAGAGAAGAAATATAAATAACAAACTTTTTAATTACAAATTTAAATAAAATATTCAGATTCATTAATTTATGTTTCTTATTTCATTCTATCTATATACTTTTTAATTTATTGAGTGATTCTTACTCAATATTATATTCAATTAATTTATTTAGTTGTCCCGAAATTTATTTCTATCACACTTTCGATATTTTTTAACCGTTAATGTGTTTATTCCCGTCTTCGTCTTTTATCAAACGGGTTTCTATTTTATTATTTTATGAGTTCAAACCTTTACCTTTCCCCTTTTTTCCTTCTACGATTGCATAACAACATGAATATAAAGTTAAAATAGATGATAGCACTTCCATTGTCATTTTAGGGTTATATCTTTAACGAAAAACGTAAATCCGTTTAAACCTTTTCCCTTTTTACATTTTTAATTCTCTATTCAAACAGAATTCTCATTCTCTTCTCTCATAGCTTCCACCGTTTACTATTTGTTATTTGTTTTCCTCTTTTTCCTGCATGAAATAACACGCTCAAATATATGAAATAAAAAGAGATCCCTTTCATTGCTACTTCCAGCGAAATATATTTTAAAAGAAATCTAGCTTTTTTTTTCAAATCTGTTAGAGTGATCATCAAATTATATCACATGAAATACCATTCCTTAAGGGCACACGGGAAGAGAAATAAACGGTATCGTTTTCCCGCCTAAGGAAACATTTTAAGAAATTGTTTTCTAATTACATTACATTCATCAAGAAGCTGTTTGAAAACAGTTGGATTCTTTAAGAAAAGAATTAAAAAAACGCGGCCATTTTGAAAAATAAAATATCAAACTCTCAGCGAAAATACGAAGCAAAGAATATGCAATAATCACAAATCAAAATAAAATTGAAAAGGCTTAGAAAATGAATGATCAGATATTCTTAAGCTGAATAGATTCTAAATCGGGCAGACAGCCTCTATCATTTAGATGCAAAGTCGCATATCAATGTAAGATTCACCAAGAACACACAAATAATAAACATATCAAAATACATTTGAAAACGCTCACCAAACAATAGCAAACAACTCCGCTGACGATTTAATGTTAATCAGGCGTGAGATAAAAAAAATAAAGCGTGACAGACCAGCGACCTGCTGACTGACAAACTTGGCAGAGTCTCTCATTGATATGACACGTCGCGTATAAAACTCTCATCGTTAAGAAGAAAAATAATAAGGAAAATGCTCAATAAAAGTAAAATTGAAAACGTCCCTAAAAGCGACGGACACACTTGTGACGTGACAGGTCGCGTATAGGACTTACTCCTACCGTAAAAAACGATAATAAGAAGTAAAAATCTCAGTCAAAATCAACTTAAAATATTAAACCAAATAAACTCTCACAAAATAGTAACAAGCACCGCACGATGGCGATAATATTTTAAAATGATGCGTGACAGACAAAAATGATGCGTGACAGACAACATTGAAGCGTGACAGACCGATAACTGATAGACTGACAAATCTTTCATTGATATGCAGGTTATAAAACTAGCTATAATAAAAGAGAGTTAATGAGCAAATATTACAGTGAAAATAAATTTAATCAGAAAGCATATTCTAAAGATTCTTAAAATGTAACCAGTTCATTAAACAGCATTCTATTGCCAAATTATTCGTGACAGACAAAACTTAACATGGAAGACCCACGGAAAGATGAGGTCTCTCAAATAAATTAACAGAAACACCAAAAATACCAAAAATACAAATCCGCTCTTTTAGCGATAAAAAAGAAATAAGAAGCAAAAATCACAATCAAAATAAAATTTTAAACGCCATCAAAATAACAACAAAAAACGAAATTATTAACATTCGTCCATTAATTAAAGTATTTAACGACATTGTCTTGCAAACTTCAATCATAACGAAACATATCGAGAACATATGGGATTATTAATAAGAAAAAAAGGGAGACACTGTAATGGTGAATTGAACATGCCATTCGATTATCAATAAGTAAAGGGAGACGTATAACCAAAAGATAATAAGAGGTTAATAATTGGTTATTTATAAAGAAAAAGGGAGTTTATAAACCGGAAGACAAAGAGAAGGTGATATTAAATTAAGAAGAAAAAACGAATATATAACGAAAAATGAAAAGAGACTGCAATTTACTTTTACTCACAAATATGAAAAAGAAACAGGCGATATAACACGCGTTACTATCACATATAACATTATTTCCAAAATAGAAAGAAAACATCGGATCGAAATCATATTCAAACATTCAAATAATTTATTTACTGAAATCTTCGTTTAAAATTTGATCATCAAACAATTTTCTGCAATTCATTTGTTCGTTTTATAGCCAATGTATTCAGCTTGTACGAAATCTAAAGGAAACTATGGAAATACTCGAGAAATTACCAAAACATTCGTACACACACAATCAGGAAGCACCGGGAATTATCTTTTGAACGGCATTGTTGTGATTTTATTATTTGTCTCACAATCAATATGGCGGACTTGTTCTTTACAAATATGTCTCATTTTGTCCATATAAAAAACGAATCTTCTGAAGAAAAAATACTTTCAAACAAGCAAATATCTTTTATGTATATATGTGGGAAGTTAGAATTATAATAAACAAAATTGTAAAATTGGTGAAAATAATTTAATATTTTGTATTAATAATATAAAAATATTGTATGCAACCGGACCAATAACATTTGTAAAAAGAAATCAAATTACACTAAAATTACAGTGTGGATAAAAAAAGTAGTCCGAAATGAATCCATACGCATCTAACCTGACGATAAGTCACCGTTCATTGGTCAATGACTCAACAGAACTCTCACTATCGCTTCAAATCGCATTTGGTATCACATATGGAATAATCGCTTTAATTACACTTGTCGGTAATTTGCTTGTTTTGGTCGCTGTGCTCCGCTTTGAAAGGCTTAAAATCCCCACGAATTACTTCGTCTGCAGTCTCGCTTTCGCTGACGTTACAGTCGCCATTTTAGTTTTGCCATTGTCTCTCATTTACGATCTCACCGGCGGTGAATGGTGGTTCGGTTGGGTGTTCTGCTACTTCTGGCGTTCTTGTGACGTCATGTGTTGCACAGCATCCATTTTGCACCTATGCTGCATCTCGCTGGACCGTTACTGGGCTATCACAAAACCGTTCATTTATTCAATGAAGATGTCTAATGCACGTGTCGCTTGCATGATTATAAGTGTCTGGTTCTGCAGTGTCCTCATATCGTTCGTTCCTATTTACCTCGGATGGTTCACGGACGATCCATCAACTCTCTATACGGACACGGGAAAGTGTGATTTGACTGTCAACAAAATCTACGCTGTCCTATCCGCGATGACATCTTTCTATATACCCTTTGTTGTGATGGTGTTCGCCTACGCGGCCATTTTACGAATCGCCAATATCCAAGCCATCGCCATAAAAAAAAGTATCCCGCGTCACAGTTGCGCTGTGACTGGGCGACAAGAGAAACTAGAGCACTCAGCTAACGACCGAAAGGCTCTGCGGACACTAGGGATTATAATGGGTGTGTTTATCGTCTCCTGGCTCCCTTTCTTCTTGATGTATATGATTCTTCCTTTCTGTGAACACTGCCAAATCTCCCCGACGGTGATGTCAATTATTACGTGGCTGGGCTATGGTAATAGCTGTATGAACCCTGTGATATACGCCTTTATGAACAAAGACTTCCGGTGGGCGTTTAAAAAACTGCTGACGTGTTCATTATAGACAATTTGAATGCAAAGTAAGAACATTATTGAAATTATAGACGACAACGATAATAACAACACAATTGAATGTATTAAAATCATAAAAAAGATCATTAAAATGTTAAAAGCCTTACAAATCGTATTTTCAAATTAATATTACACAGTACATATATTCACACGCACCCATATATATATATATATATATATATATATATATATATATATATATATATATATATATATATATATATATATATATATATATGTGCATATCTATATATATGTATATATATATGTATATATATATATGTATATATATATATATATTTATAGAAATATTTATATAAATTAAGATATTTAGCGATAAAATAAGGTTTCGTATTAAGCTACATTGTTTATTTCTATTAAAAAGTTAAAGCTGTTACTTCATAGTCACAAAATAAAATAACTACAAAGACCGAATCTTGTAGACAGAAGAATTCTCAGATTTACATAAAAAAAGACGACTCACTATTAAATATTCTCACCAAAACATATGTTTTCCTTCGATGCGCGTAGCGAATAATTTCCATGGTGTGCATTTTTTAATTTTTTATAACAGATGTTTTGGTGAAAACGTTAAATAGTAGGTCGTTTATTTCTGTAAACTTGAACATTTATACGTCTATAAGATTCATAGATTGTAATTACCGATGCTTTGATTGTGCGGCTATGAAGAAACAGCTGTGATTTTTTAATGAAAACAAATTTTGCTTCATACGAGACTTCGTTTTTGTCGGAAACTTTATTACTTTATATTTGCTCTGGCATCACGTATTAGAACCCGAAGATTGTTTAGATCTAGCGAACATAAACACTTGAGTGTTATTATACAACCAATAGATACTAACACACACACACACACATACCCATACACACACACACACACACACACACATATATATATATATATATATATATATATATATATATATATATATATATCCGCGATAAGTTACGATATTATTTTTTGTCAGTGACTTTGTTGGAACTTTAACATTTTTTTCTATTTAATATATCATTTGAAAGCGGAAATCGTATATTTTTATAGCATCGTCAACAACTCCAAGCTGCCATTGCTCAATTGCTGATTGAGTTGTGCGCCCAGGTATGCTGTTAAATTCGTGAAAGAATATGAAAACGCATTAAGTTACATGAAGATTACACGTTAATGATTTTTTTTAATAAACGTCATATTTTATGGTGTAAAAATGTAATTGCTTTACTTTTTGTTAGTTTTAATATTGCAGTTGCATATTTCGTCCATGTTACATTTATGATGTTGAAATAAAATGATATAGTTCATAATGGTCGACCCTGTATATGTTTCTGTTTGTTATATTCCAGCAGTCGTTTTGCTCATAGTGGCTGTACATATAATATTGCTCAATTACATGGATGATCGCCACCACGAGACGATCGGAAACGATGCGGCAGATTGGCATGATGTTTCTTAAGATGGATAGATTATCCAAGAAGACGGTTCATCAAGTATTTGTTTACATTAGACTTGAACACGATCATGCTGTAGTCAGTTGGGTAGCAGTGTCGTGGTATCGTGCTCACCAGATGCGATGTTCTAGGAAATAAAATTTGTTCATGGAAGGTTTGTTTGGGTTTTGATGAAAACGGAGTCAAAGCTAAGTTCTTTGCTGTGGTAGTCGACTTCTTGCTGTGATTGTCTTACAGGGGGGGGCAGGTGCTGGAGTTTATTCAATTACCTACCATAAACATAACGATAAGGTAGAGAGAGAAAGAGAGAGAGAGAGTGAGAGGGAGAGAAAGGGAGAGAGAGACTAAAACCATCTCTTCTTTAAGAAAGATAATGTAGGGACGAGACGAGATTACGGGGTCGAATTTGTACTCCGTCGAGAAAGGAAAGAGTGCTCCGTAAATGATATTAGTTATCCACATTAGGCCATATATGGCTCTTATACAGATAGAGGATTGCATCAGAGGTGAGGCACTTTCTAGAGCTGTAACATGAGAAAACCATTTTCTAGCAACTTTGCTTGGCCTTTTGGTCAAGATCAAAGTGTAGTATCTGTTCCGATGGATACTGCACGGATACTGTGCAGTTCTAGGAGGTCCACCCTCTCAGGCTTAGCCTCCCCTCTTTAGGGAGGAGTAAGTTCATTGCTTACTGCCTGAGGCGCCCCTACCGGGGAATGTCGACGGAGCTGCCCAGGCAATTTTTAATGGCCAGAGTGCTCACCTTCTCGAGCGCTGGTTTATCAAATCCCACTTTTCCGACCTTGTGTCACATCTTACCGCTGTGGGAGGTAGATAAATAAATTCATACTTTTTAATATTTGGGGTAAAAGTCAGTCTTAGAAGCTTAAAAAAGGGACTTCCTCCATGAGATCACAATTACTTTTGAATTGGGGAAAGGTGAGCATCCGAGCGTTGCTGATGAAAAGACAGAAGATTGATTTTAAAAGCGTTAAACATAACAAGCCACTTATTCATGTTAGCACCACGTGAACTAAACATTGCTTTTCCACGTGTTATTATTAATAGTTGTGTCGTGTGCATAGATGTCAACGTATGGCCTCTGAATATGGTTAGGAAGATAATTTATGAAGATCAAGAATAAAGCTGGCCTCAAAGGAATCCCGGAAGCACTGAATCTAAGACTTCATACATCTGACTCTTCTATGTTTAGGATAACTGCATTTTTCTATCGTTTTACGTAGAGGCTTTTTCCTAAAAATAAAAATCACTCCAAGAAAAACAAATAAAACAGTAAATGTTACGCAAAAATATTCGTGAAGTTTTGCGCAGTTTGTTAAAAATAAATGCTTCTACACTGAGGCAATAATTATGTTGTCTTCGTCTGGTGGACATCTATTGTGAGCACAGACATCCTTGTAGACTAAGTCAATTGTTATTTATTTCCAATCCAATGGACTTTCCTTTATGAGCGCATGAATTAAGATTTCCATCCATAAAGAAAACAATTCCATCAATAAAGAAAACAATTCGTTACACATCTCTAATTGCAAGAATCTCACGATGGTTTTAATGTATGAGAGTAACGTGTGATCTATTTACGTTTATGATATTTAACCAGTAGCAATTTTAATGGCTGTTACTGCTCGAACTTACTCGCTACTGTCTGCCCCAATCACCGTCAACGGTTTGTCTCCCATAACTTAAAATAGCCAGTCAATTGCACCCAGTTAAAACACATGGAAATTGTTGCCTTGAATATAAAAAAAATATATATGAACAAGTTCTTATTTTTACGTCACTTCGGAATATTCACAGACTTTAAAATCATTTTTCGTTTTGGTTAAACTTTATTTTAGTTGTTAGCATAGATTAAACTTTATTTTAGTTGTTAGCATAGATTAAACTTTATTTTAGTTGTTAGCATAGATTAAACGTTATTTTAGTTGTTAGCATAGATTAAACTTTATTTTAGTTGTTAGCATAGATTAAACGTTATTTTAGTTGTTAGCATAGATTAAACGTTATTTTAGTTGTTAGCATAGATTAAACGTTATTTTAGTTGTTAGCATAGATTAAACGTTATTTTAGTTGTTAGCATAGATTAAACGTTATTTTAGTTGTTAGCATAGATTAAACGTTATTTTAGTTGTTAGCATAGATTAAACGTTATTTTAGTTGTTAGCATAGATTAAACGTTATTTTAGTTGTTAGCAAAGATTAAACGTTAACGTGTAGTATTTGTTCTGCTACTTAATCTTCAGTCAGTGAAGAAGAAGTTATTCTTTATTGTGGCAGTTTTTATTTTTGTCACACTCCGAAGTGCTCCATTTTGGGGAAAGGGAATTTCCCCATGTTAAGAACCGACATTGTGTTTAACACTGCCCCCCGTGGAGAGTCAAGTAAATGGAACAAAATAGTTAATGGTAAAAGTGCAAGAATAGTAACAAGGATAAAAATGGTACAAACAATTTAACCAACAAATACCTTAAATCAAACGGAAACTAAAACGTTAATTCTATGGTTTAAAGTAAAAAGTCGGCGTTCACAAATAAAAAACATCGACAAATAGGCCACGATTAAAAGATGAACAACTTTGCAAACGCCAATGTAACTAGTTATTTGATTTTTGGTTTTAGTCCATTTCATCAGCTCTCCGCGCTCAACGGAAATGATGAATCCATCAGAGCAAACGACAGGTCAGAATATTTTCTAATGAAACAAAACCAGGGTATTCTACGCGACAGTGTAATATATATATTTCTTTCATTATATATATATATATATATATATATATATATATATATATATGTATATTTGTTGTAATTATTGATAATTTAATATTAATTTATAAATATTATATATAAATAAATAGTAAATTATCAATATTACAACAAATATATATATATTTATATATATATATATATATATATATATATATATATATATATATATATATACAATAATATTTTTTTAAAATAAATATTAAATATTTAAATACCTAGTAACATCGATGTTTCATGCTAACGCAATCTTCAGTCTAGGAACTAATTCCCGACGGTCGTTGAGCGCGAACCCCGAACACAAATTGCCACTGATTCGTGGTCGGTGATCTTAACCAAAGGGCCATCGTCAATTAGTTAGTGAATATAGAGTAACTTTAACTGTAAATAGCGACACGTGGCCGCTATTTACCAGGCAGCTTAGAGTGATCTTACGAAACGGTGTTCGGATCTCGCATAAATATATATATATATATATATATATATATATATATATATAGCGGCGGGTCCATTACGTCGGATATTTTTGTCATATAATATATATATATATATATATATATATATATATATATATATATATATATATATATATTTATATGACAAAAATCCAACTAATTATCCGACGTAATTTTGATTTATTTTTCCTATGGGCATTTAAATGCAAATATAAATTATATATACGCTTAAACTTGTTATACAGCCTGATTAAGCTTGAAATTCGAAACATTTGCGGATAGTATTAGGAGTATACACTTAAGTGTGTATTTTCATAAGAACACACACAAATATATATATATATATATATATATAGATTTAGATTTTTCACTTATAAAATAGATCATTCAGTGAAGACCGGGGTTGTTCCAATAAAAAACAAGCTCGATGATACTCGATTACAGAGTACAGAGCATTTATATGTGATTTCATGAAGGCTTACCAAAGCATTCCTTTCAGGACAGCAATGATCACCATTAAAGATATTTTTTCTTACAAATACTATTTATTTAAATTAAATGTTTTTTCCTACACGTGTTTCACTACCAAGCAGTTACTTGCTTGGCAGATCATCAGGGAAATTAAATGTCTGAAATACTGGTTTCAACTGCCGACAATACACAATGTGGCGTTGCAATAGTTGAGGTCACTTAAGAAGAGAAGAGGAAAAATAAATAAAAATAAAAGTCAAAATTAAAAAGCAAGGAAGAACAACGATAAAAAAGAAAGTCCTAGAAAAGTCTTAGAAAAGTAGCTCGTGCATTATTTCTTCCACCAAGCCAACAAGCAAATAATCGGTCCCAAATACATTCAATAAAACCATAAAACCGGAACAATGTGCGATAATACACTTTCACGTCGGCCGGCACAATGATGAATAAATCTCCCCCCCACAAAAAAACAAAAGAACTAAATCATTCGAGAACCGCTCACAAGTTACCATTCCAATCCAATGATAGTATGGGAATTCTAAATCTAACTTCTCACAAAGAAAAGTCAACACAAATGTTCGTCCGAGTTCAAAGAGTCTTATTTCAATGGTTGATTTATTACCCTTCGAAACAAACACACGACGAGTTGAATGTCAATCCCGCAGAAAACTCCCTTACATTAAGAAAAAATCTTAATTAGTAGATAGAAACTATTTATTCAAAATACTGTTTCTAAAAATATTTATTATTAAACCTATTCCTTATAGAAATTAATTATCTAGTGTCTGGGACGTCATTTTACATTTTGGGAAAATATCCTTCATTTAATTAACTGCCGAATTATTATCGTTTTGTTGTTTAACGAAGCGAAAAAAGCCTATCCCGCAGAATTTGTTTTTAAAAGATTATTCATATATCAAAAATAAAATGTTATTATAAAAAAGTTTTCTACAAAAATCTAGTTATTATTTTAAATCATTTAAAATATTTCCTTAACGGCTGTGTCTGTTTGCAACTCTCTGTGGAGAATATTATTCTATATTCCATAAATAAATGTTACTACGGAATATCGTTATCAGAAATCTATTTTCTATTTAAAAAAAAATACTTTTTTTAATGGACCGGTTTATTTTTTGTCAACTTTACGGGAAAATATCACTCTAACTCGTTAAATGACAGGAGACTTTATTATTACTTATTTAAAATCCCGTACAAAATACTTTTTATAAAAATCCAATTGTTTCTATTTTTAGAAATTAAGTCCGTGTCGGCATGCATGTTTTTAAAATTATTTTTTCCTTAATTATTTTTCCCCATTCCTGCCACCCAATTGTTTTATTTATTTTAATCTAATTAAAAACTAATTTAACCTAATTTAATTAAATAGTGATAGCATCCAGGTTGCTATTTCTTATTTTTCACTTAAAATTACTTGAAATTCCCAATGCATTTCGTATAATATATCTATTTCTGAGAATAAATTGTGATTTATTATTTATTATTCCACTATCTTTTTATATGTAACAAAATTTCCCCCCTCTATTCCGCTGAATAAGTATTTACTATAGTTGAATATCACTGGGCCTTATTCCGATAGAATATTCCTACCTTATCACCCCCAACCTAAGTCTCGAGTATCCGCTAATAATTGAATCAAGACATATCTTAGCATAAGTACGTGTTACTAATTCTCATCCTCCATATTATACACTAATTATTGCCCCAGATTGCCTCAGGAAGTGTCCATCCTGCCTATCTCTGCTGTAAGTTTATACTTCCCCCAATTCCCCTCCTATCCAGGTTTTAGGCTTGATAACAGGTAACGGTTTTTATGCAGACAGCATTGTAGTATTTCCTGCCTAGCGTTCAGTAAATTATCTCTAGATGTCATGATGTGGTACGACTCCAATGCACATAGGTTGCATCTCTTCTTTTTGTTCGGTTTATATTTGTTAGCCCTCCCTAAAATTGACCATTTCAGTTCGAAAGGGTCTTGCCTAGCAATGAGGTTTCTCACAAAACGGCCAACAGAAGTGTTAGGCCTATCTATGTCTTCCCTTTGGCCTCCCCTGAAGGAACTCATGTGGTTTCTGAATCTATCTTTAAACTCACCCCCGGTTGAACCGATATATGATTTCCTACTACTCTCTGTTATCACATCGCATTTGTAGACAATGCTTGAAACTCTACAGTTCCCCCCCCCCCCCAGTGGACAGATGTTAGAAGCTCTGCAGTTACAGTTGTGTGCTGGGCCGTTGCTGGATGTTCTACAACTACGGATATTTATAATGGAGGTTCTCACTGAACTGGTGTTACTGGGATCAACACCAGAAGAGAACATGGCTTCCCTTGTTTTAGTTATCTTAGAATTATTATATCCTATGATGGATGTGGCTATATTTCTACAGGTTGAATAAGACAGTTTTACAGTATTTTTGTTAATGATTCCTCCCAATCTGCTATCCCTTGGAAAGCTTTTTTCCACTATGCTATAAAAAATCTTTGGGATATTAGTCTTAATATGCTGGCTATAGGGGGGCTTGAACCATGTAGTGGTCCTTCTCCTATTTTTCTTCCTACCTTCCCCCCCCCCCCCGGTTTGGGTAGCATTCACGAATATTATCATCAACCGGTTCCTTCCCTACCTGGTTTACATTACCGTGGGATACACCAGGTCTCCTATATCTAGCCTTGCCCATTGCCTTATTATATGAAACCATTGATCGAGAAGCAATCGGTCTCCCGTTTAGTCCCCCATTCCCAACCGAAGGAGGCACAAGGTAATTAATTTTTTCCTTGTATCCTGATCTGTTTAAAGCTTCATTGTAGAATTGCTTACTGCTGTCGAATATTTGTTGATTCTTGGTAGTGAAACACGTGTAGGAAAAAAACATTTAATTTGAATAAATAGTATTTGTAAGAAAAAATATCTTTAATGGTGATCATTGGTGTCCTGAAAGGAATGCTTTGGTAAGCCTTCATGAAATCATATATATATATATATATATATATATATATATATATATATATATATATATATATATATATGATAATTTATTTCATTTTGACTACAAAATTGGTTTTGTTTCACGAGAGCAGTTGGAAGGACACCAGATTGTCAGGCCTCGAAATATAATTTTATTTCGATGCCGGATGATCTGGAGTCCCTCAAACTGCTCTCGTGAAAAAAAAATCAATTTAGTAGTCAAAATTAAATTAAATATCATTTATATTTCTGCTCTATATTTTTATTGAACACTTTCATGAACCCGGTTCAATTCCCCTGGATTTATATCCTGTGGATCTATACCATACTCGGGTTATATATATATATATATATATATATATATATATATATATATATATATATATATATATAATCATCCAAACAAGGCATATTGTCACTGAGACAGAAGGAGCGACATTCATTTAGTACTAGATTTATTATGAAAAATCTTACATTGAAAGTTACATAGCAAGATGTTAATTCACATTACATTTTAATTTATGCATGTTTCTACAGTAAGGGAAACAGAGAGCATAGAGGGGATTCCAAAGGCAAGCAGTCCGAGGAAATAAACTAGTATAGTTTAAAGTTTTCCGGTATCACGGTTGTATACTATGAAGTGGTCGGATTTTGACTGTTAGTCTGGTTCGTAGGGGTTATTTACGTTGTGGATGTATAAGTGCAGTAAATTCATAATTGATTGAAATTCCTTTTCTCGGTAAGCTTCATAATCAGTTGCCATCTGCTACTTGTTGGCATATATACATACAACACATCTGTATTAACCCTAAGCCTGTCGTATCGCAGCAATGTAGCAGCCTTGTGCTTGTTGTACAAATACTTCAATGCATTGTGCTACGATGAATTGGCTGATCTGGTGACCCACCTCGTCGTAAGTTCACTAGACCAACTCGACAATCAACTAAATCCCATCCATTTACTGTGGATGTCCCCAGATGCTGGAGAACTTTCTACTCAAATAGTTTCTTTCCTCGTGCTGCTGGACTCTGGAACTCCCTCCATGCCCCTGTTTCCCCGACGGTAATGACATGCAGAAATTTAAAACTTATGTAAACAGACATCTCGCTGCGCAGATCCTAATTAAGGTTGCCCCCCCCCCCCCTTCAACCTTCTCCGTTTTCATTCTTCTCAGTAGCTCCTTACGTCTACAATGGCGGCCTGCCTTGTCTAGGGTGAACTATGTTAAAAAAAAGTATCTAAGTTAAAACACATCATCATATAATAGTACCTATAAATAAATATCCAAACATTAACTTTAATGAATTTATATAATCGATTGACTTTTTTACGATTTACTTTAAAATAAGTTGTTATTAGCTTTTAATTGCCATATACATGCACAAAGAATGTGTGTAAAGTAAATGCATGATAATTAGATATTTAGATGGCACCTACATTCATTGTCCCTCTAAATGAAAGTGATTAGATGCTAGATAAGCGCTTCTTTATCTGTTTAGGTGAAATCAGTTGCCATCTGCTTTCTGTTAAAAATACACACGCACAAAGAAACATGTATTAACACTGAGTATTAAAAGATAATTATATATATATATATATATATATATATATATATATATATATATATATATATAAGTATGAAAATATTTGTTGTTGTTTATTATCTACGGACGTATACGTTTCATCTTTTTTCAATCAAGACTCTTCAGCGTAGAAGTTTGACTATTCACTACTGGTCACACGATTCGAAACCCTGGATTATATATATATATATATATCTCACATCTCACATTCAAGAAATCTAATATATATATATATATATATATATATATATATAAATATAGAATAGTACTTATACTCATATTCCTTGTAAATACGAAATTATCAATTATTTCTCTTAAAGAGATTATATAATTGATTGACCAATTTTTCTCGATCGACTTTATAATCATTCATCATTTTATTTTTGTTGAAATTCACACGCACAAAGTCGTACTAACTATCTGAGGGAAGAGCGAAATAATTATAAAGAATTAGATTACCTGTACTCTTATTCCTGATAAACAAAAAGTATCGACTAATTTTCTTCTACAAGATGCTATTTTTCGGTCAACTGTATAATCAGTTGCAATATACACACCCAAGGAAAGCTCTATTTATATACGTGTTAAAAGAGCTAACATTTGATTTATGATGTACATTTACCCTTATTCATAAACATTTGTATATTTTACTCATTTGAATTTGCTTATTATTGACATATACATGCACAAATCAAGTTGTAGTAATACTAAATATATGAAGAATAGAGAGAGTTATTATATATATATATATATATATATATATATATATATATATATATAATTCATATACTCCGATTTCGCGTTAAAGACATAAAGCGTAAAAACATTTCTCTAAAGATATTATATAATAGATTACACGCACAAGAAAAGCTTCATTAATATCAAGTGTTGTGAAGTAGTCGAACAGTAAAAAGAAAAAGCCAAGTCGAGGTTGGGTTAAGATAACAAGTGTATTAACATAAATGGTACAAAGTAAGGAAACTGACTGGCACTCGGCTAGAAAGTTACAATACTGTCCTTTTCTCCCTGGTGATTGTCTACTTGCACTATTTATAGTGAGAACCGGTGTAGTTTCTCTTCTGTTAGAACGGCCGGTGTAACATAAGTATATGTGTATATATGTATGTATATATATATATATAAATATATATATATATATATATTCATATATATATATATTTATCATTTTTATAATTGTGTATACATGTATATATATGTATATGTGTATATATATACGTATATATATGTATATATATATATATATATATATATATATATATATATATATATATATATATAACACATATTCTCCTATTCCCAATAAAATAAAAACAGTAGTATGCAATTATTTCTTCTAAAGACATTAGATAATGATTAGCGTTTAATTTTCCGCTAAACTTTTATTATCTTTAACGTAAAAAGTTACACATATCTATATCTATGTATATTTTTTTACTTCTCTACTTAAATGTTTACCAAACCTTCTAGATTTTTATAGTTATATTACTTCTTGGCTCAAATATAATAAGTGTAATTTTCTTACTGAGTTATCTCATTTTCTATTTCCTAGCTTTCTGTGTTCTTATTGTTTGATTTAAAAGCAAAAGGCAATCAACTATTTGGAATGGTAAGAAATAAAAAAGGAAGAACTTTTTTAGAATCTTTTGAATACACACCGGAATATTCTGCACGCGTTTGCCCCAACGAATTACGACATGAGAAACAATAAGAAAGAATCGAAAGGGAAGACAATGTAATAAACTGATTATCAGCCAAGAAAGCCTGTGTTTATGTATGTAAAAGAATTGTGAATGGACGGACATATAAATAAACGCAGCTAATATGAAAAGCAAAACGAGATTCTATTATGATTGGTTAAAGCCATTCTTTTACAAATTTCTATATATATATCTATATATATCTTTTATCTTTTACACATTTCTATATATATATATCTATATATCTTTTATCTTTTACAAATGTCTATATATATACTTATATATATATCTTTTATCTTTTACAAATGTCTATATATGTCTTTAGTAACTATTTTTTTTGTATTTTATTGTTTTAGTTGTAGCTGAGAAAGATAGGCGAGAGATTGAACGGATTAAAAAAAAAACGAAAAGATAACAAGAATATCTCTTTTTAAGATGCGTCCAGTTTCCCGATGTAAATTTTAATTAAAACTTAAGCGTGACAGAAAGATAAACATCCTATTCTAAACTTAAATGTGATATACTCATATAAACTTCCGCGCATTTAAACTAAGATGCGCCCATTCAATCTGCGCGATTATCGAGTCAAATGCTATTTCAAATTTAAACGTGAAAGAGAGATGAACATACTATTTAGAAAGTTAAGCGCGACATACCTATATTGGTTTGCGTATATCTACCCTTAGCTGCGTCGATGCAGGCTACGCGTGACAGCGTTACAAACAGAATACTCTCCTTATTCAACCTTACGTGACAAACCTATATTGGTTTGCGAATGTCTACCCTAGCTGCGTCGATGCAGTCTACGCGTGACAGCCTAACAAACAGAATACTCTCCTTATTCAAGCTAACGTGACAAACCTATATTGGTTTGCGTATGTCTACCCTTTGCTGCGTCGAATCAGTCTACGCGTGACAGCGTGACAGACAGAAGAATATCCTTATTAAAACGCACGTGACATACCTATATGTGCCCCTGCAAATCTAAACAAACATACATCCATTTAATCTGCACTTTAACAATAAAGGACGCAGTGGATATAATAATAAGTATAATTAATTTCTAAGTGACAGTCATCTGAAGGTTTAAGGTTCAATCCTCAGTGCAGGCGATACGGAGCATTGCGAATTACTGAAGATTTCTTCCTAGTCACGGGTACATGCTACCTTCGTGGATTAATGTAGAGTTCGGTTCGAAATACCGTCCAGATTCCCGAGTTCGACAAAGTACACTTGAGGAAGATCGGAGGTTTGATCGGCCGAAACATTGTGATAAAAACACCCAAAATTAGTACAGTAGTCCGAATATGCCAAATTCTACGAATAAAGATATTGTGTTACAGACCGATGACTATCGTAATGTACATGTTAGTGTTGCACACCTATATATGCTTGCATATATCTATATTCTCCAGTTTCGCCCGTTCAGTCTGCGCATTAAGCGATGAAAATGCATTTTTAAACTTAAGCGTGGCAGAGCAAGGGCAATATTATTTCAGACTTAAGCGTGACAGATCGGCGAAAATACTATTTCAAATTTAAACGTGATAAACTGATGAAAATTCTGTTTTAACATTACGCGTGACAGATCAATGAACATCCTAGTTCAGACCTAAACGTAACATACTTATATATGCTTGCGCGCATTGAAACTAGGATGGGTCCCTTCAATCTGACGTTTACGATGAGCATGTACTTCAAATTTAAGCGTGCTAGTCAGACAAACACACCATTTCAAACTAAAGCCTGACAGCTTCATGGCATACTGAATCAACTAAGCGTTACGATTAACATGCAATTTCAAACTAAGTGTGACACACAAATGGGCATGCTATTAAAATGTAAGCGTGATAATAGAATCGATTAAAAATGTTTGAACGCATCTAAAATAAAATACGTCTATCTGTGTTAAGATTTAATGTGAATCGTGACAGACAGTCAAACTGACTTGGCCGACCGATGCACGCACATGTCCGCATATAGAGATATGTTACTGCTTCTAAAGGCAAAAGCAAAAACGTAAAAATAGTGGATTATAACTAATCAACTTCATTGAACTTATACATGAATATACACACACACATATATATATATATACACATATATATATATTTATATATATATATATATATATATATATATATATATATATATATATATATGTGTGTTGCGTGTGGGTGTGTCTGTTTATGTGTATGCATGTGTGTCTTTAATCTGTATTCTATTCATGCTTTTTATATTCCTAAGAACGTTTATGATCAAAATACCGAACATTCGCAAAAACTATATAAAGATCAATAAAAAAAAATACAAAAACATACTGATATGATTAGAAACAGATAACGTTCTTGATTATAAATGTGTTTAATACTAGTTTTATTTTTATAGATATTTATTTTTTCTTTGATATTAAATCAAAGATCTATCCAACAAAACGCACAAAATGGCTCGTGATTGGCGGTCAGAATTATTGAGATGCACGTTTTTAATATTACATATTTTCAATTTGTTTCATTTGTGTGTTTTATGTTACGTATATATATATATATATATATATATATATATATATATATATATCCCATTCTCTTCATATATACTAATATGTATATATACACATATATATATATATGATACGATTTTCTCTATATATATACTAATATATATATATATATATATATATATACTAATATATATATATATATATACTAATATATATATATATATATATATATGATACGATTCTCTCTATATATATACTAATATATATATATATACTAATATATATATATATATACTAATATATATATATATATACTAATATATATATATATATATATATATATATATATATATATATATATATATATATATATTCAAGAGCTTATATATAAGAATAGATACAGACAAAAAAGAAAACATCATATATTGATTATCACTGTCTATAATATCTGGTTTTTCTAATTTTTTATATATATATTTCCTACGAAACGTCATGTTTCTTATAGTGTTCAACCATTTACGTTATTACAATTCACCTTGCAATATTTCCATGTGGTGTACACTACTTGAGAAACTTTAAAAAGTTATAAATTAACTAGACGAACCCTGTTGGTTCATATTACATGGACGTCTATATTTAGTGTTTTTTAATAGATCATGTAAGTAGATAGATAGATATTTAAAATCTAAATCAGTATAGTCACAGAATAAACTTAGCATTTGATATCAGTAACGGAAATTGGCGAGATTCTACGAACACCCCTCTAGGATGTAAGTTACGACATGAAATAAACCATATAACATACAATAAGTTCAGAGTTCTAATATACGCAGCTTGTCTACGCAATATACTTTGTAAGTGTAACTAATTTACATATTCATTTACAAACTCACAACTCATTCATTCACCATTCGTTCGTATTGCTTTCTACGTTACGCATATTTAGTAGATCGCGGATAGTAAATTAGAACTTTTGGTGAGGAGCGTTTTTCGACTGTTTTCACGTTCAGCTACTTTTAAGGGGTTTCGACTTATGGTAAATAAATCACTTCCGGTCCAACCAAAAGTTGACATACGCACACGACGTTTACAAATAGTATCTGTTAGGCAGTTACACAGCAACATCATTCGTTTTTTACTCTTCTAGTTACTCTATTCTTGGCCTTTTTTGCTAAGATCAAAGTGTAATATCTGTTCTGATAAATACTACACCCCATAAACTTGTATTGTCTTAGCCTTCGGGGCTTGATTTACGCCGATCTATGGGTCGGTCCTATGCAATTCTAGGAGGTCTACCCTCCACGGGTTTGCCTCCCCTCTTTGGGGAGGAGTAAGTTTATTGCTTACTGCCTGAGGCGCCCCTACCGGGGAATGCCGACTGGGCTGCCCAGGCAATTTTTAATTGCCAGAGTGCTCACTTTCTCGGGCGCTAGCTTTTCAAACCCCACTTTCCCGACCCGACCTTGGGTCACATCTTACTTGTGGGAGTAAGATAAAACTGTCCTTGTGCCAAGCCTCCTTGAGAGGAGCTAAATAAATACTCTATTACATAAATATATTTTTTTTTGGGGGGGGTCGTGTAAGCTAACCATGAACAGTGAATACTCCAATAAGTCATGGTCAGTGCGAACTAGTAATGCGTTTAATATATGATGTAATCTGCAAACATAATATGTGTTTACAAGTCTGTAACGTACGCATATGGAGATATGTCATTGTTACATATCGTCGTTCGAATGGACAACACCTAGTGGGCAACGCTTCCCACAAAATCATGATACAAAATCATACAAAAATCACTCGGAAGAGTCGACCAAGGCTCGTCTTATAAAATCGATACAGTGTTACATTTTCCATGAAATTATCGCCACAGCACTAATAGTCTCTTAAACACTGCTCGAACACGCAAACACCACGAAATCATATGAAAAGTCTAGAAGCTTTTTCAAACCATTAAAAACACATTTCTTTAAGGCATTTTTAAGCCTTTAAACTGCCAGTTCTTTGAAACATTACTTTTTAACAATTTACTTATTAAAATACTGCTTTCTTTAAACATTTCTTTTCAAGCACGTTATTTTAAGTTCATTTTTCGTTAAAACATCTTTTCGTTCCAAACATTTTTTCTCATTAAACATATTTTACTTTAAAACATTGTTCTCTTTTTAACATTTCTCTTCAAACATTTTTTCTGATTAAACACATTTTACTTTAAAACATTGTTCTCTTTTTAACATTTCTCTTCAAAGATTTTTCTCATTAAAACATTTTACTTTAAAAAATTGTTCTCTTTTTAACATTTCTCTTCAAACATTTTTCTCATTAAACACATTTTACTTTAACACATTGTTCTCTTTTTAACATTTCTCTTCAAACATTTTTCTCATTAAACACATTTTACTTTAAAACATTGTTCTCTTTTTAACATTTCTCTTCAAACATTTTTCTCATTAAACACATTTTACTTTAACACATTGTTCTCTTTTTAACATTTCTCTTCAAACATTTTTCTCATTAAACACATTTTACTTTAAAACATTGTTCTCTTTTTAACATTTCTCTTCAAACATTTTTCTCATTAAACACATTTTACTTTAAAACATTGTTCTCTTTTTAACATTTCTCTTCAAACATTTTTCTCATTAAACACATTTTACTTTAAAACATTGTTCTCTTTTTAACATTTCTCTTCAAACATTTTTCTCATTAAACACATTTTACTTTAAAACATTGTTCTCTTTTTAACATTTCTCTTCAAACATTTTTCTTAAAATTAAGGATTTTTCTCGTTAACACATTTAACTTTAAAACATTTTTCTTTAAACATTGTCACAGTTTATCTTTTCGATTTTTCAAATAAACTTCAAATTAAATATTTTTCACTTTAAACATAGTTCACTTTTTCTTTCCTTTTTGACTTTCTCAGTCTAACAGATTAGGACCCGAAAATGTTATGCACAAAACGTTACCATACATTTTTTTCTTTCGTCGTCTGGTAATGACTGCCATTGGTGCCGCCGGTTTCATTGAGCCTCTGGCCGTGGTCGATGCTGGTGGTCTTTGATCTGTGGATAAACTTTGTTTCCAGGCAGAAGACGAACGCCGAGACAATTTTTCCTCAGAGAGAGATTCAATTCTTTTATTCTAGACTTATTGTCTGTGGGGGTTTTATCCATTCAGTTCTGCCATACGTCTCATTCATACCTTTCGCTGTGGGTGCGACGATCCACACGAGCGACACGCATGCAAAAAGCATTTCCTTTCTGACCTTCTCTGACCCGAGATTCCCTGTGATGGCGTCGGATTTGTAACTTTGTTTTGGTCTGAGAAAAATATGATTGACTCATAACGGTCCCCTTCAGTGCATGTCAGATCGACCCGCACTCATTTTCTTCATTTGACCCCAGCTATAATTCACACTGGCTCAGTATATCGTATCTAAAAATATCAGGCCCCTTCCATAATATAACATCATCATCTCGGTAATAAAATAAACAATACTTACAAAATAAACAATACTTTTCCATGATTTGTTTTTCTCAGACAACGAATACTAAGATTTAAAAATATCAAATACTAAGATTTAAAAATATCAAATACTACGATTTACATATCAAATATCAAGATTAAAAATATCAAATACTTACTAAAATTGGAAATAAATACCATTACTTAAGAAAATCGAAACTTGAAATAATCTCATGAAAGTACTTAATAATTGATTATCAAACGACAAATTTTAAATAAACATAACAGAAAATAAAATGTTATAATTAACCAAATGGTGTTATGTGTATTTATTTTGTAATGCATACATTTCTTTTACAATCATCATATATATATATATATATATATATATATATATATATATATATATATATATATATATATATAGACTTTAATAATAAAGTAGTTCTAATTGCTGATAACAGGGAACCCTTTATTACCAAAAAGAAACACAAAAACAAAAGCGGTAGTAGAGGGGATCACGAATCTGTTACTTCAGATTGGAAATGAAAAAAAAAAAAGTCCTTTTCTATTGACCTTAGCAGTATAGTTAAAAGAAAATATATTCATGAAGAGACGATAAAAATATATTATTTCTACCGAAACGTATTCTGTCGACTCTTTTTCAATGTAATCATCGATTGAATGATCGGGGTGAAAAGAATAATAAAATGAATTAGACAATGAGGGTAGACACTTATATGGGATAGGTATTTCAAAGTACACCCATTATTTTAAAGTGTGGAAGCACAAATTCTGCTAGCACAGAGACGGTTGTCGTAAATAAATGGCAACCGCTTAAGAGAATCTTGAGATTATTTCTCCAACGAGCCGTGTGCAAGAAAGAAAACTCCTCATTAGAATACCCTCTAGTTCACAATTTGTCCTCCCCAATAGTCAGCTCACGGATTTGTAAACGCCCGGATATCGGCCATTGCCTGTGCTTAAGTATCGAGATGAGGATGTGCTGGGTAATTCTGATTCTAATCGCTAAAAAATACGCACTGGCAACGAAGATGGTAACAACTAGATTGTATTTAATGCTAGGGATAACATCTTTACGAAAAGAAGAAAACTCCCTTCGAGTTGTAAACATCGCTTGCACGTTGGCCGCCAAATAAAAGCGAGAAATGACTGAAAAAATGTATGTGATAATTCTTCACTTGTGTTGCCAGTCCATAAGAATATCTTCCCTATTATATGCGGCGATTTTTTCTTTAATACATCTTTCAATGGTGTATAAAGGATAACCAGTAGAAGAGTGCATTTCTGTTATTCTTTTAAGTTCTGCATCGATTTTTGATTTAGAGCAGATCAACAACGCCTGATACACCAATGTTTTAACAGATTGATTTGTCTGATTTAGGGGGAGAATGAATACCAGCTTATATACTGGCCTGTAAATGTGGGCTTTCTGTATACGCTGATGACAAAGCATTCATCGGTTCTTTCGACCGAAACGTCTAAAATTCAAACGAGCTATTAATCTGCCCCGCCATTGTAAACTTCAATGCAGGGTGAACTTAATTTAACTGCCAAAAATAGCATTTATATGGGGTTTAAATATATCAAAAGTATCGTCAACATTGTTACAATGGCACATTGGCTTCGGCAACTGCTGGAACAAAAGCTGTTCCTGACATCCGACAAAAATATTCGCCCATACTGAACCTAAATTTGCGATACATGTTCACATTGAAACTAAACTCAACCGAAGTAGTAGCCAAGGCCATAAGTTCAGCAAATATATCCCCCAGAAGTGGCTGTTTGGCTACGGAACTACGATAAAGATTATCAGCACAGATCCCGATAGTTTCATCGAGAGGCAGATAACTATGTGTCCATGGCAGGTGCAAATATCTCAGCAAACACTTTGGCCAATTCATTCAGGGATGAGATTAACATAAATAAACAGTTTTCATAGGGTCATTGTCCTTATGGACTTTAGGTAACTTATATTTCATGGGACGTTGGTACCCCAGAGGACGGATTGTGTCGTACATCTCTTTAATAATCCATCCCAGTTTTGGAAACGACACTGCACTTTACATTCAGTCTTAAGTGTTTTGCCATTCGTATTGGCATTCCCTATATATTTAAATTTAGCAACATTGTCAAGTATGTTATTCATTTTATCGATATAGTCAATATTGTCGAGGATAACTACTCCAGAACCCTGGTGAGGTTTAGTAATGAACCCTAGTTGGACTTAAGTGGTTTGAATACTTCAAAGTAGTTATCTCGCCTTACAAAGGATTTCGATTCAATACACCTGCATACAAAACTGTGTGCAAGGTCGACAAGCGTGCCTTAAGCCATGCTTCATCCTATGATGAATATGGTAGATGCCTCTCAAGCTGAAAATACAGCAGATTGAATTCAGCGAAAATATCGTCCTTATTAACACGGTAACGAAGGATACCACCGTCAACGTGGGAGGACGATTCTCTTGCTATCAGATAATAATATTTAGAAATATTGAACAGATTTCTCTCATTTTTCTGGCCCGAGCCAAACTTGATCATGAAACTAAAAATAAACAAAATTGAGAGTTTATGCATAATATCAGCAGCCGGGATGTATTTCAAAATCGTATGTTGTTAAACAAAGACCAGACAAAGCTCCACAGCTGGCGATACTTGCATTTGACTGAAACGCATTATGCATTAAGATTAACTATTTCATCTTTTAGAAAGGCTCGTTCGACATTTAATGCATTAAGCGGTTTAATTTTCAAAACACGTCTGGAAATATATACTCGTGGGGCGTGATTAAACAACCACCCACGATTACAAGACACTTTAGATTGAAGTGAAATAATTTTAACCCTCAATACAATGACGTCATTTAACTTTTGTATAGCAGTTGGGTTGTACTTTGTCTTCAAATATGTAAATAGATTTTTGTTAGTACAACGTTTCAAAAGAAACTTTAATAATATTGAAAAAAATGGTCAAAATTGCTGAGAACAGTTTATTTCCGAACAAAAAAACACTGATAGAGAGGATTAGAAACTTGCTTCTTTATCTTGAAAATAAAAGCGGATTATTTTTCCTATTTACCTTAGCAACATGGTTAAATAAAATAAATTAATGAACGGAGGGTAAAAGGATAATATTTCTACCGAGACGTCTTTCAGTCGAATTGTTCCAAGGTAATCGTCGACTAAATAATGAGGGTAAAAATACAAAAAACATTACAGGAATTGGCGAATGAGAGTTAAAAAAAGTACATGCGGTAGGTATTCTAAGGTGCACACATCAGTTATAAATGTGGGTGTACTCTTGCTGTGTGTACAAAGACGGACATTAATAGCAACTACTTCGAGAATCTTACGATGATTTCTCAAACGAACCCTACCAAGACCAACAAACACCTCATCGGAATCCCCTCAAGCGCACAATTGACATTTCAATAAATAGTCTCCAATAGCCGACTCATGTGCTGAATAAACAGATTCCTGATCCCCTCTACTCGTGGATTTTGTTTGTATTTTCTTGGCCTTTTGGCTAAGTTCAAAGTATAGTATCTGTTCTGATAGATACTGCACCCCATAGACTGGTTTTGTCTTGGCATTCGGGGCTTGATTTACGCCGGTGTATGGGTCTGTCCTGTGCAGTTCTAGGAGGTCCACCCTCCCAGACTTCGCCTCCCCTCTTTGGGGATGAGTAAGTTTATTGCTTACTGCCTGAGGCACCCTTACCGGGGAATGCCGACGGGGCTGCCCAGGCAATTTTTAAACGCCACTTTCCCGACCAGACCTTGGGGCATATCTTACTTGTGGGAGTAAGATAACAACTGGCTTTGTGGCTCACTCCTGGAGAGGAGTAAATCAATAAAGGATTCATTTTAGCCCCGAGAAGACTATATATCCCCTTGTAAAGTTGCATACAGGAAGGTCTATCATGAAGCAAGTGATGCGAAGTAAGAGACGCCCCCTCCTCAAAATTGATATTGCCTGCGTCTAGCTGAACAAAATAGACTAGGACGACTGGAAAAAATGCCATGACGAGCAGGTAAAAAATTGTGTTATTCCTGAGTTTTTCTAGTCCATTGACTAGTTGCTAAAAAGCCTAAGAGTATTGTCTATACTACTATTTAATACATAGCTGGGGGCAGTATATAACATTTATACTTTTTCCAAGCCCGACATGACTCGACCCTTGCACACTGATTCCACTGTCTGTACCTCTAACAATCTAAGCACGTCACTTAATCTACTTGTTAATATATATATATATATATTATTATATATATTTTTTTCTTGGGATCTTTGAATGTGCGCACACTTCAAGATAACAACTCTTTGCCAGAGCAAAAAACAGCACTTGTATGTTTTAACTGAAAAAAATATAACATCGACATAGCGGCACTTAGCGACACTTGTCTCGCGGGCATATCTAAATTTACGGAAATGAAAGACGGATATGGTTTTTATTCGAGTGGGAGGGGTGAGACCGAGCCACGACATTCAGCTGTTTGATTTGCTATAAGGTCTGACTTGACGCGTACTCTTCCATCGCTTTCTAGGGGCATATCTGTCCGATTATGACACTGACTTTAGAGCTAGCGCATGACCCTTGTGCTGTTCTTGTTAGTTCTCATGCACCAACCTTAGGTAGCTCTCATCAAGAAAAGTATACTTTCTATGATCATCTTCGAAATGTCATCTCGGGAATTCGATATAAAGGTAAGATCATTCGTATGGGAGATTTTAATGCTGGAGTTGACAGTGATTTTCTAGTCGTGGAAAGGAGTTTTCGGTCATCATGGTATTGGACATATCAATTTAAACGGACTTAGACTTATTTCTTTCTGCAAAGAATTTGACATGTGCATCACAAATACATTTTCTCAACAGAAGAACTGGTTAATAATCACATGGATGCATCCACGCTTTAAATACTGGTCGATTAGGTGATAACAACAAGACGGACTAAAATCGACTTTTAATTAACAAGATCTTTTCATACAACATGCTACCTCTCAGATCACGCTTTGCTCCGTAGTAAAGCACAACTTCGTATAGATCACAAAAGTGTGAACAAATATTTTGTTCTAAAGCGCATAACTACCTTGCCTTTTAAATGTATTGATGAACAAGCAGAACTTGCGAAAGAACTGAAAATAGTTGAGATCAGTAGTGACATTGAATCGTCCTGCAAAGCTTTGCGTGAGGTCTTTCACTCAATATCTCTAAGGGGCTTGGGTTACCTATTCGAGAGCACCAGAATTGGTTCGATGAAAACAATCAGGAAGTACAGTCTCTGATACAAAAATGCACAGTTTCACAAAGCTTGGATTGACGATCAAAAACTCGTCTGACAAAAAGAAGGCTTATACAACCTGCAAAAGTCAGGTTCAAGAAGCCCTACGTGCAATGAAAGGGACATGGTGATCTGTATATGCTGATTTCCTTCAGGGCGCATTCGATAGAAAAAACTCAGGAGCCTTTTACGGAAGTATGCAGAAAGTGTTTGGTCCGCAGCAAAATGGTGTGTCCCCCAATTAATTCGGCAGATGGAGACCTCCTGACGGGCAAGGCTGAAATTTTTAAAAAGTGGAAAGAAACATGTTAATCCTGTCCTCAACAATACTCCTTGTACTGACAAGAGTTTTCTTGCCCCAATCCCGCAACGTCTGGAAATTCCAGAGCTGTCATTTTTACTGGCCTTTCAGGATGTTTTGGCAGCTAAGACGCAAATCATATAAGAAAAAGCACCAGGTGAAGATGCAATTTCGACCGGAAATGTTCAAGAGTATGCTTATACTATTTATTCAAATTTAGAGACAATGGACGGTCCCTCAAGATTTTAAGGATGCACTAATTAATCATTTGTACAAAAACAAATAAAATAGTATGTGACACCCACCGTGAAATTTCTGTTCTTTCTATAGCTGGTAAGATTTTTGCCAGATTGATTTTGAACCTGGTAATAAAACATGTAGTTGATGATATTCATCCTGAGTCACACTGTGGCTTTCCTGCAGGCTAGGGCACCATGGACATGATTTTCTCGTTAAAGCAGGTAGCTGAGAAAGTTTGTGAACACAAACAGGGAATGTATATGGTGTTTGTAGACCTCAGAAAAGCATTTGACACTATGAACTGAACTGCTTTGTGAAATGTTTCACGAAAACTCGGTATACCTGAGAATATGCTGTAAATGATAGTTTCATTCCATGAGGGCATGAAAGTGAATGTTGTCTCTAATGGAGAAATCTCTGATTCATTCAGTGTTTCGAATGGCACGAAGCAAGAATGTGTTATGGCACCGGTACTTTTTGCCCTCAATTTTTCAGTAATACTGAAACACGAATTCGCTGAAACTGAAGTTGGTGTCAAGATTCAATTTAGAAAAAGCGGCGGCCTTTTCAATCATTAGAGGTTAAAATCCAAAGTTTAAACTCGCACTGGTATACTCCGTGACTTTCATTTTTCTGACGATGCTGGATTTGTAGCTACGTCTTTCGAAGAAGCTCAACAACTGATGGGCAGATTCTCTGCAGCTTGTAAAGCATTTGGATTAATAATTAGTATCGCAAAACGTAATACAATATGTCCTATGTAATTGATAACACGTGCCTTACGAAATGCTATCGCCGAAAAAAGTACAACCTGGCGTAACAATACTATGTAACAAACATATCTGCGGAATAATCGTTATATCGGTTACTAAATCAGTTATCCCACGGGGTTGGAATGTCGAAGGGTGTGACTAATCCCAGAGAAAGCTAAACACACACGTGGAAATAAAATCCACTTGTAGGGTGAACATCAATCTTGTATATAAGGTAGAAACTTGCATAGGGATGAACGATATGTCAGGATTCAATACTAACACACACACCCACACACACACACACACATATATATATATATATATATATATATATATATTGAAATATTTTGTTAAATGTTTCGAAATATTTTTATTTTCTTTTGATTTTATTACTCGCATCTAATACATGGTTTTTGAAGGCATTTTTGCCTCTATATTTATATTCACTTTCAAAAGATGCTTTATAAAATGAACCTTCCTAATTTATAACTCGCAGCGACCATGCGCAATCGACTTCTATTCTATTTAAAACATACATTTTCAACAATAGTCCACAACACCGGACGTGACACTTCACCAACACCAGGAAGTAAATTATGGAAAAAAAGGTTATACCTTTATTTGTCTTGGCTCTGTCGAAGCTTGTTTTTGTCAAGCGAAATATTAGCTAAAAAAATCAAGATGAAGAAAAAAAAACCGAAGGTATTTTGAAATGTTTTGTTAAATGTTTCGAAATATTTTTGTTTTTCTTTTGATTTAATTACTCACATCTAATACATGGTTTTTGAAGGCATTTTTGCCTCTATATTTATATTAACTTTCAAAAGATGCTTTATGAAATGAACTTTCCTAATTTAAATATATATATATATATGAAATTAAAATGAAATAAGTGGAATACCTAAAAAAGCTCAACGTTTCACCCAAATGGGCTTTGTCAAGAGCGAACGAAAAAATACAAAAAATAACAATTTTTCGTCGCGGTTTTCAAAGCCCATTTGGGCAAAACGTTGAGCTTTTTTAGGCCTTCCACTTATTCTATTTTAATTTCATACCGTCGGATTATTTTATCCTTTCATCTATTCATATATATATATATATATATATATATATATATATATATATATATATATATATATATATATATAATACACTAAATATTCAATAGCTTCTGCAGCTGTGTAAGACATATTGTTATCTGAACCTTCGCCTTGCCACTACGTCGAAGAACTGCTGATTAGATATCCGCACTTTTTAACGACAGTCTAAGTCAGAGGTCGCTAACCTTATTTTGCTCGTTAACAACCCAACATCTATTTTGTCATCTGTGAACTCGTATATATGCATTAATAATTATTTTAAATCAGTTATTACTAAAAACGTTTTATTTACATATATGTGTTTATGAACATAAAACTACTGTTTATCTATATTACATATTCTTTTAGACAATTATTATACATCTTATATATACATAAAAGTTAATATTTTCTGTTTGTGTTTCATAGAAATCGATTCACAGAACATTTTTAAAAGTTTCTAAAATGGTTACATTTTTTTAGAGAACTTAAAGAGACCATTGGAATTTTCTTGTGATTCTATCACTTATGGCAATTTACATCACTTATGGCAATTTACATCACTTATGGCAATTTACATCACTTATGGCAATTTACATCACTTATGGCAAATTACATCACTTATGGCAATTTACATCACTTATGGCAATTTACATCACTTATGGCAAATTACATCACTTATGGCAATTTACATCACTTATGGCAATTTACATCACTTATGGCAATTTACATCACTTATGGCAATTTACATCACTTATGACAATTTACATCACTTATGGCAATTTACATCACTTATGGCAATTTACATCACTTATGGCAATTTACATCACTTATGGCAATTTACATCACTTATGGCAATTTACATCACTTATGACAATTTACATCACTTATGGCAATTTACATCACTTATGGCAATTTACATCACTTATGGCAATTTACATCACTTATGGCAATTTACATCACTTATGACAATTTACATCACTTATGGCAATTTACATCACTTATGGCAATTTACATCACTTATGGCAATTTACATCACTTATGGCAATTTACATCACTTATGACAATTTACATCACTTATGGTAATTTACATCACTTATGGCAATTTACATCACTTATGGCAATTGACATCACTTATGGCAATTTACATCACTTATGGCAATTTACATCACTTATGGCAATTTACATCACTTATGGCAATTTACATCACTTATGGCAATTTACATCACTTATGGCAATTTACATCACTTATGGCAATTTACATCACTTATGACAATTTACATCACTTATGGCAATTTACATCACTACTGGCAATTTACATCACTTATGGCAATTTACATCACTTATGGCAATTTACATCACTTATGGCAATTTACATCACTTATGGCAATTTACATCACTTATGACAATTTACATCACTTATGGCAATTTACATCACTTATGGCAATTTACATCACTTATGGCAATTTACATCACTTATGGCAATTTACATCACTTATGACAATTTACATCACTTATGGCAATTTACATCACTTATGGCAATTTACATCACTTATGGCAATTTACATCACTTATGGCAATTTACATCACTTATGGCAATTTACATCACTTATGGCAATTTACATCACTTATGAACATTTACATCACTTATGGCAATTTACATCACTTATGGCAATTTACATCACTTATGGCAATTTACATCACTTATGGCAATTTACATCACTTATGACAATTTACATCACTTATGGCAATTTACATCACTACTGGCAATTTACATCACTTATGGCAATTTACATCACTTATGGCAATTTACATCACTTATGGCAATTTACATCACTTATGGCAATTTACATCACTTATGGCAATTTACATCACTACTTGCAATTTACATCACTTATGGCAATTTACATCACTTATGGCAATTTACATCACTTATGACAATTTACATCACTTATGGCAATTTACATCACTACTGGCAATTTACATCACTTATGGCAATTTACATCACTTATGACAATTTACATCACTTATGACAATTTACATCACTTATGACAATTTACATCACTTATGGCAATTTACATCACTTATGGCAATTTACATCACTTATGGCAATTTACATCACTTATGGCAATTTACATCACTACTGGCAATTTACATCACTTATGGCAATTTACATCACTTATGGCAATTTACATCACTTATGACAATTTACATCACTTATGGCAATTTACATCACTTATGGCAATTTACATCACTTATGACAATTTACATCACTTATGGCAATTTACATCACTTATGACAATTTACATCACTTATGGCAATTTACATCACTTATGGCAATTTACATCACTTATGGCAATTTACATCACTTATGGCAATTTACATCACTTATGGCAATTTACATCACTTATGGCAATTTACATCACTACTGGCAATTTACATCACTTATGGCAATTTACATCACTTATGGCAATTTACATCACTTATGGCAATTTACATCACTTATGGCAATTTACATCACTTATGGCAATTTACATCACTACTGGCAATTTACATCACTTATGGCAATTTACATCACTACTGGCAATTTACATCACTTATGGCAATTTACATCACTTATGGCAATTTACATCACTTATGACAATTTACATCACTTATGGCAATTTACATCACTTATGGCAATTTACATCACTTATGGCAATTTACATCACTACTGGCAATTTACATCACTTATGGCAATTTACATCACTTATAGCAATTTACATCACTTATGGCAATTTACATCACTTATGGCAATTTACATCACTTATGGCAATTTTCATCACGTATGGCAATTTACATCACTTATGGCAATTTACATCACTTATGGCAATTTACATCACTTATGGCAATTTACATCACTTATGGCAATTTACATCACTACTGGCAATTTACATCACTTATGGCAATTTACATCACTTATGGCAATTTACATCACTTATGGCAATTTACATCACTACTGGCAATTTACATCACTTATGGCAATTTACATCACTACTGGCAATTTACATCACTTATGGCGATTTACATCACTACTGGCAATTTACATCACTTATGGCAATTTACATCACTACTGGCAATTTACATCACTTATGGCAATTTACATCACTTATGGCAATTTACATCACTACTGGCAATTTACATCACTTATGGCAATTTACATCACTTATGGCAATTTACATCACTTATGGCAATTTACATCACTTATGGCAATTTACATCACTTATGGCAATTTACATCACTACTGGCAATTTACATCACTTATGGCAATTTACATCACTTATGGCAATTTACATCACTTATGGCAATTTACATCACTTATGGCAATTTACATCACTTATGGCAATTTTCATCACTGAGGGCAATTTACATCACTTATGGCAATTTACATCACTTATGGCAATTTACATCACTTATGGCAATTTACATCACTTATGGCAATTTACATCACTACTGGCAATTTACATCACTTATGGCAATTTACATCACTTATGGCAATTTACATCACTACTGGCAATTTACATCACTTATGGCAATTTACATCACTACTGGCAATTTACATCACTTATGGCGATTTACATCACTACTGGCAATTTACATCACTTATGGCAATTTACATCACTACTGGCAATTTACATCACTTATGGCAATTTACATCACTTATGGCAATTTACATCACTACTGGCAATTTACATCACTTATGGCAATTTACATCACTTATGGCAATTTACATCACTTATGGCAATTTACATCACTTATGGCAATTTACATCACTTATGGCAATTTACATCACTTATGGCAATTTACATCACTTATGGCAATTTACATCACTTATGGCAATTTACATCACTACTGGCAATTTACATCACTTATGGCAATTTACATCACTTATGGCAATTTACATCACTACTGGCAATTTACATCACTTATGGCAATTTACATCACTTATGGCAATTTACATCACTTATGGCAATTTACATCACTTATGGCAATTTACATCACTTATGGCAATTTACATCACTTATGGCAATTTACATCACTACTGGCAATTTACATCACTTATGGCAATTTACATCACTTATGGCAATTTACATCACTTATGGCAATTTACATCACTTATGGCAATTTACATCACTTATGGCAATTTACATCACTTATGGCAATTTACATCACTTATGGCAATTTACATCACTTATGGCAATTTACATCACTTATGACAATTTACATCACTTATGGCAATTTACATCACTTATGGCAATTTACATCACTTATGGCAATTTACATCACTTATGGCAATTTACATCACTACTGGCAATTTACATCACTTATGGCAATTTACATCACTTATGGCAATTTACATCACTTATGGCAATTTACATCACTTATGGCAATTTACATCACTTATGACAATTTACATCACTTATGGCAATTTACATCACTTATGGCAATTTACATCACTTATGGCAATTTACATCACTTATGGCAATTTACATCACTTATGGCAATTTACATCACTTATGGCAATTTACATCACTTATGGCAATTTACATCACTTATGGCAATTTACATCACTACTGGCAATTTACATCACTTATGGCAATTTACATCACTTATGACAATTTACATCACTTATGGCAATTTACATCACTTATGGCAATTTACATCACTTATGGCAATTTACATCACTTATGACAATTTACATCACTTATGGCAATTTACATCACTTATGGCAATTTACATCACTTATGACAATTTACATCACTTATGGCAATTTACATCACTACTGGCAATTTACATCACTTATGGCAATTTACATCACTTATGGCAATTTACATCACTTATGGCAATTTACATCACTTATGGCAATTTACATCACTTATGGCAATTTACATCACTTATGGCAATTTACATCACTACTGGCAATTTACATCACTTATGGCAATTTACATCACTTATGACAATTTACATCACTTATGGCAATTTACATCACTTATGGCAATTTACATCACTTATGGCAATTTACATCACTTATGACAATTTACATCACTTATGGCAATTTACATCACTTATGGCAATTTACATCACTTATGGCAATTTACATCACTTATGGCAATTTACATCACTACTGGCAATTTACATCACTTATGGCAATTTACATCACTTATGGCAATTTACATCACTTATGGCAATTTACATCACTTATGACAATTTACATCACTTATGGCAATTTACATCACTTATGGCAATTTACATCACTTATGGCAATTTACATCACTTATGGCAATTTACATCACTTATGGCAATTTACATCACTTATGGCAATTTACATCACTTATGGCAATTTACATCACTTATGGCAATTTACATCACTACTGGCAATTTACATCACTTATGGCAATTTACATCACTTATGACAATTTACATCACTTATGGCAATTTACATCACTTATGGCAATTTACATCACTTATGGCAATTTACATCACTTATGACAATTTACATCACTTATGGCAATTTACATCACTTATGGCAATTTACATCACTTATGACAATTTACATCACTTATGGCAATTTACATCACTACTGGCAATTTACATCACTTATGGTAATTTACATCACTTATGGCAATTTACATCACTTATGGCAATTTACATCACTTATGACAATTTACATCACTTATGGCAATTTACATCACTACTGGCAATTTACATCACTTATGGCAATTTACATCACTTATGGCAATTTACATCACTACTGGCAATTTACATCACTTATGGCAATTTACATCACTTATGACAATTTACATCACTTATGACAATTTACATCACTTATGGTAATTTACATCACTTATGGCAATTTACATCACTACTGGCAATTTACATCACTTATGGCAATTTACATCACTTATGGCAATGTTCGGCTGATAAAATAAGTGTAATATATTTGAACATCCAGAAACGATGTTATTTATTTGAATAGATTTTATTTTTTCATGAAACAAAATTAAAATTAAACAAAATATCTGTAAAGAATATATATAGAAAAACTATTAAAACATTTAACTTCTTATTTTGTGGTATTTAAAAAAAATATTTAAATACATTCGCTTCAATTCGTTAAAGCAATTTGCCGTTTTACAGCTGTCTGTTAGAAACGCAGCGTCAACAAGTATTTTCTTTTTAAAAAATAACACAGCCTTACCAGAGTTTTATTACTTGATCTCACATTGCAAATGTTATTGTTAACGTTTCTATCAATGCCGAAATTGTAGACAAAACTATATTTGAAATTATTTCCGTTCAAGAATGTAGCTTAACACTAGCAACGCCGGATGTATACCGTTAGATTAGAATATAATTGTTATACAATTATTTATATTCTAAAATATTTTCATATGGACCACTAACCCCTTCCAATGGGAACCGCAAATTGGATTTTTTTGGCGGGGGCGTCATGTGAACGCCGATTTGAAATCTCTGGTATCCGGATCTGCATTCCCTGCATGTATTCTCTACTGTTTGGCATGTGGCTGCCATTTTTTATTGTAGCGCACAGTAACTTTACGACTTATTGGTAGCAGAGAGATGAATTTTCTTGTTTGACACGAAAAATAACCAAATTATAGAAGAAGAAGAAGAAGAAGAAGAAGGAGAAGAAGAAGAAATTGTTTTTTATTGCAATCATTTGAATTAATTACTTTGACGTGTATTGTATTGAAATATTTGCTCTTCAGATAGAACCGTATTTATTCTCGCCTAAGGCTAAAACCAGCGTTTAAATAGACAAAATGCTCATAAGCATCTCGGGAATTCTCGTCTCGTCTCGTCTCGTCTTGTCTCGCGTAATACATGATTGATGTTAATTTTATGATACTTATTTTATTTTAGTTTTTTTTTCTGAATGTCTCTCGAGTAAAATCAAAGATTTGAATAAAAAAAAAAATCAAGTAGATAATTAAACAACTCGAGCAATTATATTTTTGTCACGTGCTAAAGATTTAGCAAATACATTTGGCGTTTTGTTGAATGATACTATTTTAAAGAATGCAAGGATGAGACGGCGTTTTAATAAAGTAATATCAATTTTGCAAATTTAATTTAATATTTGACTAACTTTAGAGAATTTGCTTCAGGAAAAGAAACGCACACATCCTAAAACATGTGACATCTTGGTTAGATTGTTTGTCTCAGAAAAAGTTTTGTTTGTAAAGCAAGATTAACATGACAAAATAAAAATTAGTCTTTTTCTGCTGGCTATATCTCGCTTTGTCTTCCTCTCTAATTCTCGAGCACTGGTTAAATAGATTCACGGATTGTGGTAATATCCGCTTTTATTTTTAATAGGCTGTTCTACTCTTTTCATTTGTTTTTATTTTGCTAGTTTTTTTCTGGTAAAAAGAAAAAAAAAGAAGAGAGATACGGAAATAAGAGTGATAGATACTGTATTAAAAAAGATCGTTACCACAAGAAGCAATTTCGTGGCATATACAGGACAATTGATATTTCAGCAAAGGAAAGTGAACTGAAAGAGACCTTGGGGGTACGGAAACTACGTGATAATTGTACACTTATTACTACTCATAACATTGCCTCTCAACACTAGATCCAGTTTTTCGCATACACAGAACAATTCTATAAAAGAAATAGACGGAAACCTTACAGATACAACCACTCCTGATCAGAATAGCTCAGAGAGTAAATTGTAAATGTGGTAAAATAAAAAAAAATCGGATCATCTCATGTAGAGGCTTACCACCGGAGATATTTTGGGCAAATCACATTTAACCCACGGAAGGCAACGCGGCAGAAACTACATGATTACATGCCTCACAGTGCTGTCAAATTGGAATCTGGTAACCTGATGCAGTTTTGTGTAAAACTCTATAATAAAGAGAGACTCGATTGGCCACAAAAAAGAGATAACATAAATGAAAAAAAAAAACAAATAGTGTCAACTAACTAAAGAGAATAATAAGCAAATTTCAAAATATTTTTTTTTTAACTTTTGTATAATTACTTTCGAGCTGAGAATTTTACAACAAAAGTATCTATTAGCCAATTGGTGATTTTCGAATGCAAGTATATATTTCGAGACGAGTAACTAGAACAGATATAGAACAGTTATAGCGTAACACACTTTTAACATATGTTTTGGAAAGTTTTAGATGAGGGTTAATAATTTCGATTATTTTATTATTCGGACTACTGTTCTCATTATGAATGTTAGTCTCACAACCTTTCGGTTGCTGTATAGCACAGAACTTATTTAGTGACGTGCTTGTCTAGCAACATTAAATATCTCTTATAGAGCGAAACCATATATCTGTTGATGACTTTACATAAACATATATATATATATATATATATATATATATATATATATATATTAACACCCACACACATATATGTACATATACACACATACATATACACATACACACACACACACACATATATATATATATATATATATATATATATATATATATATATATATATATATATATATATATATACAGGGTGTTTCAAAAGTCTTGGGAACATTACAAATGCGTATATCTCATGAACTATTCCAGGTAGAAAAATGAAACTGGTTCCATTTTAAAGCTTGCTTAATCAAGTGTTTGGTCATACTAATGAGTTTCGTGTTATCTTTCCAGGTGCAGTAATGGCGTTCTCTAAACAAGACAATGGATTTTGCTTCCTCCAATTTGCAAAGAC
The DNA here is from genome assembly GCA_963556195.1 of Sepiola atlantica. Classification (NCBI taxonomy): domain Eukaryota; kingdom Metazoa; phylum Mollusca; class Cephalopoda; order Sepiida; family Sepiolidae; genus Sepiola; species Sepiola atlantica. Next base: position 18,503,419 of record OY744553.1, on the reverse strand, counting down.
TGAATCGTGGACATGTGTTCAGCGTGCATTTCGCAGGAAATTTAAAAAAGAAGCCCCTGAAAGGAAATCCACTGTCAGATGGCATGCTAAATTTGTGAAAGATGGGTGTTTGTGCCCAAGTAAGCGAACAGGTCGCCCTTCAACTTCAGAAGATGCAGTTGAGCAAGTTCGGACAGCCTTTCAGCGGAGCTCCCGTAAATCAGTGAGAAGAGCCAGCAGGGAACTTCAGCTTGCTCCAGCAACTGTCTGGCGTGTCTTAAGGAAACGACTGCAAATGGTACCTTACAAGCTCAAGTTGGTCCAAAAGTTGAAGGACACTGATAAGCCACTTCGCCGTGACTTTTGCATTGCAATGCAAGAGAAGTTGGAAGATAACGGCTTTGATGACCGGCTTGTTTTTAGCAATGAGGCGACCTTCCATCTGAATGGCAAAGTTAACAAGCATAACACTCGCATATGGGGTACTGAGAATCCTCATGAACTTCTTGAGCACGAGCGAGATTCACAAAAAGTGAACGTGTTTTGTGCAATTTCCAAGAAAGGTGTCTATGGACCGTTCTTCTTTGAAGAAGCAACTATCACTGGTGAATCCTATCTCAACATGCTGGAAGACTGGTTAATGGCTCAGTTGGAACAAGCAGAATCTGATGACTTCATTTTTCAACAAGATGGTGCACCACCACACTGGAGTCTTAGAGTAAGGCAGTTTCTTAACACAAGGCTGCCTGGTAGATAGATTGGGAGATCTGGGCGAGGTGATGACATTCTCATGCCCTGGCCTCCTAGGTCTCCAGATCTTACCCCGTGTGACTTTTTCCTTTGGGGCTTTGTCAAGCAAGAAGTCTATGTGCCGCCCTTTCCAAGAGATATTGACGAACTAAAGGCTCGAGTAACGGCAGTTGTGGGAACCATTGACGTCAAGATGCTGGAACGCGTTTGGCAGGAAATGGACTATCGACTAGATGTCTGCCGTGTGACGAATGGTGCTCATATTGAGCAACTTTGAAGATTCCCCACAAAACTTGAAACTTTAACCTTTCCAACGGTACCAATTTCATTTTTCAACTCCTAATAGTTTTTGAGTTATTAAAAATCGTTATGTTTCCAAGACTTTTGAAACACCCTGTATATATATATATTTCCATTTTTTAGACCATGGTTAATAAATACCAAACTCTAATTTTCATACGTCTTAACAATATATTTTTTCTGTACTTCGATGTGTTTTACACACAAACGTCATTTGTTTCAATTTAATCTTCAGTCCTATCCCTTACGCGCGTTTCATGACAAAATCCGGATGTCTTTTTGCAATCAATCTCATTTTGTCAATTTTCAGAGGGTTACACTATATGTTTCTGTGTGGAGAAAACATGTCATAACCAAAAACACCGGAAGGGAAAATAAGATAAAAATCCAAGTTGATTTCTTATGAAAAAATCTGCAAACACATAAAAGCTAGAAAAAAAAGAAAAAAGAAAAAAAACAAAATTCCACTTTTTAATACGAATTTAACACTCTAGATGCATACAAATACGATTTCTCAAATGATGCCCCCAAAGCTAATATTTACGAAACTAAACTAAATAATTATTACTAGTAGATCGAAATTAGTCTATTAGAATAATTTCTCCCCGAATCCCCCGATACACTAGTAAATTATGTTTAGCTGTTATTTGTTATTAATTATTACTAACAAATCTTAAAGTGTCTTATAACGCTATATTCAAAATCAGATGTTCGAAATCTCCATTGTGTTGATGCTGAACAATGAGAATGAACTGTTCCGCAGCAAATCGAGTGAAATATATACAAAAAAAATGCGTATAGGCGAATAAAAGTCAAAAAACAAATCTGTCCTAATATTTTGTTTTCATTTTTAAGTGAAGAAAGACTACATTATATTTAATTTGATTCATAACGACAGTTGATTTTAATTATCTTTTTAAAACTACGAGATCGACCATTATCAAATGAGATTTTAATCCACACGGAGAAAAGGCAGTAACCATACTTTTTATAATTAAAGTGTTGTTCTCCTCTTGTCTAGCAATTTAATTCAACACCAGAAGGATATAGACGGACTGAGTTGCTAATTCGCTTAAGAGTTAGTTTATTTGTTATAATATTTAGTAATCCAATGGGTTCTAATGCAACTGATACGGATGCAATTCACTTGGTAAATCAAGAAGCACAATAAACTGTGAAACTCCTTCATGAGTTACCCCTCTATTCGAACCAGAATGCATGTTTAACCCAGATTGAATACATAATGAACCCATTCCCCTTCTTATCGAATTAAATCGAACCAACTCCTACACTTTCAATACTAATTAGGACGCAACAGTATCAATGATTTTCTTTTATTTTCTAACCTACTAAAAAACTCTATACCCAATTAAGAAAGCTTAACCACTCAATTCCAAGGGCCCCCTCAATGCGAATGGTTACCTTTTCTATACCAGTCATTGAAGGTGCCATCAGTTGACTTGATATAGGTCCTAGTGTTACTCTCGTTTTACATCCTATTTATACACCATGCTTGAAATTAAACAGTTTACCCTAAAGAACACTCGTTAGTGAATATACAATTGCATTTGGGGCCTAAGCCCTCGCTAGCATTGTTGTTAGTTCTAGTGTTATCAGGATCCCATTTTTTGCCTGATTTAATTTGGGGTTATAAAGTGCTATCATCTATGATGTTAGTTTTTTGGGAAATTGAAAATGATAACTTTAAGTAGGTGTGGTTAAGAATGCACTTATCCTATACACCCTAGGATACTTTTTCCCAACGATACTTTAAAAGGCCTGAGGAATATTTCTACGGATATGCTAACTATATGAAGGGTGACACAAAATAGCATTGCGCCTCCTATTTTTTAGACCCCTAGTTCTTTGGGTAGACGGTGGGTGCTCCATTGAATTAGAGTTCATACCATGTTGTGGCATCATAGCATTATTACTTCAACTATCCTTATTGTATCTTTCCCTCGCCATGGTTCTGTGATATGAACCCACATTACCCATCCTTCTCATAGCCAATCTATTTGTCTCATTTTGGTTCAAGTCCATTTTTCTTTTAACTATTTTTGTCATTATACAGTGATCTAGTTAAGGCTTTGTTGTAGTATTGTTTATTTTTATTAAATAAGTGTTCATTTTTTGATAATTTTCTCTCTGATATTGCAAGGACTATTGCTCTTTTTTCAAGTTGTTGCATACCACCTCTGCATGGGCCGCGGTAGTTCTCATTTTGTATACTCATCCCGGAACGGCCGTGGCAGTTCTCGTTTTATCACTCGTCATTTTTAACACCATATATCATATAGTTTGCATACAATTTAATTTCTCCCTCACCGCGTAGAGGGTGCGTGTCGTCCAGTGATTGTCTTTTTCCCTCTGTTCTGTACTGCCGTGAACATCGCTGCTACAACAAAAACTTCATGACCGACTTGGAAGACAAACAATCTTTTTAATTTAATTTATGTTTTATTTCAAGTGTTAGTTATCCGTCAGCTGGGAGATATTCACCAACGTAGAGAGAGAGAGAGAGAGCAAATTACTGCTTTCGTAATCCCTTATCAATTAAGTCTTAACCATTAGTGGAGGGGGAAAATAGATCTTTCGCTTGTATTTTCTTAGGGAATTAATTACCTTAATTAAATTTCGGACTACATCTAAAATCACGTCTGATAGGTTCGCCTCCAAAACCCAGACTGCTAAAACTTGCTTCTCACGAAGAACGAGTGACGTAACAGATCCCTCTCCTTCCCATGCCGAAGCCCGTGACGCCACAGAGTCTCTTTCGCAGGTGTGCATTGCCCCTTTAGCTGAGGTCTCGTCAGCCGGTGACCCTGTCACGTCTGTGAGTTCCGACTGTGAGAACATGCCCTATTCTGCACTTGACTGCACGGGTCCACTCGACCTAATTCGCGCAAGTCAAACCAACGATTTCCAACAGATACGTCAATACGCATAGTGGATGATAGTTACAACTTTTATTCATGGAGTACAGCGTATAGTTTGGTTTATGGTAAGTATTGTTAACTAAATCTAATGTCATATCTAAAATGTTGACCTTACAGTAGTTGACATCTATGGATATTTAAAAACCTAAATCCCTGAACAGAACATGCAGCGTTTTATTTCTCTTCGCAAAGTTTTTACAAGTGAAGTTTACAGAAATAAAAAATTATCTTTATATAGCCAGCTCGACAAAAAAGGCATTTTCCTCTAAGATTTCTACCAAATGTAAAATCCTACCAAATCAGTAAACTGTGCTTAAGCAGGTGATGCCAACATTCCTTACTCTATTTTTCTGGTCCATAATTCATCATTTTATTTTAGTAAAGTTCTCCTAGCTAATTTAATCAAATCCATATCTAAGTGGGTGATGTTGGATTCATCGAAAATATCGAAAGTACTCGTAACATTTATTAGTCTTTTTGCCCATGAAGCAACATGATTATCGAATGATTATCAAAATGATTTAAAATATAAATCACAGTAGAGTTAAACAGAAAAATGTAACCGATGTTTAACAATATATATATATATATATATATATATATATATATATAATTATAAAGAATTTAGAAGTCAAACGAACGATATAGGTTTTTGTTTATTTTAATGTAATTAATTTGAAAATCGACCCATTTTGACAAGAAGACTAGGACACTACTGATAATGAACCACACCAAAATTATGACATTGACGAACTCTACGTGAAAAAAGAGAAGTATGGAAGGAGTCTTGTATTAGAGTGTGTGGTTTACACAAAAAAATGAAAATATAAATAACTGTTACAACAGACACCGTCAATATAAACAAGACAGAGAGCAGCGAAACCAGAATAGAAAAGGTTATATAGACTGTTATAAAAATGACAAGAGAAGAGACTTGATAAAATACCGGGACATGCATGCGAAAATGGAACTGGAATGGAGAAACATAATCGCTACTGACAGCTGCAAAAAACAATATGATTATAACTAACTATAACAAAGCTATCATAGACAAAGCTCATAACAATCGTAAATGCAGACTCTATGGACAAAGAGACGAAACTGTAAATAACATAATAAGTTAATTCAGTAAGCAACCCAAAAAGATATACAAGAACAGACACGACTGTGTGTGTAAGTCAGTTAACTTGGATCTATACTGAATTTTAACATGCAGACCCATGAAAAAAACCCACCACCACATGAACCCAAGGGAACTGAAATTGCAAAAAATGATAAGGTGTCTCTTCCAATGTGAATCAACTAGTATACACTGGTACCGCACCCAATATTCGTTACGAGCTAATGAAGTTGGAATATTGAGGAGGGAGAGCACTAATCAGACTTACACTCGAAGAGTCTGGAGAATACATGCACCATAAGGATACTTATTGGCACCAAGATCCCTGAGAAGACCAATGTTTGTTGCGACTGTTCCGATAAGACAAACATTTTGCAATGGTTATCGAAAAAGTTAGAGAATACTAGAAATCTAAGGAGACTTGTTTTTATTCAGACTCCAGGAAACACCGATAATTATCAGTGAGTAATCACTGATAATAAACAGTGTGTCAACCGATGGTAGGTTTATATTAATAATGACTTGTGTGCTATTTGCGAACTTATTGAATAAAATATGACGCTTGAAACCACCGGTAGACTTAAACGATGCATATTAAGATTCAGGTGCTAATTAGATTACGTCTGTTTCCATTAGATTTCATGTGAGCGACATACTAGCGTTTGGATAGACAGAATATACATAAACTGGGGTAAAACAAATTATCAACCAGATAAATTTCAGTTGAGATATACACGGTCACAGATGTAAAATGTTATACCATTATATAAAATAACACTTCTTATAAGTAATCAAAAATTAATTTTAAACAGCTTTTGGCACTCTCTTTTTGGTTTTGTCTCCGTGTTTTCCGTCTCAATTATATTCACTTATTCATGTGTTATGCAACAGTCAGTGTAACAAAAAACTATTTGGCTGTTCAAAAAAGCTAAATAATTAACTGTTATGTCATATAAAATTAATAACACTTAAAATATACCTAACACACCCATATATATATATATATATATATATATATATATATATATATATATATATATATATATATATATATATATAAGTTATGAAAATATTTTTATGGTAATTAAGCTACACAGACGCTTCCGCGTGTCATCCTTGTAGGGAATCGTATAGCTAATGTGCATGGAATTTGTGTTACCGGGTGTTTTTTTTATATATGCACCTGGTGTTTAGTCAAGATAGTTAATCAATCAAATTCATTGTTATTCCCTCCTGTAGGTTAATGTTTTCATTAGCTAATGGCACCTATTCTCTCAAAAAAGGTTTTGTTGACTTTTCTCTTCCTCTTCGTTGTTTCTGTTTTGTATAGGTGGCGCACCCTTTTGGGAATGTGTCTAATTAATACGTTACCTTAATTTAACGCGTGCGTGATTCGGATAACTTTTTTTTATTTAAGTGTGGTTTTGTTAATTCTCTATTTATTAATTTTGGTTTTGTTCATTTTTCTATGCATTGTTATGCGAAAGTAAAGTTTATTCTGTGTATGCAGTTGTTTAATATTTCACTTTTACAGTTTAATAGGTGTTGGGGTCGTCAAAATTAGAATTTTATCATTCTTCATTCCAACATAATCTACAGGGGTCGTCTACATTTCTACATGTACTGGCCTGCCGTACTATTTTCTACTCTATTATTGGCGAGGGTTCGGTTTCTATCAGATTATAGTGTTTTTGTTATTGAATATGCTTTTATGGTCGTAATATCTGGGTTTTTTTTAATAGGGATGTTATTCCCACAGAGTATTTCTTGTTATGTATTGTGCTTTTGTAAACAATGCATTTGATTCTGCTTTATATATATATATAATTTCTTTCGTGATGTAATATATATATATATATATATATATATATATATATATATATATATATATATATATATATATCGGCATCAAGTCGTTTAAAAGACATGTGTCGTCAGAATCGTACCAACTGTGGCATGAAGCTCGCATATGATGCGGGGTTGGCAATAGGAGCGTAAAAATTATACATGTTATTTCCTTTAAATTTAATATATAAACACACACACATATATATATATATATATATATATATATATATATATATATATATATATATATATATATATATACATTAGACATGTGTCGTTGAAGACCGCGAAGTTCTCTTTCTTTATTATATTTCTGGTCAGTTTCTCGAAGACGGTCGCGAGACCGAAAGCGCTACAGAAATGACCCAAGTAACAACATTAGGCGCCATGATCCACCAATTGATACCAGAAACCCGACGAATCGCTCGCCCTGTCGACAAACTGACCAGAAAGATCATAAAGAAAGAGAACTCCGTGGTTTTAAACGACACATGTCTAATATATATATATATATATATATATATATATATATATATATATATATATATATGTTTGTGTGTATATTTATGTATCTATCTATCTATCTATCTCTCTCTCTCTCTCTCTCTATATATATATATATATATATATATATATATGTGTGTGTTTATATATTAAATTTAAAGGAAATAACATGTATCATTTTTACACTTCTATTGCAAACCCCACATCATATGCGAGCTTCATGCCACAGTTGGTACGATTCTGACGAGTAGTTTCACAAGCTATTATTAACCATGAGATATACATACAGACACATATAGTAATTAGGAATATAGGTGAGCACAAATATACTCTCTGGACGCGCACACATTTTCTAGTATCATATTTTTCTCAAATATTAAAATATATGAGAATATCATGTAATATCTTTAAGGACTGTGACGTAGTATTAATTTCGGACATTTTCCTTATTATATGATAGTTTGTTCTCATGCATTGTATTAATTGTGGTATTATGTACATTTTTATTATTTGTTAATTTCGAGAGTTGAAGTAAAAAGAAATATACGACTTCCCAACATAACAAAGAAGAGGAGCAACTCTCTCTCTCTCTCTCTCTCTCTTACACCACAATCACATCACGTGCATCGCTTACCCTTCTGTTTATTCGTCGATTACTGAGTAGGCGGCTCTTTGTTTTCGACTATGACTGGCTTTTGTCAACAGGCTAACAGGAAAATTAAAAGGTGTAAATTCTTAGTTTGAATTACGTCTTTCTCCTAACAGTAAATCGATTCTAATTACTTTCTATTCGATTTTTAACGAGTTAAATGCGTTTTCGCTTGAAATTATCTAGAGAAATGAAGTCATTAGCCGTCTTAAATAGGTGAAATTAGGGAGTGGTATTCCTACGTTCTTAAGTTCCCCTCTCGATACGTATTGTCTCCCATCCAGTATCTTTCTTTAATTCCAGTCTATAATGAATTGACTTGATGGTTATTTTATCTTAAGAACTGATCAATGATAATAAATATTTGATTTACTCTGTGAACTGTAAATATTATTCGTTATTTAATCTAACGAAAGAATAGTACGTTGAGTAAAACGTATCTGGGTTTCGTCATGAACAGACACCACATATAAAATCAAAATTGTACATATTTAAGATTAAATGTTTACTTTTTTTATTCGTGATTATTCAATCGTAACTTATTTTATATTTGAACTTACCCTATTAATTTACTGACCAAGTGGTATGGCGGCACAACCATCTGGTAATAAATAACTATGATTTGGATATGTAATCATAATATGCAAAACAAGCTGTTTTCCCCCTTCATTAACGATAAGATGCCTATGGGTTCCGCAGGTCTATATAATTACGAGACCTAAAATCAGATTACTAGACACCCGACTAATCAATCTCATCTTACCTTCTGGCATTTTGGTGAAGTATGTTTACTCAGCTACACAGGAAAACGTAACTAGAAAGTTTCGATTATATAGCATAACGATGCGAAAGAAAAGGTACCTAATAAACCAGTCTATATGTATTGTGTAGCCAGCCGGAGGACTAAAGCAGTAGTGTATTTTCTACTGAACGTACGAGAAATACGATATCTACAAAACATACATAGCTAAAGCATATGTTGATTTAATTGAAATAATATTAGATAATCTTATCAAGTCATCCCATAAGTTATGTCTGGTTAATTCTCTAGAATTTCAATAGCATGGGTAACTGTTTGATATAACTATATATATATATATATATATATATATATATATATATATATATATATATATATATATAGTTTTCAGGTTCGATTATTTTCGATAGGATTCCGAATCAGAGAGCTCTATGTCCGTTCAAACAGAGCATGAATACGTTATGAGGTTTAAAAAGACTAAATATACAATCGGATTGTACACATTATAAGTTATTTCGACCTTAATTAGGTCTCCTAGGATGTGTTTCCAATCACGATACAATCGTGATTGGAAACACATCCGAGGAGACCTAGTTAAGGTCGAAATAACTTATAATGTGTACAATCCGAATGTATATTTAGTCTTTTTAAACCTCATGACGTAATATATATATATATATATATATATATATATATATATATATATATATATATATATAAAGAACTGTCTCAAAATGACCGATTAAGAGAAAACATTTAACGAGTCTAGTGTGTTTAAAGTTAAATTGATTTTAAATAAATCTCGTCAAATACTTTTTGAATCAGCTATAATAAAATAAGGTAATGGCTTCGCAAATTGACCTCCTTTAATTAGTAAACTAATACTAATCGAAAACAAATGTAATGTTCATCCAAGCTGCCTATTTTAAATCGATATTATGAAATAAACACTCATCCCCCTTCATAAATGTATCCTATTTTTCTTAATATTTCAACGTCCATGTTTCGTATAAAAATAACAAAGTATTAAAACAGTATTTCCATTTCTATTTTCATATTTAAAGATATATGAGAAAGTATTTCCTTTTGTCATCTTTCATTATATTGAATATTTAATTCACTTACATTACATATATAAAACATATATGCATATATATATATATATATATATACATATACATATATGTAACTATGTATATCTATAAATGCATATATATATATATATATATATATATATATATATATATATATATATGCATACATATGGAAGTGAATATCTAGACATATAGATATACATACATATATTTACATATATATATCGATGGACTCTCCCCCATCAATTTTCGACGTATGAGTGCCCCGCCGCGGCCCGCGCGTGAACATATAATTGCAAGGGTTGCGCAATCTCCAAAAAACGCTCTCCTGAGTCGGCATTGCTTGATTCTAATGGCAAGTAATAAGACTAGACGACTGGAAACAATGCCGAGATAAGCATAGCGCACACATACAACACCTGGTATTCCCAAATGGTCACCCATTTAGTACTGGCCAGGCTCGACGCCGCTTAACTTCGGGAACCGGTGTGTCTATGTGATTGTGACGTATATTTACATATATATCTGCATATATATACATATATATATATATATATACATATATACTGTTTATATAAATATATATATATATATATATATATATATCTTTATATATAGCCAGATACAGTTAACTTTTTAACATCATAATTTACAGGAAAATGAGTAAAATGTTCACCGTTAAAAGCCCTTGAAACATAATTGTCTCCAAAAGTCATATAATTCTTTACGAGTTCAAAAATGTATAACTTTTGCACACGAAGCGACTCAAAAATATTAACATAGTTTATCGCAAATAATATTTGAAAAAATGAACGTGCAGAATATAGTTTGCAAACTCCAGAAATAGAAATACTTAAATTTACGGAAGAGTTCTTTGTGGCATCACTTTAAGAAAAGTCTGCAGTATCAGTTGACGATTTCACAATTGAAGCTTTTATCAAACCATTTATTTCATTCAATTGATCATCGACATCGGCTATAACTTTGAAAGATTCAGAAGGCTCGTATAGTGTGACTCATATATTGTCTGAAGACAACAGTAATTCACTGGTATAAAGCTGCAGTGAAATCAATGTGGCTTTCATTTTCATAACTTTGGAAGGTTTCCATATTATTACTGATGAATAGCTTTAAATAGTCTTTGAATATACATAGTTATGCGAGGCTATTTTATAAAATGCCTGAGCCATGATTTTTAAAGCTTCGTAAATATTTTTATGAATATATTATTATATTTATAGATATATTATATGTGTAGTATAAATTTAATTGGCGATATTTACTTGTTCCCCATTAAAACAATGTTAAAGATGAAACTAATTAAACGTTGGGGTTATTGAATTACCTCAACTAAGAAACACTCGTGATTGGTTCAAACAATGCCGTAATCGGAATCGTAGTATTTCCTCGGACGCGACGATGAACTAATAACCCTCCGAAAGTAGGAGATCATGTCTCTGAGGATGACCAAAGCGCGAAAAGAAGCATGATTCTGATTCTGATCCCCCGTTTGAGTCAGCAATCAATTAAATAATAGCTTAATCAGAAACAGGTGTAACACTTTTATTTTTACGATAAGTGCCGAGTGAATAACATGCTTAATGAGTTTTATATTAATATTTTCACATTTCAATAGTTATAGAAATAATACATGAAGAAGTAAGTCTCTAACCCTAAATCATCACTGGATTAATATACTTCATAAGAACACCACCATTCGTAACACACACATTTATGTAGATACTTAATTGTATTAAACGTTACTGCTTTTTAATTGTGAAAAACGCATTCATTTAGTAACATGTGTGCATTTTTCTTAATGAAAGAAAACTAGTATAACACATTAAATGATAGTAGTAGTAAATCGCCACAAGTAAACGTTCCATGAATACACTCCGTTACGCATTGATACGATTTTCTGTTTAAAAACAACTCTGGAATACTATCTTTATAATAATATTGAATATCGATGAGTAAAGAATGTTACACTGCAGATTAATATGGGATGTTCTTCGCCTCCTCATACAAGGGAAGAAATTGAACGTATACAAGACGCCATACTCGGGTGTCTTCGGTTTCTTAGTACAAGGGTGTTTCATGACAACCTGCCTATAGGATACTTCTTTTTCCCAAATAAATAATACACTATCTCCTGGAGCCAGCTAACACGTCTCCGGGTTAAGGACGGGACACTTTATCTATTAATAAAAGACGGTTTTGAATAACCAAAAGCAAAAACACCGTTGATAATGAAGAAATTATGAAAAAAATAAAAAAGAACAAGACTCAATTCTGGCAGGCTAGCATCCACGATAATAAGGGTTCTTAAACTCGTTTACATGCAAAACGAGCAAAGGTAAGCAATGGTGTAAACATTATTTGAAGAGGCGCTTATGCCATTATAGAGGCTAATAAGAAAAAGTTATCAGGCATTGATGAAAACGGTAATAGACCCCTATATTAACCATGTGCAACAACAACAACAACAAAGAAATATAAGATTTTAAACACTAATCCATTGTCAGTTGCATAGAAGTAAGTATTATTATATCCCTACAACTATTCTAAGTTTGACAAATAGAGTAAAAAAAGAATGATAATCGAACAAAGATCACACAAATGACCAGTGTTGTGCTGTGAACAGAAAACAGCTGCTCGTCTCTTAAAAGTTGTTGATGATGTAGCAGTCGAAGTGGCTATGTGTTCATCTCTCTTTGCAGTTGTTACAATGTAACAATTATAAAATCGCCAAAAGCATATTTGTTTAATGACATCGTGTTCTTTGATGTCTAATAATTTTACAGCAGTGTAATGTTATATATAAACTACCCATCACTCGTGCTCCCCACAGTGTGGGCAGATGTAAACCGTCGGAGCTTTGAAGAAGGCGACCAAACTTACTTAAATCACTACACTTGCCAGAGAGAAATACCTGCCTTTTTTCATCGCTATCTTTACATTCGGACGTCTTCATTTAAAGCTATTTCTTGTACACGTAATTCTACTTCTACTCTTGTGACTTTCAATTGAATTTTAAATTCTTTTACTTCATTTTACACTTACGTAGACACCTTCCTAATCTACCAATATTGTCACATATCCGTAGGTAAATCTTGTCAAAACATAATGTTAACATAGCGTATACACTTGTTTTCAAAGTTTTAATAAAACTAACTATGCATTATGCGGTATGATCCTTTAAAATATCCATTTAATTATCACCAGTTTTTTAACTGTTGATAATTAAATGGACATTTTTTGATTTTCGCTTATTCAAAAGATATGGTGGTAAGAGTTATCGTATTGGCGGTAGTGCAACTATGTACTAACAACTTGCTTCAAATACTTTTTCAGCCTTTGTTGTTTTTTCTAGCTTTCCGTGCATATCTTCAGGTCAATCTGTTACGCAATTAGCGGAAGATGCACGTTTGGTCGGTTGGTTAACTCGATGGCCGAGTAATACCATTTTTGTTAACATAGGCTGCGGAATGTGTCAGAAACCTGAGGCCATTCAAACAGCCCCAGCTAGACACACATTGCGTCTCGTTAACCTTCTTTGTAAATGACGCTATTATGTTTCGCATAGTTATACAACTCTCTGCAATCTTATCCGTTCAGTCACAGACAAACACACACAAATACGCACACACTCTGAGGCTCTCTGATTTTAGAGGAAGGGAAACAACGAAAGAAAAAGAGAAACAACAAAAGAAAGAACGAGCTGTTTCAAGTAGTTTCAGTGTTGTTTTTAGAACAACTATAATGCGAATGAGAAATAGTACTTTCAACCACAACACGCACTAATTTAGCCTGGAATAACCCCGAATGACTGAATGTTATTGGTTTTCTAACCTAACCAGATTGATAATACATCGAATCACATGATGTGAGGTTTTTAAGAGTATTTTGTGTATTTTGTGATGTTAAGCCTAACACACAGACCATTATGACATGTCTTTGTAAAAAGGATCGCATTTGAAACGAGATAGTCTCTAATGTTTTTCAGAAAATTATTGCAGTACTCATGACAATAATGATAGTTCGTAGTAGCTGTTAGAATAACGAAAACTTCAGTTACGTAAAATATGCTGACAGAATTTAAGTTGAGTTAAGAATTTAGTTTAGTTTAGTTTAGAGCATTTCTTTTGTTTTGAACATTTTTCGCAATTTCGATCGATTTGAAAAGCAAACAAAAGTCATTTATGAGTATGTTAAGGAATGTGCTAAAAAAACTATTTAAGGGAAAACAGAAAAAAGAATAGACGTTTTTACTGCATGACAAGAACGCCATCAGCGCTAGTACTCAATGGCGATTTGCACTTAAGGCTCCCACGGTACGTAAAATACACCAGTGTGGAAAATAGATAGTGTGAATATTGTAACATCAAATGAATTCAGATTTACAAATTCCATATGTTTTTAGGCTTTCATATGTAAGTGAGTCTTAGAGACTTTTGCCTGTGTCCCTTGAACAGTTTTCTTATTAAATCAGCACAAACTTCATATCATGATCATTAATATTTTATGATAACCAGGGCATCTTCCCATGGAACGAGACATTAAAACAATTACATTTTTATCTGATTGACAATGTTTGGTGGAAATTAAAAAAACACATACGACTGACAAGGTCCCTTGCCTGTAAGATTGACTTATAAAATGTTTTAACAATCATATATATTCATATATATATATATATATATATATATATATATATATATATATATATATATATATATATATATATATATATATATATATAGTATTTCATGTATCCACATAAAATTTTATAAAGGAATATCATTTTTTATGCATCAATTTTCGGTATATACTTCAACAATGCTCGATACGTAAGTAGAGCTAGGTAGTAATCTATGAAAATATACTTATAGCAATTAAGCTACACAAAGGCTTCCGCGTGTCATCCCCGGGGGGAATCTTCAGGCTAAAATGCATGGGGTTATTTTGCCGGGTGTTTTTATATACACGGCTGGCTAGTTAACCAATCAGATTCTTTGTTGTTCTCTCAGCCAATCGCTGGCCTTCCCACGAACAAAGGTGTGGTTAGTGTTACTTCTTTGCTATATTCTTTTCTCTTGTTTTTTCTATAGGTTGGCTTATATCCTGTTTCCTTTGTTGTGTCAATATAATGGGTCAATTTATTTTATTTATTTTAACACGTGGTTCCTTGTATTACTTTTTTAGATTTTTATTTTTAAATTGTTAAGTTTTTGTTTTGTTTTTGTGTATTTATTTATATATATATATATATATATATATATATATATATATATATATATATATATATGATATAATTATCCACGGACAGCGTGGCTGAATATAGCGAGATTCGAAACAAGAACCTCAGAGTTCTCATTGTAGGATACCCACTCGGGGCTTGCACAGTATATGAAATAAAATAATTTGAGATAAAAAGAGTGACAACATTGTAACATTAATTACGTAACTGATGAAAATCCCATTAATGTTTTTCGAGTTTTCATACGTAAACAGGTATGACATATTTGAAAACAATAAAATAAACAGAAATATTGTACCTGTCTTTTTTTATTTAAAAGAATACATTATATTATAAATATCAAATTAATATAACACTAGCGTGACCCGTGTAAATTACACGAAATGATGTTTTTAATACTAATTATCTTGTTCCTAACCTATACATGTTTGAATTAAATATGATACCATTTGGACTTGTATATTTATTTTAAAATAATGAACAATACATGAAGCAATTTACAAAACTTCTTTATATACAATATTTCTAGTGAAGGTAATATTTCAGTAGCTAAACCTTACTTTGTAAATGTTTTCGATTAAATTAAATTTGGCTCAAATTCATGAATATTCATTTACTCCTCTCCAGGAGTTAGGCAAAAGGCCAATTTTATCTTACTCCCACAAGTAAGATGTAGCCCAAGGTCGGGTCGGGAAAGTGGAGTTTTAAAAGCCAGCGCTCGAGAAGGTGAGCACTCTGGCCATTAAAAATTGCCTGGTCAGCCCCGTTGGCATTCCCCAGTAGGGGCGCCTCAGGCAGTAGGCAATAAACTTTCTCCTTCCCGAAGATGGAAGGCAAAGCCTGGGAGGGTGGACCTCCTAGAACTGTACAGGACAGACCCATAGACCGGCGTAAATCAAGCCTTGAAGGCCAAGACAATACCAGTCTATGGGATGCAGTATCTTTCGGCACATATACTACACTTTGATCTTAGCCAAAAGGCCAAGCCAATTCATCAGTAACATTTTATTTACTCCTCTACAGGAGTTAGACGCAACGCCAGTTTTATCTTACTCCCACAAGTAAGATGTGACCCAAGCTCGGGTCGGGAAAGTGGGGGTTGAAAAGCCAGCGCCCGAGAGATCAGCACTCTGGCCATTTTAAAATTGCCTGGGCAGCCCCGTCGGCATACCCTAGTAGGGGCGCCTCAGACAGTAAGCAATAAACTTACTCTTCCCCAAAGAGGGGTGGCAAAGCTTGGGAGGGTTGACCTCCTAGAACTACACAGGACATACCCATTGACCGGCGTAAGACAAGCCCCGAAGGACAAGACAATACCAGTATGGAGTGCAGTATCCATCGGAACAGATACTACACTTTGATCTTAGCCAAAAGGCTAAGTATGCATGAGTAACATTTTATTTACTCCGCTACAGGAGTTAGGCACAAGCCCAGTTTTATCTTACTCCCACAAGTAAGATGTGACCCAAGCTCGGGTCGGGAAAGTTGGGTTTGAAAAGCCAGCGCCCGAGAAGGTGAGCACTCTGGCCATTAAAAATTGTCTGGGCAGCCCCGTCGGCATTCCCCGGTAGGGGCGCCTCAGGCAGTCAGCAATAAACTTACTACTCCCCAAAGGGGGGAAGCGATGCCTGGGAGGGTGGACCTCCTAGAACTGCACAGGACAGACCCATAGACCGGCGGAATCAAGCTCCGAAGGCCAAGACAATACCGGTCTATAGGGTGCAGTATCCATCGGAACAGATACTACACTTTGATCCTAGCCAAAAGGCCAAGTATGCATGAGTAGCATACAAAAATTCGGAAGGCCGTGACTTTTGAGGTAAGCATGACACACAAAATCACACACGCTATTGTATTAATATGTGCCTTCCCGGTCGTCCCCTCCCTACCTCTCTTCCCCTTCCCCTTCTTCTCGAAATGTAGAAAAACTATCTTAGAGGTTGGTTGGAATCGAACTATAAACCAGTCGGGCCGAAGTCAAAAATACTACGTCGGTAACCGTTGCGCCAAAGGGAAATATTTTAAAATGTTTCGAAAATTAGGTTAGTTGAATGTTTCTCAAAATCTAGGTGCGGCACACATACGCAGAGCCGGAAGCGTGACACACGAACACACACGCTATCGTATTAAAATATAGATAATTCATTAATTAACAAATAATATAATCCTACACGGTATTAATAAATAAATAGACCAAAATATAAATTAATAAAAAAATAACTATTTTATATATTATGCGTAACATCTATTTTCTGCGAACCTAGTGTCATCTAAGTAACTTCAATCTTGGGAGGTATCTTTTCTGTAAAGTGCTTTTGTTTCTGAGAAGGGTATTTCTATTGACCCTTCAAAATATTTGCTATCATTCTCGATTTTGTTAACCGTAAGTGTAAGACATACTGAAAAATAAATAACTAGGTTTTTAAAGAAAAATATTACATATATTATATGAACTATTTGTGGTGTTGTCTTCTCTTTCACTATTCCGTTTTTTTGTAATACTTAAAGTCTTATTAAATATCTATATACTTACTAGCAAACTAACATACACTTATATATATATATATATATATATATATATATATATATATAAAGATTTAGATGGTTCACTTAGAAAATATGTTATTCAGTGAAGACCGGGATTACGCCAATAAAAAGACAAGCTCGATGATACTCGATTACAGGGTACAGAGCATTTATATGTGATTTTTGAAGGTTTACCAAAGCAATCGTTCAGGAGACCAATAATCGCCATAAAATATTTTTTCTTACAAATATTTTTTATTCAAATAAAGGAGTTTTTTCTGACACGTTTTTCACTACCAAGCAGGTACTTGCTTGGCAGATCAGCAGGGAAATTAAGTATCTAGAATAAGGGTTTAGTAACCGACAATAATTGAGGTCACTTAAGAAGTGGAAAAAATTGGTACAAAGATAAAAAGGAAACAAAAAAAATGTCTTAGAAAAGTAGCTCGTACAGTATTTCTGCTACCAAGCCAACCAGCAAATAATTAGTCCCAAATGCATTCAATATATATATATATATATATATATATATATATATATATATATATATATATATATATATATATATATATATATATATAAATTAGCCACAAACACGTGTTTCGCAGTTATACGACTCATAAGCGTGGAGTAACCTAGCGATATTTGAAATCAGAACTTGATTAACATTTAGATAGAGTGCTTTCCCTTTAAAAGTATTGCAAGCAAAATAAACAAATAAATGGCATCCACAAAACAACGATATATTTAGTACAAACGGGAATTGGCTCAGTGGTAGAGCTTTAGCCTCAAAACTCTGAGGTTCTTGTTTCGAATCACGCTGTCCGTGGATAATTATATGATTTATATATATATATATATATATAAATAAATATATATGTGTGTGTGTGTGTCGCTCCACTCATCGGGTCAAAGTATTCCCAATTACCATTTAGGAAATACAACAACGTCAGTAGAGAGCCGCAAGAGGTCAAAATATCCCAATTTTTTCGACAGATTTGTATTTTAACTGATCGCTGTGGAGACGTGTGGAGTGATTGGCTCTGCCACAAGCGACTTCCTCGTCAGCCTTGATCAATTAATGACGCGTAACACCGGAGACAATCGCGAATTGTCTTGGCTTCACGAGCGCCTTTCTATCACCATTATTCGTGGACACGACTTGAGTCTGCTCTCGGCCAGCCAAGCCAGCCGGGCATTCGAAGAAAACTATGGACCGTGATACGATCATATATAAGGGATAATGATTTCTCGATATAGTGTAAAAACAATTTTAGGTAGATTAGTTTAGGTTCTTATTCTGGCAAAATAAACTAAGAGTAAGTGAAAGCTCAGGGCTTATATGCACACTACTAACTACAAGACAGTTCTCTATTTGTGCTTACAAAGAGCTTTGTATTATCGTTATTTTTTCTTATGATTCTATTTTCCGAAAAAGGTTATATGTAATTATTCACATACATATGTCTTTTTCTGTATCAAATCTTTTGGGTGCCGCTAGACAGGTAATTACTTCAGGCAGTAGATCTAACCATTCGTTTCTCTGGCAGACGACGTTATGAAATGAAAAAGCAATGCTTATATGAACATTGTTAACTACCGTAGAGTTCTCTATCTTAATGATGTTACTGAAATATAAAATCTACGATCGCACTTTGCGATTATACAGTCGATGGTCTCCGATTTACCGACACAGTAGTGGACACAATTAGATAAACTCAACAAACATTAATCACACACCGTGTCATTAAATCGATAACATTCCTGCCAACACTAACGTAAATTATTTTGGTATAAAACTAGACATAACTCACGACACAGAAATATCTTACAACAAGCCAAATAAAGAAAACCCATATATCTATATATATATATATATATATATATATATATATATATATATATATATATATATATATATATATATATATATATATATATACATATATATATATAGAGAGAGAGAGAGAGAGAGAAAAAAGGAAAGAGAGAGAGTTATATATATATATATATATATATATATAATCTAGAATCGTGCATTTCTGCATTAGTCATCTTCTTTCTCGCCGTTCCCATTCTTGTTGCATAACGAAAAAAATAGTATCTTTACTTCATCATCATCATCATCATCATCATCATCTATAAGTCTTATCAGTTGTTATTATATACGTAAATAGAATACCATCCAATGTGCGTACATGTTTGTGGAGTGTACAGACACACATGCAAAATAGGTCGTCACTCTTTCTCTAAATGCTAACATAGACATTAAAAAATGTTAGAAAATGGTTAAATCAACACATAGTAAAGGGCGAGAAAAATAGGTAATACTTAATAAATATATGAATGCCTTATTCAGTTAATTATATACCTTAAACAAACTAAAACTACTTTTTTCAAACTGAACTCGGCCCTAAAATTAAGATATATCTTTGCATGTATTTTGAGTGGATATATATATATATATATATATATATATATATATATATATATATGTATGTATATATATATATATATATATATATATATATATATATATATATATATATATGTATGTATATATATATATATATATATACATATATATATGTATGTATATATATATATATATATGTGTGTGTGTGTAGGAAAAAAGCTTCAGAGTAAAAACGTTGATACATACATAATAACATTTCTTTTTATTTGAAACCCCTGATTTGTAACAACTGATGACTTAATACATATTGTAGTCCATATAATTTTTATTCTAATTTTTTCATGTTAACTTTCTTCATGTTTTTTTCTACTAAATAGTCACCGTTTGTATAGTTGCAGGAGCCACTAGATGACAAACAATAAATTTATCGCTTGGTCGATAAGTGCGATCACACGGGCATTGAAAACAACCGGAAGTTGAAGCAGAATATTTATTCAGTATTTGTTTACATTAGACTTAAAGGCAGCCCCGTTGTAGTCGCAAAGGCGGCAGCTTCGCAGTATTTTGTACCACATATAGATCACCATAGGAAAAAATCTTTCTTCATGAAAGTCTCGCATCAAGAAGTACATTCGTTATTAACTCATATTTCAATCTGCTGTGCCTATCTTGGTTTCGTTAGGGTGTTCTACGGCCTTCTAGTTTTTCTGTTAGAATATTATACTTCATACTAAAACTATTGTCTACGAATTATTGATTATATGTCTCTGCTTTTGATTCTCATTCTTAAGTAGTGATTCTATGCTGGTTTTGTTAAATCACACTTTTTCGATATGTTTATATTGGATATCGATTTTCTGCTGATATATACATGTATATATATATATCAATATATATATATATATATATATATATATACATATATACATATATACATATATATGTATACATATATATATATACATATATAAATATATATATATATACATATATAAATACATATATACATATATATATATGTATACATATATATATATGTGTGTGTGATTTCGCTGTTCTATTTATATAAAGGAAATTGAAATAAAAGATTCAGCTAAGAGCATTTAATCTTTAATGCGTATGTCGCTGCCTTTGATGTCTCTTAGTCTATCCTTTCATTTATTGAAGGCGTATAAAACAACAGTTCTTTCATTTGTATTGGCTTAATCTATTGATTTTGCCTGAGTTTATACTTTTACTTTATAAAACAACGCTTATCTTATCTTTGCGTTTCACCTTGAAGTCATTGTTTTTGATATTTTTGAACTGATACTTAAATACATGCGTTTTTTTGTAATCCCTACCAAGTTATATATCATATTGCCAGTTAGACGTAAGGGGGTACTGTAATTATCGCACAGTTTATAGAGTCATCATAAGTGGGCAGTCGCGAAGCATTTAACACTCTGCGTTTTGAACAGTAAAGGAAACAGTTAGTAGGAAGGTAACTCCTAAGGGGTCGGACGAAATACACGATTAGAGACAATTGAGTATTGATTTACTCCTCTCCAGGAGTTAGGCACAAGGCCAGTTTTTATCTTACTCCCACAAGTAAGATGTGACCCAAGGTCGGGTCGGGAAAGTGGGGTTTAAAAATTGCCTGGGCGGCCCCGTCGGCATTCCCCGGTAGAGGGGCCTCAGGCAGTAAGCAATAAACTTACTCCTCCCCAAAGAGGGGAGGCAAAGCCTGGGAGGGTGGACCTCCTAGAACTGCACAGGACAGACCCATAGACCGGCGTAAATCAAGCTCCGAAGGCCAAGACAATACCAGTCTATGGGGTGCAGTATCCATCGGAACAGATACTACACTTTGATAATAACGGGTTTGCCTTGTTTGTAGTCGATGAAAGAAGACGGTGTGTACATAGCAAAGGAACAGAACTCAGAATGGATAACTCAATTTCTGCTGATTTCACTTCTCAATCTATAAGGATTTTTTTCGCAGTAATCGCTTCAAAATTTACCAAATACCTACTCTCAAATGGATATATCGACACTTCCGTACAAAACGGTTGTGTCTCTGGAACAGGAGGTCGCCTTGAGCATAAACACATGCTATTAGATACTATACAAAGAGCTAGAGTATACAATACAGACTTGGCTGTTATATTGCTCGATTTTGTTAATGCATATGGGTCTGTGCCTGATAAAATGGTTTCACTATCCCTTAAAATGTACAACATCCTAGGGGAAATACGCACTATGCTTACAATACATTTTGATTTGTTCCATATGCGGTATACTAAGGATGACTACACCACAAATTCGATTTGACCTGAGGTGAGGATTTCTATGCGATGTACAGTGTCACCTATACTTTTCGATTTAGCATTGCATATGATTCTCAAAGCCCCATAAAGCAATGCAAACCCTACTATTGCAGGTGGAGAATTCCAAATGACACTACTGAAGGTTTTTATAGACGATATTACAATCCTCACATAAACAAGAAGCTGAGACCCGCAAGTTTCACAGTATAATGTATGAGCTGATGATCTGGTATCGAATGACCTTCAAACCTAAGAAGTCCAGAAGTCTCTCTCTCAGTGAAGGGAAAGTAATCAGGATATCTGCTTTGAAGTGAGTGATCAGAAAATCCGGACCGTCTCAGAAGAGCCGTGAAAAAGCTTTGGTAAATGGTACGATGAAACCTTGAAATACACTAAGCAGATTAAAGTGTCATTTTCACTTTAACAGTTGATGAGAGTCTAAAAACAATCGGTCGCTGTCCACTGCAAGGTAAATACAAGGTATAGTGTCTTTAACATAGGATCATCCCAATTCTGTTATGACCTCTTCTCGTATTTCATATCACTGTGGGCACAGCTGAGGCAAGAGAAGCGAAGATCAGTAATGCGCGAAAATGGCTAAGTTTGCCTCGAGGATTGTCTAACGTAACATATATCGTAAACAGGTGAAACATAAATTACCGCTTAAGTCTATTGCAGAGGAATCCAAAGCTGAGAAAGTCAGGTTCTAGATTATGCTAATGATTCCAAGAACACGGTGGTAAAAGCAATAACACCTTGGAAAGTCCACGATGCTGTAAAGGAGGCTAACTAAAACCTATCTCCCAATGAAGTGAAACAACTCACTCAAACAAAATAGTCTGGGCTGGGAATGACCAGCATTACAAGGTGGTCCACGGTTTCAGTCAAGGATCGCCGAAACCTGGTTATAAGGAAATAAGGAGCAAGGAAGAAAGCAAAGCTCACTTACATAGAATGATATTTGAAATATGGCGCCGCTTAAGGTTGAGCTACACAATACACTCTACGTACGACGTGCTTTCGTCAATGCCCAACCTCGTCAAAATTGAAGGAAGAAGAACATTCAACCTGTCGTTTATGTAAGGAAAAGCTCCAAACAATGGAACGCGTTCTTAGTTCTTATCAGATGGCTCTTGCTAATGGTTGATAAACGTGGTTGCACAACAGAGTACTAGATGAACTGAACACGAATATTAGCAGGCGTAGGAAGCCTCAAACAGCGAACAACAATCCAAAAGTTTTTACAGAGGGATGAAAAGTGTGGATCGTGTCTAAGCACCAATAAACAGACGACATCTAAACTTTTAAACTTATTAACACGCGCTTGCAATTGAATGAAACGCGCAAATACTTCAATGAATTTTAACGAGGTGTCAATGGCTGTTGCGTCTTCCGAAATAAATTATAAAATTTGAACAGGATGAAAACCTGTTCGCAAAAGAAAAGATTTCTAAAGTGTTGAGAAAAAATCTTGCCCTAATCCAAATCCTACCCTAAAACCTAACTCAGATCTAAACCAAAACTCTTAAAGAAGCAACAATAATAACAAGTAAATAAAATCCCTAACCCTAGCCCTAACCCTAACCCTCACCCTAGCCCTAACGAGGCCATCACAAACAAAACACTTACTTGATTTACTTTTCAATTTAAACATTTTTTTTTGAATCACTGTTATTTTCTCGTTAAAAAAATAAATGTTTCTTTCATACAATTTGACTAAATGTATTTGATTTTTTTTGCTTTAATTTTTGCTTGTTTTTTGCCGCTTATAAATCCAGCCTCGTTTGTTGTTTGTTTGGACACTGGTAAGTTAACCGACTTTTTATCCGGCAAGGTTTGTTTTATAAATGTACCTATGGTTCTTTACATTTGCTGTGAATACAAACTTACCTATATATATATATATATATATATATGTATATATATATATATATATATATATATGTATATATATATATATATATATATATATGTATATGCATATATATATAATATATATATACACATACATATATATATATATACACATACATACATATATATATATATATGAATAATTTTTTATTTAAACATGTACAAAATAAATAAAAAAGAATACAAACTCATTACTAATACAGCTCTATATTTTTATTGAGCACTCTTTTATAAGCCCGGTTTGATTCCCTTTGCATTTTTACCCTGAGGATTTTTACCCTACTTGGATTACTATATATATATATATATATATATATATATATATATATATATATATATATAATGAAAATAGTTATTCACGGATACGCGTGCGTTTCGCCGTCATTAAGGATCACAAAGGTTTGGAAGTAGTGCAATTACCGTTTAAGGCACGGTGGCAATCGCCAGGATGATCGATAGTTATTATCGATTTAAATGCGTATACATTCATTCTTAACCATTGTTTTTTAGCAATAGAGACACATTGAACTCATCTTACGTTAGTCATTCACCTTGAATGTTATAAAGGGTTTAAATTGCCTCCCTTCCACTTTTCCGTACCTCATATATAGGAAGGTCTACATATAAATATTCATTTTTTTAATTATGAAAATAATTATCAACAGACGTGCGCGTCTGTTTCGCCGTTATCACGGCTTATTAACGTGGCTATGGATAAACTCGAAACCGGATCACGGAGATTGTGAAGCTGTGCCGTTACTGTTTATTTAAAATGGATGTATATGGTCGCGCCCTGTGACTGTCTGAGGTTGTTACTTTCCTGCCCTTATGAGAGTCATAAGCTTGAAACGACGCTGTACGTAAGTAAAATATTAATATATATATATATATATATATATATATATATATATATATATATATATATAAATATATATATGTATGTATATATATGTATATATATATATGTATATATATATATATATATATATATATATATATATATATATACTTTATAGTTGAATTCTAATGACCAAAGGAAAAGTCAATCCAAACCCATAATTGTCATTTGTTCTTTCAATCTCTTTATTTACATAATTTGGCGAATACCTCTATTTCTTATTCGTCTCAAAATTAGAATTCTTTTTTTTATTATTTTGATTTAAAATGTAATACTTTTTTTAACTCTTACGCGCGTTTTAAGTCAAGAGAAACATACGGACTTTAGTTTAACTTTGCTGATGATCAGAGCGGTAGTTCTTTTTATAGTAATAGGAAACATAGTATTTCTGGAATGAGGAACATTGGAAAAGTTTCAGAAGAATTCTTGACAAAAATAACGGCAACGAAAAACACATGAAAAAAACTCACATGAAAAATGGTGACAAAAATCCAGGACTCCCACCCCCCAAAACAACCTGGCTCCAGAAATTTGAAACGGCTGTTTAAACTATATATATATATATATATATATATATATATATATATGAATAATAAATAGTTGTTATTGTTTATTATCTATGTACGTATACGTTTCGTCCTTTTTAATAATCGGGATTCATCAGCATAGAGATATGACTGTTAACAACCGTTCATGCGATTCAACACCCCGGACTATGAGTATTTTGCAACTCAACTCCGACGCATTAACCACACGGCCAATTTTAAATAGCGAATACACTGTGATAATTTAACACTTATCGGCGGCTTAACGTTTTATAAGGAACGATGCATTTAAAGCTAGTGACGTCATGCTGTGTTAATACTATATAATAATATATATATAAATATATATATAATATATATATATATTATATATATATAAATATATATACTAATATATATATAATATATATATATATATAAATATATATATATAATATATATATAAATATATATATATATATATAAATATATATATATATATATATATATATAATATATATATATATATATATATATATATATATATATATACATATATATGATAGACATTGGAAATTAGTCACACACTAATGTCAGTGTTTGTACTTCTTATTAAATACCTATGAATCAGTTTAAGCTCTTTCTTGATATTACTGGTTTTACTTCCAATGTTTATAAATTAACTTACACTTCAGTTTACTAATCAAAATATTAGTTTGGTAAGATATAAATGAATGATATCGATTTTTGACCTTTGATTTGAACAAATAATATAAATCAGTTTACAGCCAATTTAATTAATCGAAATATTCGTTTAATAAATATAGACTGTTTGACTTCGTTAGTCCAAATGCTTATAAATCAACTTGCAGTTAAGCTTATTGGTCGATTTGTTAAATTCATCATTAAATAACGACGTATAATTTCAAATGATTATAAATCATTTCAATCGCAACTTTATTCATCGGAATTTTACGTAATTTTTCTATTTCACTTTACGATTCTAATTTGAAACTCATAAATACTAAAGATAACTAAGCAAGAAAGTAATGTCAGTGTTTGATCTCCAACGTCAATGTTTTAGTACCTATATTACACTGCATCTGAAAGAAAATACACACACAGACATATATAGGATAATATTATTATATGTAAATCTATTAAAAAAGTAGAGTATGTATCTGTCTGTCTGGCTGTCTGAAGCCGAAACTCCATCAGAGTAATATTACTATTTACTTAGTCTGCCGGCTTCTATATATATACTACTACAAATACGACCGTAAATACTATACGCATTTCTTAATTTACATAATGAATTGCTTTTACACTTCTAATAAATTAGTATTCGCAAATATACACTCATGATTGTTTTCTTCAGATGTCCACATGTATTTACGCTATTTTGCTCGCTAATAACTTTACTTATGAATTATAATTATTTCTTGTATTAATTATATATATATGAAATGAGTTACGTAGTTAATCTGTCTACTGCGAAACTGATTGAACAGCCAGCGTTACTGTATTAAATCGGTTAACTTCCTTCTGATTCTTCAGTATAGACGCAAGACGGGCGCGTAATTTAAAATGTAAACAAAACGCTGGCATTTACCGTGTTACTTTTACTCTGATTTTTTTATTAACACATTCGGAGTTTGTTTATGTTCTTAATCTTATTAGCTATTATGGTTTAAAACACAAATTTATTGAATCAAATTGTGTAATTAAAATAATAATTGACTTAAAAATTATTATTTAAAAAACACCCAACCACACATTATAATGAATTATGTTCAGGTACACTTTTTTTTTCATTTACAAAACTATTCGTGTTTATTGTATTTGATTTTTTAATAGTTTTATTATTGGTACACCTTTTCAGTTTCACCTTTTACGCAGTAAAGCTTTTATTTACAAACTGTTTTTATTATTTCGT
The DNA here is from genome assembly GCA_963556195.1 of Sepiola atlantica. Lineage (NCBI taxonomy): Eukaryota > Metazoa > Mollusca > Cephalopoda > Sepiida > Sepiolidae > Sepiola > Sepiola atlantica. The sequence goes on along the minus strand of OY744553.1, from coordinate 18,475,693 downwards.
GTTGTACTTATTAAACTAAAAGATGTGATTTCTTTTTCTTTTCTGTCAATAAAAACATTAACACATTGTACTGGAAACCTATATAATTGATTTTAGCATCAAATTGTTTAATTAAAAAAAGGTAATTTAACAAAAACACACACATTCTAATGAATTTAATTTAGGTAACCTTTCTTTCCGAGAGCATTTAAATAACTAATCGTGTTCACTGTATTTGATATTTTTGTGCTTTTTCATTGTAGGACCCGCGCTTACTTTGACCCCGTCGTTAGGGTTAGGGACAGGGTCAAAGTCAAACTCGAGAGCATTTAAATAAGTAATCGTGTTCGCTGTATTTGACTGTTTTACTTTTTGTCTTTATTTCTTTAATTTTTACTTAAAAATATTAATATGTATGGGGCGGATAAAAAAACATTATGGGGTGGTCAAAAAATGTTTTTTTTTCTATTCTTAACAAAAATTATTTCTATGTATGGGGTAGGTTAAAAAACAAATTGGGAGGGGACACTTTTTTTTTGTTTAACTAAAAATAATTCTATTTATTAGGGAGAGTAAAAAAAAATTGGGTGGGGTCGAAATTTCTTTTTTCTTTACTTTAAGCTAAAAATATTTTTGGTCGGAAACAAAGAAAATCAATGTCTAACCACCCAATAAATATATCAGTTTACGGGTGAGCGTTCTTTCCTGACGCAGCAGCCTAGCAAAAATATGCGACGGGAAGGAGCATATATTTGCTAGTATATATAATAATATAAACATCAGAAATGTTATATATAAAAGCTCGACTTCGTATTGAGCACTTTTGAAAAATTATTGGTTTTAATTTCATGTTATAAATATATTTAAACTTAGTTAATATATATATATATATATATATATATATATATATATATATATATATGATTATTTTTATTTACACAGCCATGTACAAAATCTGTTCTATTTGATATTGAGCACTTTTTATAAACCCGGTTGAAATTCTTTGGATTACTACCCTGTGGATGTTTTACCTGAATTATTATATATATATATATATATATATATATATATATATATATATATATATATATATATATATATATATATATAGATAGATAGATAGATATATAGATAGAGTGTGTGAGAGAGAGAGAGAGTGAGCAAGCAAGGGAGGGAGAGAGATAGAGACAGAGAGAGGGAGAAAGAGGGAGAGGTATATATAGATAAATAACAGGAAAATAGAGATAATATATATACTTTCAATTATAACCTATCATGAAAGAATTGATGCTCGATATACGGGATACAGTAATTATCTCGACAAGTAAGAAATCAGAATAAAAGTTGTAAACGTACAATACCTATTACGTCATCAGTTAAAAAAACAAGGTGTTTAAAATAAGATAAATTTATTTTTCCTCCCTTAAGACGCGCCATTTCAAAGGATGAGATTTTTGTCGTCAGACGAATACACTCAGATAAGTCGGTAAGGGAATCTACCAAATGTTGAAATACGTTGTTTTGAGCAACTGATTACGTAATAGATATTTTTAATTTACAATTTTTATTCCCATTTTTCTATCGCTCTTCCTCTCTCTCTCTCTCTCTCTCTCTCTCTCTCTATATATATATATATATATATATATATATATATATATATGTATATATATATATATATGTGTGTATATATATATATATATATATATATATATATATATATATATATATATATATATATATATATATATATATATATATATATACATACAGTTTTAAGATGGCATATTTAAAATATGAATCGTTTTATGTCTACTAAAATGTATACTAGAATTGTCCATACTGCATAAAGCTAATATCACTTATCCATGCTAAGTTACAATCTTCTAGTGGTTTAAGTTTCAATCCTCAGTACGGGCGATATTAAATAAAATATTCACTTAGAAATTCGGTACAGATTTACGAGTTTAACACGACTCACCTAAAGAAGGTCGGAAATTTGATCGCTAAACATTGTGAGAGTAACATCCAAGCTTAGTTTTCATTTATTGATATGAATTCACGCGTCTGTTAACTGGTTTCTCAAAAAATGTCAAATATATCTTCTAACGACGCTTTCAAAACTGTAGTAACACCCACACACACACACACACATATATATATATATATATATATATATATATATATATATATATACGTTTTTTGTGATATACATATATAAATGTTTGTAATGAACGATCCTATATCGTAAACTTTATGCGACAGTTTTCGCATGTCTTCGGCAGGTGTGATGGGTGGATGTTATATACGACCTCCCTTCTCCCACCCCAAGTTGTCATCTTTCATGACGGAAGCCTGCAAGCCGTCGAAGGAAGTTCTGATCGAGTCGTTCGCCTCTGCAAACAACGAATAGAAAAATTATCAGCGGAGTTGCAATTAATGTACAAAGCATTACTACTAGTTGACTGACACACCCAGCTTTTGTTCATGACATACTATGCACACTTATAATTCTATGAGGTTTTTTGTCAGTAAAAGATGAACAATTCTTCTACTTTTCTCACTCATTGTTTACCTTGAAAAGTTGGTTTTGATAGCTACGCAATATTCCACTAAGTTTTACAGTCATTGATGGCACTATAGGTTATTTAGTCATGGGTGCGGGTTTAAGCGTGTCGATACTGGTTAGAACCCTTAGTAAACGTAGGATCTCCAAGCGATATACTTCCAGTAGCACTGGAGGTATCTTAACTACGTAGATACGTAGATCCTTTGCTTATTTGTAAAACGACCCAAATCTGTGTAAGGTCGGCCCAACATTTTGTTTAATTAATTCCTTAGTATTTTAACCAGTTTAATGTTTTCTACTTAACATATTACAGTATACGAGTCTCATTGGCCACAGCGTTCATCTTATTTATACAATTACACATATCATATATATAATAAATCTAATCTAACTCCTCAATTTAATTCCTATTGGTTAACCCCTTTTCTAATAATTCCCCCTTTTAATCCTGACTATCCACGTTCCTAGTATTCTATTTAACATAAATACGTTTTTGTCTAAGTTCGGTCAACAAATAATTCGACCATTTTTTTCTTGACTCGTCAGGAAAACAGAAAACATATACGCCTAGATTTTAATTTCTTTGTCCCGGCTAAGAACGTGTCCGCGATCCGACGCTGAACACAATTAAAATACTCAAACGACAATCTCATCGCTGTAGATAATTTATTTTCTACTTTGCTACGCTTAGGATTAGCTGCAAGTTATTATGTATGAATTTTTATTCAAGCATGTTCAAAGTCTGCTACACTGGCATGTCCATGTTATAGATCTACAACTAGAGAAGAACCTTTCTCCCTGGACTTCGCCGAAAGGATTGGATCACAAAAAAAAACTTTCTGCCTGATAAGACTTCAGCTCTTGATAGCTGGATATCGATAACATCGACAAGCCAGTGTAGCAGACTTTATACATGTTTGAATAAAAAATCATTCATGTATATATATATATATATATATATATATATATATATATATATATATATATATATATTGTAGTTAATATTACAACTAGACTGCATACATTTTGTGAACCGCTTATATAATCCCCCTCTTTCTCTTTTTTCTCATTGTGTCAAAAATAGCGATTTTCAAAAGATTCGAAAAACTGTTACTTACAACTTACTGTTTACATTATGTTGAAACACAAGTTCTCGACGGTTCAACGATGTTAAGAAACGTTAAATATGCTAGTACTTTGGTGAGTAAAATTTAGTAAATCGAAAGTGCCGTGAGTTTCTATGTGGACATTTCCGCAATGTTACAATTTTTTGAGTAACCGATGAAGGGGATATAGGTGGTTTAAAGGAAAAACTAAGCCATTACGGTATTGTTTCAATGTGTGTCTATGGGTGTTGGCATTTAAACACAGTACTGGACTTATACGCATCCTCCCCCAAAATTGAAATCTTGCCAATAAAAATATTACGTTGCCTCATATTTTGTTGATATTTTCATTTGTATACTTCTTTTATTGAATGTTTTCTAATTATATATTCGACCTCAAAAGCAAACCAATACTATAAGTTAAAAAAATGAAAACTGAAGGAACTTTTTAAGTGCTTTATTCGATGACATAATGTTGATGTAATATTGCAAGCACTCAATGAAATGTTTAAGTGTTTTCTACGAATTTCTTGATAATAGAAATGTCATATTTTATTTGTAATGTCACAGGGGTTAATAGACACCGTATGAATCCCATTTCTTTTTTCTAAATGTAGTATTTCGTTTCTCAAGAAAACATAAAAATCGATATTAAAACAAAGACTATGTATTATTGATTTTGTGTATTACGTGGGTTAGCCAGTAAAATGCATGTTCGCCCACAAAACAGCTGTGCGTCTCTAGAAATTCAATATTCATAATTTTATGATGCACATATATATATATATATATATATATATATATATATATATATATATATACTAGCAGGAATCGTGTTCTTACGTCGTCCGGAGAAATTGAGGACACCAAGAAACTCCTGCTCCCACCATTTAACCTCATATTACTATTGGTATTCTTTTTAAAAATTATATATATATATATATATATATATATATATATATATATATATATATATATATATATATATATTCAAGTTCAAAATTGAAGTAAGTAAATCTGTTTATTTGCTATCCATAGATGGCCATTCTAACACAGATCTCACGCTATTACTGTAAAAGCTTTAGTATTTTGTATTTCTTTTAGCATTTTGTATTTGTCACGAAAACTATCTTTAGCTAAAAAAAGCTTAAAATACACAGAAAATATCAACTCTCTGTAAGTATATATTTACTTTGTTCAATTGTCTGTTCGATTGCAATTTCTCCTTGTCTTTTTCCAGAATTTTCGGAATTGTTTTTATTGAACAGATAATTATTAGTTATACAGCACGTTTTTTTTGCTCCATATTTCCTTAAATTGTCTGGTAGGCTCCCTGTAATTTCTTAGCTTTTTCTGCCTATTGTGAACTGCTGGGAGAGTGAAATGTGTTTTGCATGAATTACCCAATGTAGTGACTTTTAACGCGTTCGCTCTTTTTGTTTGGATGAGTTTTTTCATTTATATTTACATGTCGTTTATCTCCAAATATTGTCTGCGGTTGTCCTCATGTTGAAGATTTAGTTGTTTAAACAGTACCCAGATGAATTATATTCCAAACCCATGGACATCTGTTTTAAATATATTGTTCAGGTAATTGCATACGCTAATGATATGGTTTACTATTTCGTCAATTTGTCCACAAAGTTAACATTTACTGTTTGCCTTGGTTGTTTATCCTAGTTAATGTGTAGTTCATTATCTAGGGCTTAAATATCAAGCGATGTTCATGCGGCTTTAAGTGTCGATTTCGTTTCCTTTTGCAAGAGTCATTTCGGTGGCCATGTATTTTTGTGTTTCCATTTTGTTGTCAGTCTTATAAATCGTCCATTCTTCTTTTTAGTGCGCTCGTGGTTTTGTATTTCTCATTGATCATCTTGCTGGTGAGTTTGGCAATCAAACTCTTAATATGTTGGGTTAAGTATTTTGCTAGTCGTTTTATCACATCGTCCACGCAGTTTATAATATGTATTAATTATTTCCACTCTCATTCCCTTGAACATTGAGTTCACCAGTATTAATATTCGGTAACAGTGCGTTGTGCATAGTAATCCATTCCCTGGTTCTTAATTCTCGTATCTACGGCACCTTGGGTTCAGTTTATTAAGAGTACAAAATATCTTACTGTTGATACTGCCTAATATTAAACAAAAAATATTAACTTTATCTTATATAATTTACGTTTACGAAGCTTTGTTGGTGTTCGTAGGGTTTATCTTTTAATAATCTATTATATCTCTGTTAATTCGATTATGTTCGCTGCCAGAATACGCAGATATTAATAGGATATCTCCTTCACCAAGTTCCCTTCCCACCCCTTATTCATGTATTCTCCTTCTCAATTTTCCATCTCGAATTCCATTCTTATATCGCGGCTAAAAATGCCGCTTAAGTTTATGTGTTTCTGCCATTTCTTTTTTCGGGGGAGGGGGGGGGGCAGAGGTTTAAGAACATCTACATCCATGAGGTGTTTTTATTTCCATTATATCCGTAAATATGTGTCCCGCATTGCATCTCTTGAGTATTTTGTTGAGTGGCATCATAGCAATGCCGAAGATCAGTGGGGATAGATTGTCTTCTTGACAAATGCCTATCTGTATTCTTATCTCTCCGAGGTGAAATCCTCCAGCTGTCAGTTCAAATCTATAATTTACCATTGCATTTTCAATAATGTTGCCAATTTTGTGTGGTATTCTTTTTAAATATGTGTGTTTGTGGGATTGAGTTGTATGCTTTTTCTAGTCTATCTATGCAATGACTATGTTTTTATCATGATTTATTACTTCGCTCAGTGCCATCTGCCCGATATATCGCTGATCATTTTTGTGTTTGTTTTCCGATATGATTTCTGATATTTCTAGAGTAGTAGTAGTAGTGGTAGTAGTAGTGGTAGTAGTAGTAGTAGTAGATAGAAAGATTTCTGCTATAAAAAAATATCCCATGTTGATTCTAAGCAGGATTTCAGTTTGCAGTTGATTTCGTTCCATTATTATTATTATTATTATTATTATTATTATTATTATTATTATTATTATTATTATTATTATTATTATTATTATTATTATTATTATTATTACTATTATTACTATTACTATTATTACTATTATTATTATTACTATTATTATTATTATTACTATTATTACTATTATTATTATTACTATTATTATTATTATTACTATTATTATTACTATTATTATTATTACTATTATTATTATTACTATTACTATTATCATCATCATCATCATCATCATCATCATCATCATCATCATCATCATCATCATCATCATCATCATCATCATCATTATTTACCTACTAGGAGTTCTCACTCTGGTTAACATCCGTGATTGCTCACTGATAGTAACCGATGATCTTCCCTGGAGTCTAAGTTACAACAAGTCAACCCAGATATCAGTACTCTCCACCTTTTTAGATACTAATTTCATTGACTTTGCGTTATCACAAAAGCCACTTACCATTAGTTTCACCCTTTGTATTATTATTATGATTGATGTTATATTATTATTATTGTTGTTCTTCTTATTATAATTGTTATTATTATTATTATTATTATTATTATTATTGTAATAATAATACTAATTATTATTATTATTATTTTTATTATTGTAATAAAAATAATAATAATAATATTAATAATAATAATAATAATTATTATTATTATTATTATTATTATTATTATTATTATTATTATTATTATTATTATTATTATTATTATTATTATTATTGTTGCTATTATATAACCAATAACCTTTGTAAACGCCAGTAACTAAATATCTTTAAAACGTTTCCCGAAATACGAAAATTGTTTCAACTCGTTTTTACAAACTTTTACACGATTTTCTTGAAAATATTTAAACAACCAATACTTTTTTCATGTTATACTCCTCTCTCGAGTATACAGTTCTTTTCTCTTTATCGTGTAGGCAGATGTGCGTGTGATGTATTATTTAATGGTGTACATGTGTGTGGGTAGGCGTTTATGCGTGTGTGCGTGTCTCCTTCAATGCAGCCTAAAGATTATACGATGCTCCGTACTTTATGCAAGCGTGTTTTACTCTTCTTCAACGGTTGGTGGATTTGTACTTGAGTCTTTTAACGTATGCGTGCGTATGTGTGTCGTGTTTCTTTGTCTCTATACGTACGTGCGTGCCGTGGATTTTGGAACTCAATTCTTTACTCTTACTTCTCATTTTACCAACATATTCAGTGCCAAACTCAAATTCAATTCAAACGAAATTTATTTTGTCTTCTTCGGCATATCACCCCGTTTCAATTCCATCTTTGCGTCTTCGTCCTGATACGTCTAGTGTTGTGTCATGGACTTTACTTGCTTTGTTGTATCTCGCTTCTCGGTCGTTGACCGTCTTAGTTAAGTGTATCCGTGAACAAACTTGTTTCTCACGAAAAAGGCAAAGATGGAGACACACCTGGAGTTGTATTTGTCCTTTCTTTAGACCACTTTTGAGAAAGAGAGAGAGAGAGAGTTGCCGTTTTCCAGCTGAGTTGTTTTTCAAGTTTTCTTACTTAAAAATCATCTTATCTCAACTTGACGACAACGGGGATGGCTTATTTTCGTCCAACCAGACATAACTCAATATTTAAGATCATATTTAGACACGTCTACTCGTCTCAATATCCAATGATAGACTAGCTCAGATTTTCGTCTGAACAACATCTGACGTCACGGTCATTTTGTTCCGTCAACCAATCATATCATCGCGTTACACTCGTTTTTAGTTTAACTGTTACATAACCTGTCTTTTGATCTCTGTCCTCTGCCTGTCTGGTGTGTCGTCTCATGAGGAATGCATCATGCGCGAGAACATATTTTTTTATCAAAATATATGCCAGTCTAATTATGCAGTAAATTTATCAATTTCAACCAATTTGTAATTCATAGTAGCGAACGCACGCGTTATTAGAAATATAGGGTCCCTCATCATTTAACATTATTACTATTATCATTATCATAATTACTATTGCGGTTATTATTATTAGTATGATTGTAATTATTATTATTATTATTATTATTATTAGGATACTTGTTTTTATTATTATTATGATTTTTGTTGATGTTTTTATTTTTACTATTATTATTATTATTATTATTATTATTATTATTATTATTATTATTATTATTATTATTATTATTGTTGTCGTTGTACTTATTTACTCGCTAAGAGTTTAGACACGAGTCGTTACAAGTGATATATCGCTTGTAAAAATCTAATTAATAAAAAGCCTCGCCAGGTTTTCAGTACTCTCCGCGTCTTACCATCACGATTTAACCTTCTTTAGTTTTCTCGGACTAACTTTTGACAATCGTCGATAGTTTTACTGCATTTGAGTGACAATAAGCCTTCCCAGTATTCCAGTGATTTCTGTAGCTTTCTACTATCTATGTTTGGTATATTCATCCTATCACTTCAATAAGATCTACTCTCTAGTAGTTGGTGACACTGTGTTTTTACAGGGGGCAAATCATAGTACTTTATATATATATATATATATATATATATATATTTGTTATTACTTATTATCTATGTGCGTATACATTTCGTCCTTTTTAATAATCGGGACTCATATAGAGATATTACTATTATGTCATTCGAAACCCCGGATTACCAGTATTTTGCAACTCAAATCCGACGCCTTGACCACACGGCGAATTTTAAATAGCAAATAAACTGTGATAATTAAAACACTTTATCGGCGGCATTAACGTCTAGAGCGTTCTACTTTCTTAATGGAAGGAACGATGCATTTAAAGCTAGTGCCGTCAGGCTGTGTGAATACTACACTTACAGTGCTCTACTTTTTCGAGGAGCGACACATAATGATAAATATTTGCTATTGTTTATTATATATGTACGTATACGTTTCGTCCTGTTTAATAATCGGGACTCATCAGCATAGAGATATGACTATTCACTACCGGTCATGCGATTTGAAACCCCGGATTATAAGTATTTTGCGACTCAAATCCGACGCCTTAACCACACGGCGGATTTTAAATAGCAAATAAACTGTGATAATTTAAACACTTTATCGGCGGCATCAACGTCTAGAGCGTTCTACTTTCTCAATGGAAGGTACGATGCATTTAAAGCTAGTGCCGTCAGGCTGTGTTAATACTACACTTACAGTGCTCTACTTTTTCGAGGAGCGACAAATAATGATAAATATTTGTTATTGTATATTATCTATGTACGTATAGGTTTCGTCCTGTTTAATAATCGGGACTCATCAGCATAGAGATATGACTATTCACTACCGGTCATGCGATTTGAAACCCCGGATTATAAGTATTTTGCAAATCAAATCCGACGCCTTAACCACACGGCGGATTTTAAATAGCAAATAAACTGTGATAATTTTAACACTTTATCGGCGGCATCAACGTCTAGAGCGTTCTACTTTCTTAATGGAAGGAACGATGCATTTAAAGCTAGTGCCGTCAGGCTGTGTTAATACTACACTAACAGTGCTCTACTTTTTCATTTGTTAATGTACCATCTGACAATGACACGTGACAAGATGTGCATCAAATCGTCTTAATGGTTTACAGCAATTGAAGTGAATCTTATGTTGCAAATTTTCCAAACAATTGAAACATCTGAAGTGCATGTGTTGATATAGCATTGCTTTCTAATAGAAAACATAATGTTCATGCAAAGCAAATTCTTTAAACGTGTTATTCGAATCCTGTCCTGTCGGAAACAACTGGTAAGATGGTTGGCTGACTTTAAATGTGGGTTCACAGTCACAGATTATGATAAACGCTCATGTAAGCCAAATTCAGTAGTTGTTCAGCAAAAGATAAAAAGTCTACAAACTCAGTTTGATCGATCGTAAATTGAAGGCAGTGACATAGCATAGAAGGTGACGTTGTCAGAAGGCAGTTTATTCACCATTTTGCTTTAATATTTTTCGATGAAAAAGCTGTGTTAAAAGTGAGTTTCGCGTTTGCTCATTGTTGTTCAAGAAAAACGACGCGTCTTCGATTATGAGCGATGTGTACAACTTTACTAACGAAAGAATAAGGATGTTAGGCTTCTATTGTTGACAATGAATGAAACCGCAAAGACCACTTTCTGTTTGTTTAATTGGCAGTCAACTGTGTGGATGGCAGCAGCTGACAACCATCCAAAGCGACAAAGGCGAAAAAAACATCAAGGGCAAGGAGCTAGTCTCTGTATTTTTTTATACGCCCAGTATTTGTTCATTGAGTGCACTCAAAGAGTAGAACGATCAATAGTTACTGTTATATAACCTTTTTTGTGCGTTTGAGGAAGGAATCTCCCTAAACAGCCGTAGATAATAAAAAAAAGTGGTTTTATACTAAGAAATACACCGTGTAACAAGGCGATTGCCACTATGGGACAATTAAATGAATTGCCATCGGAATTAATTTTTCACAATTAATTGTGCCCCCAGCGACTGATGGCTGTTTGCACACATCAAAAGATTAATTTAGTTAAACGATTAGTTTGCTCTAAAGAAGAAGTGATATCAGAAAATATGACGCATTCCGAGGTCAACGACACATCGTTTGAAAAAATGTCATCAAATTATTAAAGAAAGGTTGGAAACATTCTTGTTGATCGAAGCCAATTTTGCTAAAAGTACTGCTTTTTTAGTAAGGACTGGAATGTATTGGTCAGGATGATGTCTGAACGCAGAGTAACACCTTAATTTTGATGGGCATCTATCAGAAGGAAACTCACTGCTTTAAATTGTAACAACTTGCTTATCTTTTTATTTCTGATGGCAGTCTTTTAGACTGTAGATCGTTTTTTGTAAAGCGTTCTCACACTTAGAAAAGTCTTATACGCAGACATTACTAGATATCTACAACATCGTGTTGTTTTTACATGAATAAGTGGCAAAGAGCAGTCTTCAAATACTGTTAACAGCTGTCATCATCATCATCATCATCATCATCATCATCATCATCATGCCAGCATCATAATCCTCATCACCACACTACTAATAAAAGTATATGTATACAATATGAATAGTAATATATATGATATAAATATATCTTAATATGAAATATTAAACTTTGATTCCGACTAGCTAATTTTTATTGTTATACAATGTTATTGATATACTAATCACGAGTTTATTTTAAAAAAATAGTCCCACACGAATAACTCGTATTATTTAAACATTTTTAAATTAGTACGGAAAAATCAAAATCATCAAGAGGAATAACAAATTATTTATAAAAAATATACAATATATATCTCCCGTACAACGGAAATGTAAATATATATATATATATAGAAATCCTACAGGTGGCCTTTGCAATTAGAAGCGTGCGTGTCACAAATATATATATATATATATATATATATATATATATATATATTTGTGTTATAGTGGAATAATTCCAGGAGGAAATCCGGGTATGAGAGCTCAATGTAGTAAACAGAGCAATAATAAAATAATTGTCGATGATTTCGTGTTATTATATTTTATATATATATATATATATATATATATATGAGGAAAAATAGAAACAATGTTTCAGACAAAATGCGAAACACAAATGGAATTGAGGATAAGCGAATGAACAAACTAACACAAATATATACTCAAACACATATAAAAGCTCTACCAAGATATTTCAATTGCTAGAAAGCAAACCTTGGAGATCAGAAATGTTATATGTGTTTTAGTTTATAATTTTATTTGTTTGTTGATTCACTTATCCTCAATTCCATTTTTATTTTGCATATATATATATATATATATATATATATATATATATATATATATATATATATATATATATATATATATATGTTACAGTTATTACTGTAAAAGTGTATGTAGTATACGTGATCCTATAGACTTGTTTACCTCTTTCAAATTTAAAAATATATATTTTGCAAAAAAAAAAATGTTTCAAATTTCTTTCTGCCTCGTTTGCTATTTAACTAAAAAAATATATGGCCGTTGGCCTTTTTTGATTATTGATCGTATTTAGAATATTCATGTCTGATCGAAATCTTTGAAAAACAACAAGTTGACGTAAACAATGTTCACTGATTTTCAATGGTTTTGAGTAATTCTTTATCACTATAATTTTCATCATAATTTGCGATACCCAGTAGAATTGCATGGTGTCAGACGGTTAAATATCCATGCCGGGTTTCCTGAAAAGGTCATTTAGCAGGAAAACCCGTGTTTGATACTGACACGCACATGGCCGGAAAAAAAAACAACACAACCTGATTGGTTGTCGGAAATAGAATTATCGTTGATTTAAGTCAAGCTATTTAGTTGCGTAAAACAAATATGACAGATTGTCAGAAATAAAATATATGGTGATTACAACCACCTAGAAACCTAAGCGGCAGAAGAAAATACCTGATTGCCGAATAAACGCTCTGAGGGTAGGGCGAAGTGCTACAGGTGGCCTTTGCAATTAGAGGCGTGCGTTTCACAAATGGTTATATACTATCAAGTAACAATTTATATTGTCAGTGTAGTGGCGATTTCAGCCCGAAATAAAATCCCGTCTAATTCCTGTGCGTTCGCCATCCTTTCTCACTAACTCACACATTCGTTCACCGGCCCCGATAATCTATATAATACTAAAACTCTATTGTTCTTGTATGTTTGCAATCAGCTTTCAGCTTTCCGGTTTTCAACATCCGGTTGCGCATGCGTAAATAGCATCGTCTTCAATCTGTTATTCCAATTCCGTTATTCTCTATTATGATTAACGAACGCATGAAATTTTTCATTCTGGAAATTTTTAAACAATTTCATTTAATTTCATCAAATTGTTTATTTGTTTTCTTCACGGTTAAAAACATTCAACGGGAGGACTTCGTAAAGTCTGTCGCAGTTTCAAAAAAACTCCTCCCTTTTAAAAAACAAAAACAAACAAACAAAAAAACAACACTCATTATTAATATCAACCATACTAGCGGTCGGTGAACGAAACCACCTCCCACTTTCCCTCTCATAGATTTCACCACTCCTACTCCCTCTGTTTTCGTTACGTACGCGAGAAAGCTGAATCGGTAAATGCACACATTTCTATTACATTAAATAGTGTTTCCTTTTGTTGTTTTTTAAACAGCAAATACTTGAATCATATGTTTTACACATATTACATCCCCCAAAAAAACAATTATAATAAACAGAACGACTCATAGAAATCTATCTATATTCTTTTTTCATTTTAATATACTTTCATAGAAATGCTTCTGTTATGTAAAAAAAAACTATTTTCTTTATGCCACAAGTGTCACGCTCATACATGAATTCCATAGCTAATATAACAAACTGACCCAACGAGTCACGGGTGGTCTAGTAAAGATATATAATTATCTTTTAGATATCAGTGTGCCGTCATTCTGTTCAACACAGCAGAAATATAAGAAGTTTCAGAGTCACATATATGTAGATGTTATTTTATTAGTCGTAATTATTCACTAGTTAGTCAAATAAAAATCGATGTTTCAATTAGTCCGTAACACAAACGGTAAAATACATTTAGAAAACACGTATACACAAAATACATATGTCTCTCCCGGAACTGTTTATGCAATAATTATCTATCCTCACCATACACACGCACACACACAGACACACACAGACACACACACACACACACACACATATATATATATATATATATATATATATATATATATATATATATATATATATATATATATATCACTGCCAGCCTTTAATGTACATAGTTCAACTTCAATACCACTCTCAGTCCACGGAAGTATTTTCAAAATGGCCCGAATTCTAAAAGTTACCTCCGAATCAGTGCGTTCCCCGTACGACTGAACTTAACATCTCTCTATTGGATTTACTTACTTCTGGAACTTTTTATTTTGCTACCTTCACGAAAACCATTTTTTTCCATCTGTAAATCTCCTTTCATTGGATACATCATCAACGGACATTTACCAACTGGGCAGACCCCATATCTTTTTTTACACGCACTTTCTCACTCTCCATTACTTAATATTTTTCAAATTTTGAATTTTTGGCTTTTCCACTGCCAACTTATCTATTTATGTAATTCCTCTGATGATAAGATGTTAATCTTTGAAAAACCTTGGCATAAGGAAAGAATAATAAACATATTTTTTTACCAAGTATACCTTGCATTGAACAATCGAAATTTAAATAAATTTGTCATTCATACATGTTTACTCCTCTTCTCTCATCTACCTTTTTACATATACATATATATATATATATATATATATATATATATATATATATATATATATATATATATATATATATATATATACATATATATATACTACAAAAGCTTCCTGAATCAACGCGGCTTTTTCCTTTATCTTATAATAAATTAATATCATAAATTAATGAAGTAAATAATTTCGTTATACGTTTCTGTCTATCACTTTCACACTCTGTCAATATATTGATGACCGCCTTTCCGATTTCATACGCTGCGCATCCTTCAAGGTTAAATCATTTGCACTTCACTATTTGCAGCCTATGGTTACAAAACTAATTACAAAACTCGAGAAAGAGATTGTCTGTTACTTACAGCAGAACGCAGCAATGTCGCCACAACAATAATACTTTTTAATCTGTACTTGTAAAAGGAAAGTGGGATATTATGATTAATTGTGGATTTAGTATGTTTACTTTTTAAAACTGGACCTACTAACTAAACTCAATTTGTCCATCTTCAGACAATCTAATCCGAGATTAATGAGTGACAAAACGGGCCATTCGTTTTGTAATTATATATATATATATATATATATATATATATATATATATATATATATATATATAGAGAGAGAGAGAGAGAGAGAGAGAGAAAGAGAAAGAGAGATAGAAAGAGAGACAGAAAGAGAGATAGATACGAATGATGACTCGAGTCCAGGTTTCGAATTGTGCGACCGGCAGTACGGTTATATATGACCACGCTGATAAGACTTAGTGATTAGACATGTGGATAATATATATTTATAAAAAAACTATCATTTAAAGCTCCATTTACGGCGATCACTTTGGGAGAAATATGAACAGTTTATGGAATATGAACTCATCCACTATTGCGAAAGTTCTCCTCTTTTCACAAGATTCAATTCTCCGTGAGTATTAATATTACTGTATGTATAGGGTTTATTTTCCTCCCATGAATGCGGTTGTCACGACGGGCTGGTGGATACTAGTGTTGGATTAAAGTCAAAGGTTACTCGGTGTATGATTGTGACTCCTGGTACGGTATTATGTAACAACATTGATGATCTGTAGTGATCATAAACTATATGTCTGTAGATATATATATATATATATATATATATATATATATATATATATATATATATATATATATATATATATATATATAAAGTGGTGTACTAAAAGCGAACTTTCAGGAAAGTTAAAACCTATTGTGAAGAGTAAACAGCTCAATATCCAGGATAGAGCAGGTAGATATAAAGAAGAATGGCTTAAGGAAAATTTAACTTGAATAAATTGACTTTTTGCGGAATATACCTTGCTCTGAGCAATTGAATTGAATTTTGATTTGGCTTTTGCTTCTCTAATTCCTTTCCATTTTTCTTCATATATATATATATATATATATATATATATATATATATATATATATATATATATATATATATATATACGTTTAATAATTTTTGTTATTTCAAATACAAATAATCCCGAGGATCGCCGGCTCTCAACAGACGAGATTATGTATACTTTCATTGGTATTTGCCAATAAATAAATACGTTAAACTTTTCTTTTAAATACATGATGTTGTGTATTTTATCCGGATGATAAACTTAATTTAATAACAGCCCCTGATCCTCGGCATTCGAACATGTCAATGTGATTTTCATTTTTTTTCGATTTTTCCTTTAGATCAATGTATCATTTCATCCATTTTTATATGACTTCACGTACGGTATACCTACTACCTACATGTATTGATATAGTTTCAAGACATTATACGTTAAATTAAGTACATCTTTATGCATAGTGTATTATTTTTGATAGTGCAGTATAGACATATGCCTGTATATGTACGTGTTGATATACACATACGTATGAGGATTCCTGATCGTCAGATGATGAGTTGGGACAGGCTTGGTAACCGTTAATTATCATCCACGTTTTGATTAGATAGCATAAGAGAGACGTATAACCAGTTTAGATAATATTTTGGCCTCAATAAGTTCATATAAAACTAGCAAGACTAGTGTCCCAGCGTAGCACTAGTGAAATCGAAAATAATTATTTAATTAAAAAAAAGTAAACAGAGTATCAAGCAACCCATCTGAGTTATTGCTATGTTTTTTTTATGCTTAGTTGTCCTTTTTCTAAGATCAAACACTGCATGTTCTCTGTCTGAACATGGCGCACGTGGGCCCTTGCCCTGTCCGGTCCTAATCCATCGGATAATTTAAGCAAGTCGAGGGAATAAGATACCCTCCTTTCCCTACTGGTAATAGAAATCTTCCAAGATACCAACTGCCCACATTATTTTTTTTTACTTCGGCCTCTCCCAAATCGCATTTATCTTGTAAGGACATCACTCATTATCTAAACTCCATCCCATGTTTTCTTTTTTCCTCCCACTTTGATCCTACTCCTATTTAGAGATTGACCTGCTTGTTGTCGCTTCTGAACAAACCGGAAAACAGTGAGCGGTATATTCTTCACACAGTGTTGGGAGAGAGACATACATACAGTCAGTGAGAATTGGGATATTTTAATCGTAGCATAGAGACTATTATAAAAATATTGCAAATCAGCTACACTAGTGCTGTACATAACAGCGACATGATAACTTTTGCCGTAAGTTTCAACTGGATAAAAAGATGTAATAATGTAGAAAGCGAGAGAAGGGGGCAGACAGACAGAGAAAGTGAGGATGCCGCAATCCTAGCATAGAGACAATCATCATAAAAACATGGCCAGTCAGGGACCCAAAAATACCTGCCCCTCTCCCACCAAACAACTGAGGATGAAGAATGTGTTCGCTAAACAAACACAAAACAAACGTTTGCTCGAATTTGAAAATGTCATGAAGGAAAACTAATATAACATTTCCGTACGATAAATCCTGCGTTCAATTTTACAATAGTGGTACTTCACATTATGATGATCATACTTATATTGTTTGTATTGTCATGAAATAAAGTTCCGATTTACTTCATAATGACGTTAAAATCGAACGTTAATTCGGTATTTTAATCGCTGACGGGCATTGTGTTTTTGATTTTTTATTTTAGAATGTTTTTAATAAAAGTTGTTCAATTATAGAATTTTTGATAATGAAAAAAATGTAATAATGTTTACGAGCGATAAGTAATTCGTTCAATACTAGATGAAGTCAAATAAATGAAATGATGAAAAAACAAGTAAACGGATGAAATAAATATTTGATATGAAAATGTTTATAGACTTATTGGTTTCTAAATGAAAATAATTTTATTCTGCCTAAAAGATAATCCCGCTGCTTATTTTGGTTTGAGGGCATGGTTTTCCACACTAGCTAATTTCCTAGCTACGAGTTTGTGTCCTATTTGTGTTATTAAAATGTATATTAAAAATAAAACACCCTAAAAACTAATTTAAATAAGTTTATTAAATGCATCCAACACAGAATAATCTCGTGATATTGTATTTTTATTCGCGTAAGAAGAAATTATTCTTGACCAAATAATGTTTAATTAGTTTGGATAGCGTAATTTTTCTACAAATAATATTTTAAATAAAAGAAAAGCAAACAACTATTTCTATCGAAATGTAGTATTTTTCTCTGCCAAATAATCTAAGATAACATTTATGTTTATTCGTAATTATAATTGTTTTATTTACTATAATGATTGTTTTATTGATTATCAATAACGTAGGGGTCAATACATGTAGCCAGTCAGAGAACTGGATGAATGTGTAACTTGAAAAGAAAACTACTACAACACAAATGATTCTAGAAGCTCTGAGAAGAGTTATAAAACCTTGGATAAAAAAGCTTCGAAAACAAACTACGAAGAATCGGTAGAAATGTTGCCACTCAGACTCCAAGGAACACTACTTATTATTGCCTGTAAGAAATTACTAATAACGGTATGACATTTTCTAGCGAATAAGTTATATGAAAAGTTCACAAATCAACCAAAATCATCAGTTTAAACTGACCGATCACAGGAAAGATGAGATAGTATAGCGCCGCGTAAACGCAAATCAAAATGAGATACAACTTGAATATATGTGTAGATTAAATACACGATATATCATGAAATAAATACACGATGTATCATGAAATAAATACACGATATATCATGAAATAAATACACGATATATCATGAAATCGAAATAGATATGTAAGAACAACCCCGTAATTTTTCTCCCGACGGCAGATTATGGCAGAGAAATTGAAAAAAATGTGAGGAATCAAATCACATTCATTTTACTATGAAGTTTTCTTTTTCATTTAAGTAGATCTTTTTTAATTTGTAAATCCGGTTTTTATTGGCAGTACGTTGTTTTCTTATTATTTAAAACTCAACTGTTTTAATATCTTGAGATAATAGAAGTTATCCAAACACTATAGTAAATCTGCCAATATTATTCGTTAAAATGTATTACGGTATTCAAATGATGTTCTTTTGTTATGATCATTTAAGAATTTGTCAAAAACAAAATAACAGGATAAGATTTATTTGAATTTTGAAGACATTTACGAGTTACATATTTGAGGTTTAAACGATGTTCTTGACGCGATACAGGTGCCAATGTTTGACTTTAATAGCGACCGCCAAAAGCATATTCACATAAAGCGATTTTTTTTTGCAATTCTAAAATACGCGGCTTCACCCGAAGCGGAACTGGTAATTTACTGCTTGAATGATTTTCCTGCCTAACATTATCTATAATACTATGGGGGAAACTATGAATTTCTCTGTTATCATTTAATGTTAAGGTTGACGGAGAAACAGATTAACATCCACAGATCTTCAGCGAGAATCGCCCTCAACGAGCAGGACTTTTACAACAGTTGCCTTCAGCGAGCTTACAATAGAAAAAGAGTAGAAATGATCGGCCGATTTCTCGTCAAACTTAATGAGTGAATAATAATTTAAGATTGTTGATGGATAGGTTATGTGGTTACTTGGTACGGAAGAAAGTGATGATGGAGAACGTTAGTTATATCTGGCCGCATCTGACTTAAATAGAATATTGAACAAAGAAAGAGGGTTACCATCTTCCATAAATAAGACCACCTCTCAACAACTAAATAGGTATGCACTTTTGTTGAAGGGAACACTCAAACACAACGATGATTGTGCAGTGGGATGGCTTCTGTCGATAAACGAATGCTGTATCTAAGGAGTTTATTCTAGCCGGCCGCTCATAGTGAAACGGCGACTAGGAATAACATCCTATCAAGAGGTGATGTAAACGGACACTTATTTGGATTGTTTTTTGGGGGCGTGAAGATACGTCTCCTTTCCTTCAATAACTACAAGGAACCTTTTCAACCACCGATTGTCATGGCAAATAACACCCTACCTGAGAGTTCATCATTCAAACTCCTCGGCCTAACCTTCACAGGTAACATGAATTGGAACAAATACATTGAAGACATTGCCAAGGCTGCCGCAAAGAAGGTTGGCTCCCTCTACCGTGCTAGTAAACTCCTCACACCTGACATCATCCTGTATCTCTACAAAGCCACCATCCGCCCATGCATGGAGTATTGTTGTCACATCTGGGCTGGTGCATCATCTACTAGTCTCTCCCTCCTTGACAAGGTCCAAAAAAGAATCGCCAACCTAATAGGTCCCTCACTGTCAGCCAAGCTCCAGCCTCTGTCCCATCGCCGCAATGTAGCATCCTTGTGCTTGTTTTACAAATACTTCAATGGATTATGCTCCGATGAATTGGCTACTCTGGTGCCCCCTCGACGGAAATTCACTAGACTAACCCGACAATCAACTAAATCTCATTCATTTACTGTGGAGGTCCCCAGATGTCGGAGAGCCTTCTACTCCAATAGCTTCTTTCCTCGTACTGCTGGCCTCTGGAACTCCCTCCCTGGCCCCTGTGTCCCCAACAGTACAGACATGCAGAAGTTTAAAACTAATGTAAACAGACACCTCGCTGCGCTGATCCCAATCTAGATTGACCACCCCCTACCTTCTCCCCTTTTCTTTTTCTCAGTAGCCCCTTACGTCTACAGTGGCGGCCTGCCTTGTTTGGGGTGAACTATGTTAAAAAAAAAGAAAAAAAAAGATATCGAATATGTTCCAGTTTCCGGGAACATCACGTCGGCAGCATTCGGGCATGTGACGTAAACACCCAAGAGATGCCGAGCCAATTAGCCAATCAGCTGTCGCTGGCATATGCCATGGAAGAAATGCGACGTTTGATCAGCGAATACGGTTGGAAGATTGTTTTAGGGAGGTTTGCGAAAACCATTTGTTACGAAACCATCGTCAGATCGGAGGCTCGGGGCATAACGTTAACTCGGCTGATTAATAATGATAATGTCAAAAAAGCCCCCCCCCCCAAAAAAAAAATATTGTTAAGTTTTAAGAAACACAAAAACAACTTTTTTCACGTGTTGACTGAATACAAAAAGAATGCAATAAAATAATAAAAAATGTGTTTATTAACAGTTGTTTAACTTTATTTTGTTCAAAAATTGAAAATAAATATTAACCTTGATTTCGCTATGTTTTGTTTTTTGTCATTTGCTATCTTTTTTAAAAAATAAAACTGAGAAAATACGACGTATCGAAGTTATTGTCTGTCATAATTCGCCTCCTATCTCTCGGGTGTTTACGTAACATGCCCGAACGCTGCCGATGCAAAGTTCCCGGAAAACTGGTCGATATCAGCATCATCTTTTTCCCCCCTCTTTCTCTCTTTCTCGCTTACTCTCTCTGTCTCTCCTTTTCCCTCTGTCTCACCCTCTTTCTCTATTTCGCTCTGTCTCTGTCTGTCTCAATCTTTCATTCTGTCTCTTTCCGTACATTTCTCTTTTTTCTTGCATCTGTCTCTTTCTTTCCCCTGTTTCTATCTTTATCTTTTTTCCCCTGTTTCTATCTTCATCTTTCTTTCCCCTGTTTCTATCTTTATCTTTTTCGTTCTGTCTTTCTGTTTATGTCTCTCTCTCATTTTATCTCAGTTTCACTTTCTTTGATCTCTGAAGTCTCGGCTGGTACTGAGTTTATTTTTCGTTCAATTGAAACCAAATTTTCACACACGAAGGAAAAGGGCAAACAACCTTTTACTTTAAAATACACTTTTTACCTATACTGGATCGATTATTTAACTACAAATTATTTCAGTATATAAAGTATGTACCCCTTCACTAAACTCTGTTTAGCAACTGACAATATAATTTAATAAATAATTTAGTATCTACGATCTAATAATATAATTATATTTAACCAACCAACCACAAGTTCCTAACAAAGTGACTCACCAATAATATTGACTAACATTCTACATTATACTTCGAAAACGTACACAACAGGTTATCAAGTTCACATTGCGTCGTCGTTAACAATAAAACACCCACACGTTACGAACACAGTATTTTGTATACACGCACACATACATTTGTACAACTGTAGCACATTTGGGAATTTAAAGGCAAATCTAAGCCCTACTATAACGTCTATTATGAATATTTATCAGTAGTCTATTGTCATTGCGTTTATCTAATAAGTAACGTGATGTGTTTATATGTCCGTATTACTGCGGTTATTCGGATCATACGATATTCATGTGTCGGACGTGGACGAACCAAACACGATAAAACAGCTAATATAACCGCGAAATAAAAGAAACGCACACACACTCATCCGTGATACAACGAAACAGTCTGCGTGTGGATGACTATATGAAGTCAATGTCTTGGGTACAGCTTTTTCGTAAGAAAATCGCCTATTGCCATTAGCTTCAAGGTATTACTTATTGGGTAAAACCAGTTCGAGCTCCCGGCACCTGTACACTGTTTACACTGAGATTGCATATACATTAAGCAAGTGCCGCTTAGTTGCACCGACTATCAGCACGACGGTTGAGTTTTCATGCCGGTTTGAGGCACTAGCTGGTCTAGCCACGGTAAATAGCTGTAATACAGCAACACAGACTGTATGTAGATTACTATATGAGCTCCTTTTGTTGGGTAGAGCTTTTACGTAAGAAAATCGCCAACTGCTATCAGCCTTAAGACATTGCCTATTGGGTAAAACCAATTCAAGCTCCTGGCGCTTGACAATGTTCACAGTAAGATTTCACTAACATTAATCCAGTTTCGCGCGATAGCGCAGGGGTAGAAGCGACGACTCTCAGCTCGGCAGTATAATATTTTTTTCTGTTTTCTGCGTCGTCTAGGATGTTGAACTTTTGATATTTCAACACCGAAAGTATTGCGAAATTTAATAAGTCAAATCTTGAGTTTTCTTTCTTAATTACAGGGCATTTTCTATTGAAATGCCAGAATAATTATGGTGTTCTACTCAAAAGCCCTCGGAGGTTTTCTTAAACAATGGTGACACTTCATACCATCTTATCATATGTATAGTCTCTGTACAACTTTACATATATTTACTTAGGCTTTAAAATATTATTTATAGCTTCATATATAAATAACATTTTACATTATAGTTATATTATTCTGCGATTTAATGTCAATTTCAGAGTAAAATATATTTTACTCATGTTTTTAAAAATTAATTTTTAAAAACTTGAAGCTCTAAAACTTATAAAAGTCTTCCGATGTGTATTTTTTAACTTAGTTCACCTTTTACAAGGTAAGTTGCCACTATAGACGTAAGGGGTTACTGCGAATTAAGGTGACAGTTTAGGGGGTTATCCTAAATTGGAAGCGTTGTAGGGAAAAAACTTGTCTACATTAGTTTTAAATTTCTGCATCTCAGTATAGTTGGTGAAACAGGGAGAAGGAAGGGAGTTCCAAAGTCAGGCAGCTTCAGGAAATAAGCTATTTGAGTAGAAGGCTCTCCGGCATCTGGGAACCTCTAGATGGTATTTAACTGATTATCGGGTTGGTTGAGTGTATTTACGTTGAGGGGGAACCAGAGAAGCAAGTTCATAGGGGCACATTCCATTGAGGTATTTGTAAAACAAACACAAGGATGCAACATTGTGACGATGGGATAGGGGCATGATCTTGGCAGATAGTGAGGGACCTATCAGATTAGAGACTCCCTTTTGAACTTTGTCTAAGAGGAAGCGACTAGTGGGCGGTGCACCAACCCGGATGTGACAAGAATACACCATGCATGGGCGGATTGTGGCTTTGTAAATATATATGATACTGCCAGCACGGTAGAGGTCTCCCACTTTATTTGCAGTAATCTTGGCAATGCATTCTATGTATTTGTTCTAGTTCATGTTGCCTGTGAATATTAGGCCGAGCAGTTGGACTGGATGGTCGGGTTTTATTTGCCATGGACATCGAGGGTTGAAGAGGTTTCTTGTAGTTGTTGAAGAAAAAAGTTTTGTCTTAGCAGCATTAAATGTTAGCATCCATTTATGACCCCATTTCCCTGCATGCTGGAAGTTACTTTCTAAGGATTCAGACATTACCTCGGATATGTCCGCGTCCGTTTCACCAAGGTGACGAAAGTATAACGCTGTGCCATCACCAAATATACCCATTTATGACACAATGTCATTAGCGAGATCGTTTATGACAATCAGGAACAATAAAGGTATAATGTTCGATCCGTGGGGTACACCTGTACTTATGTCATGTTTTTGGATCAACAGCTATCAAAGACAACCTGGATCGTTCTTTTAAATAAGAAGGATCTCATGATATTAAATATCCGTCCAGCGATACAATATGAATTAATTTTTATGGCAGTCTTTGTCAAAGGTTTTTGATATATCAAGCGCTACCGCCTTAGCTTCACCTACTATGTTCAGTGTGTTCTATATTGCGTTCAGATATGTCTGTTAAGATATCCACAGAAGACCGTGCTTGCCTAAATCTATACTGATTGTCAGAAAAATGTTTAGCATTAATGAAGTGACCAACTATCGATTTTAGCTCAAAGCGGGAGTAAAATGATGGGACGATTATTATCGGAGTCGGTTCTATCTCCAGAAATCTTGACGCCTGTTACCACAGAAGCAATTTTCCAGCTATCAGCTATTTGTTTTAGAGTTTAGAGAGAATAGGCGCCAGTTCAACAGAGCATTTCTTACTTCAAAGATTGCTTTTATTTTTGGAAAACAACTTATTTAGGGAGTATTTCTTATATTTATTTGATTTTCTTTTTACATTTGATGTTTGTGTAGTTTCAATTGTTGTTGCATCTCGCCAATAGATTTTCTGATAACATGTTTTTGACATCTATTTACTGGGATGTCGTGTGATTTGTAGCTAACGCCTGTCGCTATGACGAAGGATGTTCATATAATAAATGGCATTTTGTACCGAAATTGACATTAAAGCAGAGTATGATATAACCTTGATCTATAATTTTATTTATAGATTCATGTTAAGTTTTTTAAAAAAACTCTTTAAAGGTTGAGCTTCATTTTACTTTGGAAGTTGATTCTTATAGTAATCGATCTGTACTATATCACATAATTATAAGTATATTGATGAAATAAGTTATGCTTCTACTAATTAATATCTTCACATATTTAATCAATTGTTATTCGTAGACATATAAAGTCTGTAATTGATAAACTATTTTCTACCTATTAACAAGAATCTGGAAGATAATATTATTTCAGGCTAGAAAGTACATGGCAGTAATGGCACTTAAAGTTAAACTCCCTCCTCCTCCCACCCAAAAGTATCAAATTGAGGTTTCACCATCGATGAAGATTTAGGTCCTTTTTAAAACGGTTTGTGTAAACATTATTAAACGACGATAAACAAATCTGTTTATAAGTGAAAACTAATGCAGTCTATTTGTCACCGTAGATACGACAGAAGCGATTGTTCTTGGCACGCTATACTTCCTCAACAGCCTTAGACTATTATTGACACACTACTGAGTACAATTTCGAACTATCTGGCCCCATGAGCGCATCCTTATCACAACTCTACGAGGAAAGGCCTTCAGCCATCTCTCAGTTTTCCAAGACAGCATGACATTCTTATGTTTGGAATATATGCTTTTAGAATGTGGTAGTGAAAACAGATTTTCATGAAAATTTTAGTCATATTTTATTAAATGTCGAATTATGTATTAATTAAATAAGTATTACATTTTGTACCTCATATGGTTTGCTTACAGACACGATTATAACTTTTGTAAACGCTTCCGATCTTTAGAGCGGTGAGTCAGCCAATAACTGCAACTGATTTCAAAGCACGACTTATTAGTAAAAACAACAATGCCTATTCGTTATGAGCAGTTAAATAACGTTTTTTGGCCAAGATCAAAGTGTAGTATCTGTTCCGATGGATACTGCACCCCATAGACTGGTATTGTCTTGTCCTTCGGGGCTTGATTCATGTCGGTCTATGGGTCTGTCCTGTGCAGTTCTAGGAGGTCCACCCTCCCAGGCTTCGCCTCCCCCCTTTGGGGAGGAGTAAGTTTATTGCTTACTAGCTGAGGCGCCCTTACCGGGGAATGCCGACGGGGCTGCACAGGCAATTTTTAAACCCCACTTTCCCGACCCGACCTTGGGTCACATCTTACTTGTGGGAGTAAGATAAAAACTGGCATTGTGCCTAACTCATGGAGAGGAGTAAATCAATATTCGTTATGAGCATGGTATTTCGAATACAACAACAACCCAACTCAATACTTAATGCGTGTCTATTAAGTTGATACATTATTTTGTCTAAATATAAATTTACTGAAGAAAGGTACTTTTGTTAACGTAGTGTTTGTTTATCTCCCGTTTAAACAGCTGCTTAGATAGAAACCAAAAATGTTTTTTCGGCAATAGTTGACAAAACAAACTTACTATCGACCAAATTATCTCTTAGGAATGGCGCCACAACTTTATTATGCGCGTTTCATAAAATTCTACAATGGTGACTGATTTGGCAAAAAAAGAGTTCAATTCGGAAAACGGTAAATAGAGAAATAACCGACAGTTTCTCGTAATTGTAGATTGTACTGCCATTTATAATGAACTTAAAAAATACCCGCTTAGAATTGGTAAATTAATCTCCTGAACTGAACAGATTTGCACCACTTAAAAATAATAAAATAAAGATTCAATGATACTACACTTTATTTCTACAATCCTTATTCTAATTTTGATCAAAATCTATGACAGTATTTCTATTCATGAAAATATATTAAATAAACTAAATGCTTAATGTAAATGAGCGTTGTGAAGACATTTACATTCTGTGAATCTTGAATAATTTATGTCTTATCAACATGAATAAAATCCGAGGTTAATCTGATGTATTTGAATTTTCAAATGGAAGGTTTATCCAATATAATTTTCCTTTAAACCCCTTACAAAATTGTGCGAATATTTTTTAAAATGATGTTTAATAACTATTCCTTATAGAGGTCACTCCAGATAAGACATGAAACCACTTGATGTTAGTTGCTAAAAAAAGAAATACTACTTCAATATTAAAAACTAGCACAGCAATAAGTGTTACATGGATAGATACCGACCCAGAAAGCAGTAATTCTTTCCCCTTTTTCAGAAACATCGTTCATGGAATGTGAGGACAAAAGAACAAACTAAGGGAAGCAAGAGTTACGAGGATGGCGTCAATAAACCCAAGGCCCACTTTATTTTCACAAATATTGATGTTATTTGAATTTTCACAAAGGTGATCCATTTTCTTTAAACCCCTTTAGCATGAAACTTAATGAAAATTTGGACCACTTCACTTAGCAGCTGTGTTCTAAAATTCAGAATTATCTGATAATTAGTTTAAGAAGGAATCCTGTATGGATATCAATATATAAACACGCTAATTTACAAGATAATAGAGATAGCGGGACTCGGTGGAAATCCCACGATGCTTCGGCATCAACTTTCATTATTATTGTTAATAATAATTTATTTTGAAATAATACATATTAGTTTCTTCTCTGTAAAACAAATTGTCATTGTCAGCTAAACATTCTTTAAATAAAGAAAGCAAGTGTTTCTTTTTTCTTTATTTTAAATGATAGTAACTTCATTTTTTGTAGAACAATAAAAATTATTTATAATCTTACCGCCAAGATAATTGTCAGCTATGTATTCTTTTAATAAATAAAACGAATATTATTATTTGAAATTCATTTATTTAAAAATGTACAGTTTTTATCAGCGGGCGACATAATTTTGTTTTGGAACTATTCATTTTACTAAGAGTAACGTCGGATTTTTTTCCTTACTCACATCAGATAAATAAAAATTCACTTCCGGTTATCTCATTGGTTTAATGTGTGTGAAAGGTGATAATGTACGTGCGAACATTAAATGCGTCGACGTATTATTTATAATAATTTTATAAAATTTAACCGCTTACGATTGCATAGAAAAACTATGACAAAAACATATTTTTATATTAATTATGCTAGAAAATATTCTACCTCCGATCCCATATTTACGCTAGCCTAGGAGGATGATGCACCAACATAGATTACACTGCTTTCGAAAGGAGAAGATAATGCTTGGGTGTATAGTATCATGTCGAACGAACATATATTTCACTGCCCCCGAATCGTATCATCACAAAATAACATATACTACATTACCTCGCTCAATTGAGCATTAGCAGATGTGTTTTAAATTGTATAGAATTGAGCGTTAAATGCTAGTACAATAGAACATTTATAGCAGTAACAGTATAGTTTCGGCTTCAGATAAACAGATACCAAATCCTCTTGAGTAATTGATTGCGAGACTACTTTTCGTGTCTGTTTGCGCATCTACTTTGATAATTAACATTGAATTATTCTTTTTTTATTTACTATCAAACAAATATATATTGCAATATAATTTTTAAAAGTCTGATTTAAAAAAAAAATAATTACGAACTTAAAGCAACGGTAATGCATTTTTGTTTTGTTTTAAGCAATTCAAGCATTGACATAGTTTGTTCACGGTAAACACAAAGAGTGAATTACTGGATGTATTTTTCCGATGCTGCAATTAATTTCTTCGGCCATCGATTAGTGAAGCAGAACTCTTTTAAGACTGAGGCAATTTTAATTTATGTTCCTATGCAAAGTGCCTCTTTTTGGAGAGCTGCATTTTTCACCACAATGATAACCGACCTCGATTCTTACTGTATCTTTGTGTGGAAGCAAGTAAATAAGTCCTCAATAACTTATTAGAATGTAAATAATGATGTAGAATACCCAGCAATCCTCATGTATTAAGAGGTTGAGAGTTTAGGAAGTTATTGACATCCAATAATTTAATAAATAGCGATTAAGACAAGATTACTATATCAAAATCAGTTATAGTTTGGTCACATTAAAAGTTTAACGATACCGTAATAATTAAATTAAAATTTCGTATTGTATTTATAATTTAATAACTTTGAAACAGCATTTATTTAATGTAATACTTTTAAATATATTTATTTACTTACTGTAGTAACAAAGATAATTGATGCCTGTCTCCCCCTTGGAGTAATAATGGAATGTTCTACATTCGTGTATATTAAGAGTGAATGTTAAACACTATTTGTCGTAAGCAACAAATGGTTAAATAAAGCTTATCCTTAAGTTATATTCGGCGTCCAGTTTTTATTACAATTTATTTAACCATTCGTTATGGAACGTTACTTGAAACCCGATCGTCTAGACCTTGATACGGCCGACTCGGAATCTACTGACAAATGGCGGCATTGGAGAAAAATGTTCGAAGGATTCCTTACAGCTCTACAGTTATCTTCAAACGCGGCTTTAACAGGTACTGAGAAATATACCCTTCTTTTACATCATGTCTCTACTGCTATTTATAGAAATTTATCTGAATGTGAAAATTATGAAACTGCGGTGGACATTTTAGAAGCCATGTTTGTCAAGAAAAAAAAATACTATTTTTGCTAGACATTTACTTGCTACCCGGCGTCAACAACCAGAAGAAAGCCTTGAACAATACCTTCAGATTCTAAAGACGTTAAGTCGCGAGTGTGAATTTACAGCCTTAACTGCGAACCAAGCGAGAGATGTTTTTATCAGGGACGCATTTATTAATGGAATACAGTCCAACCAAATAAGACAAAGACTACTAGAGAATAAAAACCTAGACTTACCAACAGCTTATGAACAAGCTCTAACGTTGGACATGGCACAGAAGCAGTCTGTCTTCTATTTACAACCCGATATTTTGGGATCTGCTATCGTAGCCCCTCCTCTGCATGTTCAAAATTCTTCCATTGTCCAAGATGCTGCCACCCCCCTTTCTAACGATCACGAACAACTTATCACTGCCGCCTCAGCTGGATCCACATGCTACTTTTGTGGCCTTCGTATACATGCTCGTTCGTCCTGCCCGGCTCGAGATGTTAGATGCCACAAGTGTGATAAGCAGGGACATTTTTCGAAAGTTTGCCGGTCAGCTTCTCAAAAAAAACGTTCGGCTACTCTTGCTACTGTAGCACCAATTACAATATCAGCTGCATTCCCCGGCTGCCTCTCAAAAACAATCGTGAGGGTAAAAATCAATGGATTGACTATTCATGCGCTTATTGATACAGGCAGTTCCGAAAGTTTTATTAATGCCAGTATTGTAAAAGCAAATAAATGGGAAATATTTCCTTGTTCCAACCAAATATCAATGGCAAATTCATCTTTATCGTCCCATGTAATTGGATATTGCATGGTTAACCTGAAACTAAAAGGAAACTCCTATCAAGGGATCAAATTATCAGTAATGAAAAACCTCTGCTGCGAAGTGATTTTGGGTCACAATTTTCTAAAACAACATTCATGCGTTGAAATTCCTTTTGGTGGCCCCAAGCCAGTCCTAAGCGTATGTGGACTAGCAGCTGTCAAAGTGCGGCACCCGTCACTTTTTACAAACTTAACTCCTGACTGCAAACCAATAGCAATAAAATCAAGACGCTATTCAGAAACGGACAAACAGTTCATAGCAGCAGAAGTAACAAAACTACTTAAGGAAGGAATTATAGAGCCAAGTGAATCTCCATGGCGAGCACAGGTCCTCGTAACAGCCACTGAAAATCACAAGAAAAGGATGGTCATTGACTATTCCCAGACCATCAACAGATACACATTACTCGATGCCTATCCACTGCCTCGTATTGACGAAATGATTTCTAATATTGCAAAATATCACACTTTCAGTACTTTAGATCTCAGAAGTGCCTACCATCAGGTACCTATCAAGCCAGAGGATAAGCCCTACACGGCATTTGAGGCCTGCGGTCGCCTATATCAGTTCTGCCGAATTCCTTTTGGGATAACAAATGGTGTGGCTAGCTTCCAGAGGGTAATAGATGAAATAATCTCCAATGAAAAATTGAAGGGTACTGTTGCATATATAGACAATGTCACAGTATGCGGACATAACCAAGCTGAACATGACCACAACCTTAAACGATTCATGGCTGCCGTCAAGAAATATAATCTGACTTTGAACAGTGAAAAATGTTCCTACAACTTGAAAAGCATCAAATTATTGGGATACATTGTCAAAAATGGCACCATGACGCCGGATCCCGAGCGACTGAAACCGCTAATGGAATTACCAATCCCTGGAAACATGCCCTCTTTACGACGAGCCCTCGGTATGTTTGCTCACTACTCCCAATGGGTTGCGTCTTTTTCAGAAAAAATACACTCATTGACACAAGTATCTACTTTTGCGTTGTCCTGTTCCGCCATCAGAGCATTTCAAAACATGAAAAGGAACATTGCTCAGTCTGCCATTTCTGCTGTGGATCCTTTTATCCCTCTATTAGTTGAGACGGATGCCTCCGACTGTGCGATAGCTGCCTCACTGAGACAATCCGGTCGTCCTGTAGCTTTTTTTTCAAGAACACTTTCGAAATCCGAGCGACGACACTCTGCAATAGAAAAAGAAGCGTACGCCATAGTTGAGGCATTACGAAAATGGAGGCATTACTTAATCGGCCGACATTTTGAATTAATCACTGACCAAAAGTCGGTCTCGTTTATGTTTAACCCAAAAACAACGAGTAAAATAAAAAACGAGAAAATAGCGAGATGGAGAATGGAGCTTTCTTGCTACTCCTTTGACGTCACTTACCGCCCTGGTAAGGAGAATGCCGCGGTCGACGCGCTTTCAAGGGTGTGTGGCCTGGTAACTGGCTCAGATGATCTTCAGTATATACACAGGGAATTGTGTCACCCAGGTATCACAAGAATGATTCACGTAGTCAGGAGCAGAAACTTGCCATATTCTGTTGAAGACGTAAAAAGAATTACGAACTCTTGTCGGATATGCGCAGAAAATAAGCCCAGGTTCTACAAACCTCCTCCAGCAACACTCATTAAGGCCACACAGCCTTTTGAAAGACTTAACCTGGATTTTAAGGGCCCTTTACCCTCTAAAACTAAAAATAAATACATGCTCACAATAATAGACGAGTACTCAAGATTTCCGTTTTCATCCCCTGCCCAGACGTAACGGCTGCAACAGTAATTCAAGGCCTCTGCTCCATTTTTGCCGTTTTTGGAGTGCCTGCATATATACATTCAGATCGTGGGTCTGCTTTTATGTCGGACGAACTCAAGCAGTTTCTGCATGAACGAAGAGTAGCTGTAAGTAGAACAACTCCTCACAATCCTCAAGGAAACGGACAGTGCGAAAGATACAATGGTATAATATGGAAGACAGTACAGTTGGCGGCAGCAAATCGCAATAGTCCGATCTCCGATTGGGAAAGTCTCATCCCCATGGCCTTATACGCTATTAGGACTCTATTATGTACAGCGACAAACGCTACCCCACATGATAGATTCTTCTCGTTCCCACGACGAAGCTCAGCAGGCACATCACTTCCCTCGTGGCTTGCACAACCTGGCACAGTTTTATTAAAACGTCATGTTCGTCATAGTAAACATGACCCATTGGTAAGCGAGGTACAATTAATCGAAGCGAACCCTCAGTATGCACTGGTCAGAAATTCAGAAGGAAGGCAATCTACTGTCTCCTTAAGGGATCTAGCCCCAGCAGGAAATGTATATGAACGTAGAACTGCTTCAGATGGATATAGAGCTCCGGTTCGTGGAACAAGTCCGACCCTCTTAGGTGATCGTGTGCCAGATACGTCAAGTTCAGAGTCCCAACAAAACGAATCTGAATATACTAACAGAGTCGTCTCTGACTCTAGTTCGGACGACAGATGGGTACCACGAAAGCGGTTTCACCCAATATCTGAGACAGATACTCAATCTTCAGACACCAAGCGACCGAAGCGCCGTAGAAAGCGAGAGCGATTTGGAGCAAGATATTTTAGCCCTAAACCAGCCACACAAGACAGTCCCGAAACGTCGTCAGGTCCCGAGGAGCCTAGATTAGAAATGGATGTCGGGCACGAACAACCAAGACGCCCTCAAAGAACCCGCAGGAGGCCAGGTCGATGGGATGATTTTGTTCCCTACGAATAAGAAGATAGATGGGGGAGAATGTAGTAACAAAGATAATTGATGCCTGTCTCCCCCTTGGAGTAATAATGGAATGTTCTACATTCGTGTATATTAAGAGTGAATGTTAAACACTATTTGTCGTAAGCAACAAATGGTTAAATAAAGCTTATCCTTAAGTTATATTCGGCGTCCAGTTTTTATTACACTTACATAAATAGTAAATATTTTATATTACAAACACACAATCATTGAATAGAAATACTTTACATTTTATCTGTAAAAAAATAATTCTTTTTATTCATCATTTTTATTACTTTAATAAATAAACAGGCAACGTCGATTTTGTCCTTTTAGTTCATTAACGAAAACCAACAAAAAATGTTTAATTAGTTGATTTTAGATGTAATTTCTCACAAATTAGTTGACGTTAAGAAACGTAGTTTTTCGAGTCAGTGCTCATTATGCCGGTACACAATCTTTCCCGCATGGTAATATTCTATATTCTAAAAACAGTTGAGTATCAAACTATTTCAGTTTTAAATTTCCTAAAGCGAGGTTTTGCACCCCCGAAATATCGTTTTGTGCCCATGTCCTAATCGAATGAAAACCAAGGTGAATAAAAAATGTCATGAAACCTATTAACTAGTGAGTATGCCCTCTTCTCTGTCTTACAGTTACTTTCTTATAGAAAATATGTTGTTAGTCTTTCTTTGCTCTATTGTTATTTTCATGGTAGCTGCTCAATCACAACAACACTCGTCTAACTACCACCTCTGTCAATAATAATTTCCCTTACTCCCTCGGTATATTTAAAACTAAACGGAGCTTTGATGGCAGAGTCTGTGGTACACAATACCGACACACTGCTTCCTAGCTGACTAAAACATAGTCGTTTTCAAGTCCAATGTGAACATATCCTTGTTGTGCCGGCCTCTTAAACAATCAAATTCTAACCATTGCTACAAGTCATCAGGGTGTTATCACACCGGTCACTTTACACTTTCATTAACCTATATCCTCTAGTGGTTTGCTGGCTTTGATATGTTGTGATTCTGTAGTAAAAGAAAAAATGTACTGATATTGGATGCAGGTCTGTAAATAGTGTTTAAAACGGTATTTTCCACATAAGTCTAGAGTAAATAGAGAAGTGAAACAATCCATTAGAAGTAAAACTCAGGAATAAAATAGATGTGTAAAGATATTGTGTCACGGATAGGGCGTTCGAGGTGAGACGTGACGAAGTAAGAAGGAAACAATATTCGGCCGGGGGGCTGACTCGACTCGGAAGCCTTTTATTCGAAGAGCTGTCTTCGTTCAAACCTTCCGAGAATAGTTGTAAGTAAGGGGTGACTACACTCTCCCAGAATCTCCATAATTACGGCTTTGCCTGCAGCTTTTAAACCATGCCCATAATCGTTGGGCTTCATTGGGTCTGAACTACGTAATTTATTTGTGCCAATACAAGTTTCTTTAATCGCTCTGTTCAATAGCAACACGGTTTAATATACTATCTGCGTTTAGTGCTCTCCTCCCCCCTCTCCCTCTCTCTCTCAGAGAGAAGAGGAGGAAGAGGAGGAGGAGGAGGAGGAGAAGGAGGAGCAGCTTTACATATTATGCTGGTCTCATTTCATTTTGTGGTTTATTTTGTTTATTCCCGTAATAAATTAATAGTGTATTTAATAATATTACCCATTTAGGCATGAGCGTAACCAGAAAGCAATTTCAATATAGTATATTGTCAAAATAAATTATAATATTAAATATTCCACGTAACATGTCTCAGCTATCTTCATTATTACTCATTCCCAGCGTATGGTCTGGAAGTGTGACGGCTGTTCAATGGTTAACGATACGGACTGGCAACCTGTGTGTGTGTTTCAAGTTCGTTCCACAGAAACACTTTCACTTAGGATGTTGACAACCTTCACGTGACCCCTTCTGTAAGTATCTGATCTATTTCTAGAAATAATTCTAGCTAGAAAGATATCGGGGAAAATAATGGCAGCAATAAAATCATCTGAGTCTTACGTAACGAATGACTGAAGCGTATCGTATTAAAACAGATTATGAAGACTCCATTAAAATACCACGTTGCTCTCCACAACAATTTGTATAATGAACTCTTCATAATAATATTTCCTTTGAAATACTAAATATCTGACAGTGTTAATATTATGAAGAAAATAATGATTGTCTTTAATAGCTTAATTATTACTAATATGTCCCATTTTTTATTTATGTAGTCTCTGTCTACTTACCATAACAATAATTGACAGTTAAATATACTTTAATTCACCTAAACGAATATCATAGTTTACAATGCATTTATTTAAAGTGTATTGTTTTTGTCCACAGGACGGCATAATTCTTTTTTTGGGGGGATAATTAATTTAGAAATTGGTAAAGTCTAAATTCTTTACATTTGGGGCATCAGATTTATAATCAACCACCAGATGATCAGATTATCTCTTTTTAAATATATGTAAAAGGTGATAACGTACGTACGAACATGAAATGTCTTAACGTATTATTGTATAGATAAATTATGCTAATTCCTATGTTTGCATAACTTTTGATTGATGCAAATTCGAGATGCACAGTGATATACGAGTTTCAGACATATAAGTGCGTGAATAAGATATGTGTGTCATGCGCACGTCGATAGCTACAGTTTGGACAACGTTTCATCTTGTTTAAATAGTTATTCTGTATACATAAATATCTTTTCACTTTCTCTTCAAATCGACTAACCTCTTTATCTCCATGTCGACGGCTTAGTAAATGCATCTGCCTTGACATGAATATCCATGACAATACCGTAGTTGCTTCCGTTTCCGGTTCAACATCTATGAACTGATGAGTACCTTAATGTACTTTTTGTTCATCAAGATGTTTGTTCTTCTTTCCGGCTTCTTTTACGTTATTGACATAAGTAATTATGAGAAACGTTAAAACATCTAATATATTAACGTTTTCCTAGAAATAGTGTTATAATTAACTTCATAATGCTCTCATATGAATATATATAAAGCAACATTATATGTCATTATGTGTGTATCGTGTCGTAGTATCACATATGTTGATACGCGAGCAAAACTAATCACAGATTTAGAATCAGCACTTTCGATCCGCTGTCCTTATTTATGTCAGAATATCTTTAACGATTTAAAAACCCATCATTCAAAATTAAAAGTATGTAAAAATAAGATTAGAAAAAAATATTCTGCAAATTTAGCCTTCCCGTTCCAGCTGGCCGATCGACATAACATTTTCTCTACCGGTAAGAAAAATAAATAACTAAAAAATAAAAAAATAATTTCAGATTAACTTTTTAATTAAATGACGGCATTCGTATCCGTCATCATTTTTATTGTTGGAAATTTTCTTCATATATCTGTATTTATTTTAGAAATTCGAGCTATTTAAGATCTATGCGGAGTTTGCACCCCTACACCGAACTTATAAACACTATAAGTAAATAAAAAATACAAATTGCATTTGCTTGTTCGGTGGTCAATTCAGTTTAATGCCATATTTTAGTGTTCGAATCTCACACGAAGCAATTATTTATTGTTTAGCTGTAGTGTTCATGCAAAAACGAAAAGATATTGAAACCCAGCGTTGATGGGTATTTCAGCTAATGTACTTATAATGTATTACAGTTTGTAAATATACACATTAAACGTCTAAATAACACGCACTTAAATGCACTTGTTAGAAAGTTACCTTGATACATTTATAGATGAGGAGACCCCCACCCTTTCAGAAATGAAATTCTACATTCTTAATGAGACTATGTGTTAATATTCCGAAAAACTTGGAAAAAAAACACAAACACCTATCCATAAATAAGAATTATATAATATAGATTCGGGGATCCGTTTCATACAAAAAATCAACGTAAAATGCTTACCCATTTCCAAGCCACTTGTTAACGGGATAGCGTGTAAAGGAAGACACCTCGTGTGTTTTATGGGTAAACTTTTTAATGTTGAAAACTTTGTAATAAAAAGTAAATAATTATTTTAACATATCATTACTATTAAAAATTAGTACTAAATTACAAAAAGATATTGTATGAAGAATTCTCTTGCTAAAAAAAACTCCCTTAAGACTATCATAAACAACAGCCTCGAAAAAGAATTTTCCTTGACCCTATTACTAACCTTAATCTTGACTGTAACTCTCCACCCACCCCATCAAAGAAAAAATCAAAAACATCTAAGATTTAACTAACACAATCAGTTGTCGATCAACCACTATCCGGTCAGAAATATATATGCGATACTTATCTTAATCACTCTAAATTATAAAATCTTCTTTCCACCAAGTGTTCAGGTTGTTCACACGTAATTTCCTGAAAACGTAGAATCTTTTTTTTCTTTTTGACGGAGGGAGGTACGTGTGATTATGATGAGAGTCCTTATCTAATATGATACCGTTGATATATTAAGCCTAGAAAAGACACGTGACCCGTTGGGTAAACGTTGCCACGTTGTAGATTAGTGTATATATCTGTATCCTTTTGTGAATATTAAATTAATTATACATTCATTTTAAAAGTACATGTAAATAGTTAGGTAGGAAAAAAACATCTACCGGAAATAAGCGCGATTCCACTAATACATCTCCGGTATTTCAGTTACGAAATAAAAATAAATATACTGATTTTACGTATTACACGTTTCACATAACATTTTTCAGTGTGCATAAACCATTTAATGTACGACTAAATATCTGTGAATGACTATAACATTGATTTCCTGGACAGAACAGTTTTGCAAAATTTTCCTGCCCTCTTATGAACATTAAATGACGATCTATATGCTACTAATATATGCTACTAACCTTTATGTCTAGAATACTCATTCCAATTCAGATAAACATCTATTAGATTCTAGAATGTAAAAATTCACCGATCGTGGATCAAAAAGTTCACGGACTTTTCAAGAAATTATTTTATTTTACACAAACGCCATATCAACATGAGTGTAATTCTCCAACTTTGTTGGCATTCAGATAAATGAACTTCTCAAGTCGATAATTCCAGATTCAAAGACTGTCTTTGAAGAATTCTTGTAGATATCTTCGGAACAAAATAGTGGGGCAGTGTTTTGCTTTCTTTATGTCATTAAAATGGGTTTATTAGAATATTTCTTTGAGTTTTGGAAATATTAATAAGTCTGATGGAGCTAAATCAGTACTATATGCTGTGTTAGGAAGCACTTCCCATCGAAATTCTCGAAGGACATCTTGCGCAACTCTTATCGAATGCGTTGGTGAATTTTTTGATGAAGTTTCCCTCAATCCTAGTAAACTCATGTTACTGTTCTTTGATGTTCAAATAAATCTATCAGTATGACACCCTTTGTATCCCAGAAAACAGTGACAATTTCTTTTTGAGCCGACTTTAAAATTTGAACTGAATGGTTCCTGAAAAACCACGTGGGAGCCATTGTTTTGACTGTGTTTTCATCATACTAACAAATACAAGGTTCATCTCCGCTGATAATTTTCGCTAGAAATTGCTCTTCGTTTGCTTCAATTGTTTTCAATAATGTTAAGGAGAGATCATTTCAAAGATTCTGTTGATCATGCCGCAATAATTTGGGACTTTTCGTCCTTAAAGTTGGTCAATACCAAATTATTATGAAGAATTGAATTTGCCGATCCATAGGAATCTTTTAAAGACGTAGGTATTTGAGTGACAGTTATTCGCCGATCTCATTCAATTAGATTTTGAGCAGCTTCGATGTGTTCGTCATTTTTTAGGTTTCTGGTCTTCTCAAGCGAGGGTCGTCTTCAAAGTAGTCTCATTCTTCTTCGAATCGCTGAATTTACTTGTGAACTATAGCTTTTTATTAGAGCACGAGTTTCATAAACTTTTTCCAAAGTCTCAATGGTCTGTGTTTATTCTGTTATTATTCGACCTGATCTCAAAATATCTGTTTTCTATGGTCGAAATAGTAACCTCTCTTTTAGAGGGTCTATATAATAGAGATGCTTGTCTGAAACTGATCGCAGGTAACTAAAAGCAAGTTAAACACCCATAGAGTGTTCTGACGAACATATTTCATCAACCATCATACCTGTTCTTTCTCATGCAAATAGTAAACAGTATTTGTGAATGTTTAATAAAATTGACATTACTCGTTCAATATTTATGGAATATTACGACACTTAGTAGTTGCATTAGATATTAAGAAAATGCGATGAATTTTGATGTGCATTTAAATGTATTTACGTATTCACTTTATTGGCAGAAGATATTAGCACTTATGTTGTAAGCAAAAATAATTCGTTTTGAAATAATACCAACTATCCGTTATGCTTATTTTTTTGTTTTCTAAAAGATTGGCACTTTGTTTCAAAATATGTATGTAATGTGTTTTATGTTGTCATGTTAAGTTAATTTTATTAAATTTAACACGTATCCGCTTAAAATATTTAAATTTACTTAATATCTTAACACATGTAACACATTCGAATAAAAACATTTTTAGTGTGTTGACGATTTGACATCGTAAACTCTACTGTCTTCGTATTATGTTCTACGTCTATTCTTTTTAAAACACATAGCATGTTAGTATTCGCGTATGCACAGACAAACTCGCTAAAATCATAACTGTTTACTAATATATCGATTGCCATTATTAATATCATAAAGAATATCAACTTAAACTAAAAATTGTTACGATGAATTTTATATTAGACTACATCAACTGTGCCTCTTTGCGGGCACATTAGTACATTACAAATTAGTGTATACACCTGCACGCTTAACCGAAGTTAGATATATATATTTTCAAAGTAAACAAAAAGAACGAGAAAATAATTCTTCAATCGATCATATGATAGCGAGTTCTTAATTCGTAAGTAAGGCCCATTCCTCGTAGAAACCGTGAAGTAAAATGCCATATTTCAAGTTAATGTAACGTTACTAAATGAATACGCCATACTGTGTATATACTGTTCATGTGCATGCGATATGAGTGATAAGTTTACAAATTTGGATATTTCTTTTGGAAATTTAAATTTTATTAATTGATCATTCATTATGATGTTTTTTTTGTTTATTCAATGACTGTTTTTATTTCTATACAACACATTATTTTGTTGAGGAATATAGTTTTTAGTATTTGTGTTAAAATGTTTCTTTTCTGGACATTTCCTTAAAAAGCATTGACTTCCTTTCAAACAAGAAGCGATTCATTTCTAGATTTGAAGTTAAAAACAAAACCTCCTCACACACACACAATCCCTCAGAAAAATTGATGTCTTATTTCTTTTTCTTCCCTTTCCTCTTATGTTTAAAAGAAAAATCAATTTTTGACAACATTACAAAAGAATATATTGTTTATAGATGTTCAATACTTACTTATAAGTGCTTACTACGTGAATAGAGCCTTATAGTATAGTATGAAAATATATTAACGGTAATTAATGTACACAGTGTGTGTGTTTACACAGCATACTCTCGTTGATGCAGCGATACAGGATAGATAACCATTTGTGAATACAAGGCGATGTATGTCATGGTCCCTGACATATGTACAGATGCGGCTGGAGAGTGCATGTTTGTTTAATATACCTAGAAACCCTCGCTTCCGGTGGAATCTGAATGTCTGTTTAAGGCGGACACACAGTCATGTATAACCAAATGGGCAATTTTTATTTTATAAAACTTTTTGTTGTTTTTTCTTTTATAAAATTACCTATACATATTAGTTTTGTTTCATATTTACAACAATGTTAGTAGTGAAATGTATCTTATTTAAAAGTTTAATTTCAAGTACGTACATTGTGAAGCGATAGCAATCAACTGAAATTACGAAGTTACTAAAAAACTACAAAAAAATAAACACACTGTTTTACTGTCTACCAAGTTGCTATGTCAGTTTCTGTGTATGCTTTTAACAGGTTAGCCCATTATTTACATTATTTATTGCGTTGTGCAACCCTCCTACTCCCTTTTTACTATTTATCGTCTCATTATCCCGTCCGTTTACTATCTAATAACTACAATATGCGATTAAGCAAACAAGACGCTTATAAGAT
Organism: Sepiola atlantica; assembly: GCA_963556195.1. Classification (NCBI taxonomy): domain Eukaryota; kingdom Metazoa; phylum Mollusca; class Cephalopoda; order Sepiida; family Sepiolidae; genus Sepiola; species Sepiola atlantica. The sequence continues at coordinate 18,434,416 of OY744553.1, read as the reverse complement.
GTTTTATAATACAAGACCATTCGTGTCTTATTGTGCTAGTATTGATTATATATATATATATATATATATATATATACATACATATATATATATATATATATATATATATATATATATATATATATATATTATAACCTTAAGTGCCATGAATATATTTTCATACAATACTATTAAGCTCTACTCACGTATTGATCATTGTTGACGTAAGTACTGAGCATCTGTACAAAATATAGTATATCACTATATACTATTATAAGTCTATACATTAAATTATATATATATATATATTTATATATAAATATATATATATATATATAATTTCTGACATGTTTTTGTTCATGAAGCTACAACTCTAGACTTTTATATACTATATCAATTTATATTTATATTTAATGGCGTCTCATTTCTTTCGGCACTTATAATGCCACTTTTATGACGTCTTTTATTTTAAGGAAATATATATATATATATATATATATATATATATATATATATATATATATATATATATATATATATACTAGCTGACCCGTGCCCTTACGCTGCCCTGAAACGTCCTAGAACTTAAGGAATTCCTTGCAAAATCTATAACTATTGAAGTATATTGTGCTTATAATTGACTAGTGCGAACAAGGTTAATGTATAACAGCAGCTGATACATTTAATGCAATAGTGGAGTAATCACACTATTACCATGTTTAGTTAATGCAATCTTTCCATTGCGAGTTAATTTTCTAGACTGTGACAATTATAATTTTAGTCCGAATCCGGAGCGTCCCTATTTACTGAGACAGATTTTTCCCACATTAGTAGAGATATTTTTTATTGTAATAAGTAAATAAATGAATCAGTACACAAATACACACACATAAATGGAGATAGATAGATAGATAGATAGATAGAGAGAGAAAGAGAGAGAGAGAGAGAAAGAGAGAGACCTTGAGAGCGGATCGTTATAATAGGTAAAAGTTAAAATGAAAATAAAATAAGAAAATATCAGAAAATACTAAAAATAAAAATCACCCAAAGTATAGAATTTTTCGAGAAATATAAATGGCAAAAAATCATATGAAAGAAAACACTACTACTACTACTACTACTACTACTACTACTACTACTACTACTACTACTACTATTAATAATAATAATAATAATAATAATAATTATATTCTGAGGTTTTGCGATTGTTTGAATGATGTTAGATGACTATAAAGGTCAAAAGTGAAAAGAAAATACGGGGCTTCGTAAGCTTTTTATGAGCCATTGGATGTTTTTAAAGCGTGAACCTTTGTTTGGTTAACGCTGTGAGTTGTTTTAAATTCATCTATACACCATAAAATTATTATGGATGAAATTGCCGAAGTGTTATATGCATACAAGTTCCAATGATAGAAAGGAAGTATAAGCGTATCATTCGAAGATTCGCAACTGAAATGAATTATCTGGAGGAGATTGATAAGTACATGAAGGCATTTTCAATCAATGTACGAAAGAATGTATTCAGTTCGTTAATGTAAACTGGAAATCCTGGAATTAGTGTAAGCGTATGTTCACGAATTATAAGTAAAGACGGACAATAAATAAGTATATGCAATGCGATATCCTGTGAGTTGTAATGAATATCAGTAACGGGTTATGAATTGATGTAGACATCTTGTATGTTATGCATGTAATTAGTAAGAGAATGAAACAAAATATTAACGAATTTGATTCTATAAAATATCCGATGAAATGTCGTTACTGGCGTTAAGTAGAGAGTAGGAGTACATAAAAATTAGTGGGACAAGTTTTTGCTACCATCTCTATAGAGTATGTTTTTGCTACCATCTCTATAGAGTATGTTTTTGCTACCATCTCTATAGAGTATGTTTTTGCTACCATCTCCATAGAGTATGTTTTTGCTACCATCTCTATAGAGTATGTTTTTGCTACCATCTCTATAGAGTATGTTTTTGCTACCATCTCTATAGAGTATGTTTTTGCTACCATCTCTATAGAGTATGTTTTTGCTACCATCTCTATAGAGTATGTTTTTGCTACCATCTCTATAGAGTATGTTTTTGCTACCATCTCTATAGAGTATGTTTTTGAGAGACTGTGATGGCGGTCTAAACGTAGCATTTTTTGTTAGATGTGGAAAATCGTTATAAATTAATTGAAACACGCTCGAGTTAATAAAATGAATAGAATCGTGAGTTTACTAGCCTATGGTGCATGTGATCAATTGTTACTCTTTCAAAACGTACACAGGAAAATCAAGTCTACTTATATATATATATATATATATATATATATATATATATATATATATATATATACTATCAATACATTTCTTTATTAAATATTAAAGTGTTATTACCTATAGACAACCTAGTTTCATACTTACGTCCTCATCAGTGCAAGAAGTGGAGGTTTCATACGGGCAGACGTGTTCAAGTGCAGTTCGTAGATTCAGAAGAGAATCCCGACCATACACCCTAATCCATTAGGCGAACGAAAATGGCAAACACATTACTGAAATAAACATACATTTAAAGCCATCTGCAGGGTTCAAACGATTCGAGAGCAAAGTGTGTTTAAACAAGCGGGTTTCTAAACTATACGTCTATAGCTTAACGACTACAAGTTTTTATAATTTCAGATAGTGTACGACAATTAAGATTTATTTTAAAAGGGAGCCATTACTATGAATACTTTTATATTAAATATTAAAGTGTATTTACGTACACCCACCGTTGTTTAACACTTACGTCCTCATCACATAAAAAAGCGGAAGTTTCAGGCAGCCAGACGGGTTCGTACGCAATTTGTAGATTCAGAATCACGATATTACACCCTTACCCATCAGGCCGACGAAAATCGCCACATGCATTACTGAAATTAAGATACATTTAAAGCCAGATGCTAGGTTCAAGAGTTCCGACATCAAAGTACTTAAACACGCAGGCGTGTAAGCTTTGCTTCCATAGATTTTTAAAAATTTCGTACAGTGATCAACAATTACATTTATTTATCTTAAAGGGAGTCATATATATGTATATATATATATATATATATATATATATATATATATATATATATATATACATAATTTCTTGAGTGACGAGCAAGCAATATAACAATATAACAATATAACGATGTAACAATATAGCAATATAACAATATAGCAATATAACAATATAAGAATATAGCAATATAGCAATATATCAATATAACAATATAGCAATATAGCAATATAACAATATAGCAATATAACAATATACCAAAATAACAATATAGCAATATAGCAATATAACAATATACCAAAATAACAATATAGCAATATAACAATATAACAATATAGCAATATAACAATATACCAAAATAACAATATAACAATATAGCAATATAACAATATACCAAAATAACAATATAGCAATATATCAATATAACAATATAGCAATATAGCAATATAACAATATAGCAATATAACAATATACCAAAATAACAATATAGCAATATAGCAATATAACAATATAACAATATAGCAATATAACAATATAACAATATAGCAATATAACAATATAACAATATTACAATATAACAATATAGCAATATAGCAATATTACAATATAACAATATAGCAATATAACAATATACCAATATAACAATATAGCAAGATCCAGAAAATGTTAGTATTATACTTAACAAAAATAATCTAGTTTGGTTTATTTGTTACTCTCTCTCTTTCTCTTTCTCTATCTCTCTCTATCTCTCTCTCTCTCTCTCTATCTATCTATCTCTTTCTCCCATTCTATCTCTATAGATCAAACAGGTCACGGGTCATCTAGTATATCTATAAAGTTGGCGAAATTTTATAATGCCACTTATTTTAAAGTAGTTATATCAACTTTTTTCACTGGATCGAGGTTTCTTATATTCCACTTTCTCCCATTTTTTCCATAATTTCTCTTATCGTTTATGGATGACGTTATGACATAACAAGTCACCTCTTCCGCATGTCTATGTTGTAATTAATGCTGTTATCAATTTTAGACATCATAAAGCACGTTTTCTAAACTTTCAGTTTGAATGGATGATGTCATACTTTTGTAACGCCTTCTAATGTGCACGCCCCATTTTATGACGTCAACAACTATGCACATATACAAACAAACACGTAAGCAAACTACGACAAACACGCAAGCAAGCCCTAGTAAGTTTTAGCCCAGCGATCTACACGTTCGTCTAGTAGACAGCTCGTCACTAAGCAGGCTATTACTGATTTAGATGAAACATATATGATGATTACTTCCTTTATTTTAGGTTGATGAATGACGTGATCATTTTGTGATGTCAGCAACTGTGCACAGACATCCCTCATCTTTTTCAAATAATTTTGTCATGCTCTAGTAAAGTCATTAATCTTTCACGTTATCATCGGTATATGTTTATCATCCATCCTTGTTTAAAGGATAGAGCCATTTTAATGACGTCATCATTTTGTGATATCATCAAGCGTTCGCGAGGACAAAATATTTTAAGTACTGTCGGGTTTACACATTATTTAGTCTATGGCTTCACATTTAATAATAGATAAACTGTAATGTATTTGTAATAATCTGGAATAGTTAGTATATGGAATTAATAAGTAAGCATGTAAACAAAGTAGTTTAAATAATGATACACACATTTATAAAACTATCGATAGTTCTATCTTTAATTGTAACACTTATCAACGTAGAAAAAGCTTTATTGAATACTAGCTTTCCCATGGCTCAACGTAGCCCAGCAAGAAATTTCCGATGCTAACCTTACATATTGAATTATAATATAGTTGTTCGACACAAACGCACACCACACGAAGTCAATGTAAAACAATTGGTGGGGTGGGTCTTTTCCAGCCGACCGACCACATGAGGGGGGGGGGATTTAATTACTGTTAATATTTTGTGGAAGTGGGCGTGTAAAAAAGAATCTTTCACAGAAAATAGGACAAAAAGCAATTGGAAAACAAATATATTTTATCGATATATTCACAATAATCAAAATAGTAAGCTATATTGATTATTGTGACTACAATTATAATTTTGGTGGTTATATTCACAATATTTCGGCCGATTCGACTTTGTTCACTTGCACATAAATAGTCATTAAAAAAATCGGTATCCTATTTTCGTTTATTTGTTAATTTTTTTTTCATTTTTTAAGACGTTTCAACGTTAAAATGTAAGTACAAGAAGCCGTGTCTATTTTTATGCCAGTTATTCTTAACCCGTTTTCCGGCGTAACGCCAAGAAAACAAGTCGTGTCTTTTTTTGGTATTAAATTGATCCCGGTGACTTTTTGATTCATCTATTTATCTATCTATTTATAAAGATGGCGTCAAAAACTGAATAAAAGAAGAAGCTGTGTCTTTTTTATAAGAGTAATTCGTTAAAAGTACAATTTGTTATGATTTAACAAATGTATGTATCGTTAAACTTAAAAAAAAACAATGAATTAACAGTTTAACATAACTTGAATAGGTTTAATACGTCCGTAATATAAAAGAATAATAAAATACAATGCAATAAATAAATGAAGTCAGTAAAGAATGAGTTTAGAAATGTCTTGGCGGACATTTTTGGTTTTGCACTCAGGAGAATGTTAGCCGTTCAAAAATAGAATGAAAAGCGTAATCGGATATTTTTGAATAAAATCGAATTCGGAGGAAAAAAGGAGCTCTGTATAAGAAGCTTAACATCACCAGAGTGGTCTGTTTGTTGGGACATGAATCGTATGATGTTTGTTGGAACATGAATTGTATGATGTTTGTTAGGACATGAATCGTATGATGTTTGTTGGAACATGAATCGTATAATGTTTGTTGGGACATGAATCGTATGATGTTTGTTGGGACATGAATCGTATGATGTTAAAAATGTTAAAATAACGTAAATAGAAAGTAAGTATATGTATATGCATTAATAGCGAAGTGACTATGTAACAAAACTGCTTTTCTTATATTCCATGAAATTTAAATGTGAAAGAAAGCATTCGGAATAGGATTCAGAACTTGAAGGAAGCGGCCATTATTTTAATTTAAAATGTATAGTACGTTTCAGATTAAAATGGCAGCATCAGAAATGAAACTCAAATAGTTCGTATACCAAACACATAATCCCATGAATAACAGATTGTGGTTATTCTGGGGTGCGTGGAAGTAGATATTATCGCGAGAGTAACAACGTATGCGATTTCTTCTGTTGTGAGAATGCAAGAATTTGTTACAGGAAACGAAAAGAACCAATATCTTCTGGACACACGAATCATGAATATGCTTTAGTGTCTGGCGGAACAGGTTTGAATATAAATGTGTTGGTTTTTAATCTATAATGGCTAACAAAATAGGAAATATTGATATTACTTTATTATATAGAAAACTGCATTCAAAAAACATTGAAGAGGATCCGGTGGGGAGTAGAAAGTACTGTATTCAGTTCAAACGAAGGAAAACATAAGTTGAATATGAAAACAGGAGGAGGCGTTGATTAATCTATATTTATATTTCTAAAAATATTATTTGAAGATTACTTTATCTTTTTCATAAGGTTTCTCTTAGAGCCGTGTTGCTTTCCAACGAAAAAAAAACGAATAAAATGAACGAAAAGGAAATATAAAAATCAATAAAAGGCAACCCAAGGCCATCACTGTTATGTCTCGAATCAAATGGACGTTTAAAAAAAACGTAGACAAGAATATATGATCAAATACATCCACATTTGTTCAGATGCTTTCAAAGAAAGGTAGACATTTTTTTTAAAAGTTAATGGGTGCTGTCTATCAAACTGGGTTTTATTTTTCTTTGTCATTATATGTGTAAATTATTGGATGTTTTGTGCCGACTTATCTGCTCTGGATTAGGGGCTCGAAGAAATACCTTAAACAATAAACACTAGTGAAACCTTACTTTGAGATATTTGATTTGTCAACAGTCACTCCTTGCTTCCCATTGCTCACACGCCATAAAATAGTAGTACGTGTCAAGATTGATTTAAAAGAAATGTTCGCCAAAACTATTGTCACTGAAGCTTAATGAGTAAAATTTATATGAGCGAGCTAAATGGAGATCTGGGCTGCAAGATTTTTGCTTACATTACATTTAAGTTTTCGCATGTTGTTACGGTCGGAAGCAGGCAGAAGGGAGGGGATTTAAAACGCAAGGCTAAGGGAAAGAATCTGTCAGCCTAGAAGATCTAGGAAACTCTACAGTGAAGAGGTAGGTGTTTTTCTGCTAGACAAACGGGTAGGAGTATTTACGTTGAAGGATACACATGCAATAAGTTAACCCGAGCACATTGCGTACATGTAAATGTAAAACAAGAAAAGGGACACAACTTTGCGTCGCTGAAAAATAGGCTGAAAGTTAGCAGACAGTGCGAGACCTTTTAGGTTAGGAATTCTTTTGGGGACACTGCCCAATATGGCGGGGCTAGACATATTCCAGATGCCAGACATTCAACCCAAACAGACAAAAACAATCCAATTTAGATATAGTTTAAGATTGTAACCGTCGGTTTAAGCGCAGAGTATCTCTCTTGCACTTGATTAATCGACCATACACACCACTTAGTTTTTAATTTCTTTTTCATAGGTTCGGTTGCTTTTATAATTACTAGAATGATTGAGATCTTCATAAAATATCTAGTTATGTTTCATGCCGTACATAATACCATGGTATTTCTTCTCTCAGCTCTTTTTAAGCCAACATCATTATATACACTGAGGCCAACTAGGGTAGCTACTTGCTTCGTCTTATCCCATGTTACTATGTCAGGTGTAACGGCTCTGTTTTCTCTGTATGTCTGTAGGAATTGCATAGTCACTATAGGTTGTGTATGACTAATTTCTAACTGTACTTTTTGTGTATGTTCCCAGGACGTGCTGCTACACTGAGTATTTCACTTTTTACAAAAGTTTCAGTGGATATAGTTACACACTCCATTGTGTCGCATTAGACAGTAGATGTCCCCCAGCAGAACCTTACAACCGGATGTCAAATAGCTCTCACTCTCTAGGTCTGCGTAGAAAAACTGCACGTATTGTCATTGTTTATATTACTCATCTACTTAAAAGCATTGGTCATCAAGCCTTGATCTTGGGCAACCATTATCACCCACTCCTGATCATAGTTGATCTATCCTCTTTTCAGCCAGTTTACAGAGCTGTTTTTATCTATACATTTCTGAGATACTTTATCCAGAAAATATTTGGTACATTTTTGGTTTGCCCATGTCTTCAATTTTTCTGCAATGAGAGGTATCGGTGTATTTTTGGCGTCTTGTTTGGGGTTATTTCTGTGGTAGACTTGTTTTGTGTTTCTGTCATTTGTAAGACAGGTTTTTTCCCCCAAAGTGAAGGTTGTTTTACTGTCTTTTGTTTCTTCATATTTATGTACTATCATAAGTTTGGGATTTGGTCGCTATTCATGTATTTACTGGTACTCACAAGAGTTGCTCAATGTTGATGGTCAATTTCTGAGAGACCCATATCAACTACTAGTATGAGCAGATACATTCGAAGTGGACATTTCTTTCTGTATATTACTCTGTACAGTGTTAACATCTTCCTCAATTTAGTGTCCAGCCTGTTAATTTTCTTCAGTAGCCACTCAATAATGCCAACACTACATGACTAGTTTGTTAATAGCAATTAATTTTTCTTGTTTGTTAGACGCGTTTGCCACTTTTCTATTACACGGCGTACATATTCCCTGTCAATGTTTTAATTTCATATTGGCATGTTGAAATGTATCGTTATCTTTAATGCAAAGGTATTTGTATTGTTCCTGCTCTTTTATGTCTTTCATGTCAGTATCTTCATCATGCTGCATATTTCCACGCAATTAGGGAGCACTTGACACATTTGTTAAGGTTAAACTTCATTATAATATCCTTGAACAACATATGCAAAACCTACATAAGTTGACTTAAGTCAGCGTATGAGCTGGCATACAGCATGAGGGCATCCATGAAGAGCAGGTGGTTCACTGTATTGTTTAGGTCTTGTTAGCGTCCCTGTCTCAGGTTGGATCCACTCTGACATTTATTCAGTAGTTTACTAAACAGATCTATTGCCAGACAAAAGAGTAAAGAAGATAAGTTATTACCTGAAAGAATGTCTCTTCTGATCTTTACAACATGGATTGTTATTTTTCCATTAGTGTGACGTCATGTTAATGTTTTTCTCAACATCTTTATATGCGCAGCCATGATTTTTATTACCGTATGTATCTAATATAATTCAAGACATTGCAGTAACCGCGTGTCAGGTACACTAACTATCAAATGCCTTTTGGTAATTGATCCAAGCCATGCATAGGTTTTTCTACCTCTTCCTACAGCCTTCAAGGATGTTCTTATGTATGAAGAACTGGTATTCGGAACCTAAATACTTCTTCCTACATCATGAGTGTCCTTTTTCCAGGGCCACCGCAAACGAGAGAGGCATAGATGCTGTCTGCAACCAGGTAAGTAAAGAGCTTGTAAGTCGTAGTGAGACAGCAGATACGTCTGTATTTTCTAAGGTGCTGCTCCTCACTCGTTTTGAGTATGGGGGTTATATCATCTTTTACTAGCCATGTCTGGTGAAGTAGGTACTATGATGACTAGGAAACACTATTAGTTGCTTAAGACCGAACTTGGGTAAGTTGTTATGCCAGTGTTTTGTTATTCTGGAATCGGTTCGACTTTCATTATATCATTCCAGACTTTATGTATCTGGCATTTCTGAATTGCTCCAATTACTTTGAGCTATATCCAATATTCACTTAGCGTTTAGATTGTATGATTCATCATCTTCAAACAGAAGCCTCCAGGAGTCTTCTTGCTTTTACTTTTCGGGTGGATTTTCTGTAAGACAATCTTGCATTCATTTTAAACTGTTTGTTTCGACTTTCGCTCAGTTTTTGTTGTCCTTTGTTTTGATTATTTTTAGTATCTTGCCTTCAATTATTATCGTTATTTTATTTGTTTTATTATTATTTGTCTTATACTTTAAACTGCGCCTGTAAATGATGTTCTCCAGCCGCCAATAGACTATAAGGGCGGCAAGGAATTGTTTGATTTGAGACAGTTTCTGAAGCGTTAAGTTGCTTCAGTTTCCAAGGTAGTGTCGTGTTTTGTGCTTTCAACTTTCATTGCTTTTGGAATTGGGGGAGTGATTTCCTGACAATGTAGAATCCTGCAGCATATGTAACCTGATGTAACTCTGTGAGGGATATTTTGGATAGTAAAGTTAGTACATTTTTATTTCTGCTTGGTAGCTATTTAAGATTTGATTCATGACGGTTGATGTATTTTCTTCAGGCTCATCATATGGATTTCTTCAATGGTGTTACCAAATCCATCCTGCAGGGCCAAGTTTTCATCATCTGCTTCCGGTCATTTTCGAAGTAATAGTGAGAGTTAATTTTGGCTGTAGTCTCAGTAATAGTGGTGATAAATGATTAAGGTGAATTTAGGGGAAACCTTGTGTTTGTAAATAGAATGTTGATGGTGGTTGGAGACTTGTCGGTGAGCCATTTGATAAAGGGGATCCTGGTGGGGTTTTCATCGACACAGACTGTTAAGATGGATCAACGGGTGAATGGTAATGTGGTTCGGACTGTACTTGTTGAGTAGTATGTTGCTCGATGCTAAGGATTTGGGATGTGTCTTGTTCCATGAGAGCTGCTATTTCTGATTTCATATACTCTATTTCAGCCTCATGTTGTTATACCACACCCATGTACAGAGAAAGGTTTTCTCTAGTGAGAATTTAAGTAGACATATGTTTTGGTTTTATTTTACTTCAGTCCAAAGTCACAGAAATCAAGGCGCCCATTTCTCAAAGGCTAACAATTGATCTTTATATGAGATAGATAAATATTCGAATATTCAATTAAAGTTCTTCTTTACCTGTAAAACTTTGAATTAGTTCGAAGTAAATAACATAAATGTTTTCTTTCCAATTGATCAGTTTACTATGTTAGAGTATATCTTTCATGTTATCTTTTGGCATTACCAGGACAAGAATACACCTAGTCTGGTGGAGGATAAAACTACGTGTTGCTACTATGAGGTAACCTCACTTGTAGTATGGTATCACATTCCTGATGTGAGACACTATATAGCAGTGCGGAGGAGATTTTATTTGGGCTTCAAGTACTATGCTGTTTTTAATATGTTCTCATAGTTTACTTGTAGGGGAGATTATCCCCATGTAAGGTTGTCCTTGTGCGCTCGAATATTGTGTCTAGTAAATGATTAAAACTTTCCTAAGAGAATATGTATGTGTGTGTGTTATGAAAACGTGTTTGCGTCTTAATCATGTAGGTATATAGCTCCAAGGAGATCACAGTTAAATGGATGTCTTAGAAAAACCGTAGACGAAAAACTGAGATCAAAGATCTCGAGATTGCTTAAGAGATTTTCAATGAGATGGGAAATAATTTAAAGTTGATAGATGTTGTCTGTCTCTTATTCTGCTCGTCTGTGCCTCTGTCACGTGCACATACTCATATGTGTAGACACACGCACACATCCCTTATTTTCATAACGTGGCTGTATGGAAAAAACCTTGTTTCTGACTAAATCGATTAGTAATTTACCAGATATATGAAAACAGAAGAAATGTACACTTTTGAATTATTGTGTTTTACACCTGGTAAGACAACACTTTTCTATGAAATAGATAGTTCCCTTTTTGGCTTATATTTAAGGAGGTTTTGATGTTATATTAACAGTTAGATAATTCAAATTTGTTTTAATCCTAGGTACATTTTTTGCACAAATTGAATGACACTAGCCATGATTTTCTCACGTTTCCAGTTAGGGTCACTAGGGTCGAAATTAGTGTATACTATTGCGAAAGGTAATATTGGCTGTATACAGTCTTTAAAACATTAAAAAGGCGGCAATAATATATATATATATATATATATATATATATATATATATATATATATATATATTGCAATCTCTCTAAAGATTGTTGCTATATATAAGCACGCTTAAGACAAGATAAACATGCCAGAACACGATGTCTTATATTATTAGTATTATGTATAATTATAATATATAATAATAATTATTATAATATCTTATATATAAACATATATATATATATATATATATATATATATATATATATATATATATATATACATATATATATATCATAATTTAGTTAAAAAGGAATAACGTGTTAAATAGTCAATTTTAAGGAACGTATCTTATTTTACAACAATACATTATAGTGTCTGTGTGTGTACCGGAGTTTCATCGATCTATTGTACAGTGCGATATTTCGGAAATGTGCTATTGTTATTATACACCTGTCTCTTTGCTATACACAACTGGTCAGTTCACAAATATCGGAAGTCGTGGTTGACAGAAACCTAATGCATATAAAATCTTTTGTAAACAAACACACATGAACAAACGTTATCCACTATATGAAATATAAATAAAATAAATAAAAGTCATGTTTTGCAAAATTATATTAAAACAAACAAACAAAATGAAATTGGGCTTTACAAACTCAAACTATCTGTTATAGCGGAACGCAATAAGTGGGCACCGCTTGCCTTGAACTGTTGAATTGTGTTTTATTTCTTAATTCTTACAGACCTTATACCTGCTGAACATTTCTGAAGGTTCAGTTCGACACTATAACAGTTTCTACCTCAAAACCAATGTGTCAAGACCGAGGTAACCCAGGTAGACTAACATGACACTGAAATAAACAGCTTTTAAATAAAATACTTTGTATATATATATATATATATATATATATAAATTGGAAATGTGTATATGTTCATATTTTGTATGCACACAATTCACTCTTAAACTAATAAACTATATTTAACGTGGTATATCATTTTAATAACGTAATTTTGTTTATTCTATGTCCATTTTTACTTTTGGATTTCTTTGTAATTAGGAAGTCAGTTTTAAAAATTTGCAGAGTTAGCCACTTGAGTTTGTGTTACATAATCTCATTTAATTATTTTTCATTACTTTAATTCACTCCAAACAAGGCACATTGCAACGGAAACGTAATAACTACGGTAAATTATGTGTCAGATTTAGAGGGTTTTCATAAGTGCGGAGTTGTGCAGCGAGAAGTAAGTTCGCATTAGATTTAAATTTCTGCATACACTCGAATAAACATGGAGCAAGGAGGGAATTCATCGGTTAGTCGTTCGAGTAAAGAAGCCATTAAAGACGAAAGCCTTCCAACACCTGGGGACTTCCACACTGAATGGATGAGATTTACCTGATTGTCGGGTTGGTCGAGTGTATTTACGTCAAGGGTGCACCAGAGCAGCAGGTTCATCCGAACACATTGCATTGTAGTACTTGTAAAACAAACATAGGGATGCAACATTGCGGAGATGGGAGTCAGGCTGGAGCTTAGTGAACAGTGTGGGACTCATTAGATTAGAGACTCTTTTTTGACCATGTCTTAGAGGGAGAGGCCTGTGGTTGGCGCACCAGTTCAAGTGTGATAACAGTACTTCATACATGGGCGGATGGTGATCTTTTAGATATATACGATACTGGAAGTTGTGATAAGTTTTCTCGCATGGTATAGGGAGCCTCTTTACTCTGCAGCAATCTTTGATCTAACTTTCTATGTATTTGTTCCAATTATTGTTACCTGTAGATGTTACACTGAGGAGGTTGAATGTTAGACTCTCGTTTAGAGTGTTATTAGCCATGGCTATCGGTGTTTGGAAATGTTTTTCGTCGTTGTTAAAGGAACCACACTTCGTCTTAGTAGCATTAAATGTTAACATCTATTTATGTCCCCATTCCACTGCCGACTGGTGGTCATATTTTACGGATTAAATCACTGCCTTGGATATGTTCGCATTTTTTCATATGTCTAGAATAAAACGTAATCTCATCAGCAACTATACCTATATTAGACACAATTTCATCAGGGAGCTTATTTATGAGAATCAGGAGCAATAAATGTCTTAAAATACACCCATTGTTTACACCCGCAAAAATGTAAACTTGAATCTTTTTTGGATAGGAATTATCTAAATATATTAAAAAAATTTTCAAGTTATGCATTACGAATTAATTTTCATCAGAATATCTTGATGATAGACATGATAGCAGTATGGTTTTCGCTTAACCTACCTTGTCAAGTTTCGCTAATCTTTTATAGTGCGGTTACGATAACGGACATTGTGGACTCGGTGCCGGAAGCATACGCTTCTCAGCGTCTGAGTTAAACTCCAGTCTACACTGATAGCCAGTACTGACGTACTACTTCTTTTGTTCCTCTGTTGTATATACTTTTCTCCAATCTATTCGTTTTACCTACACCCCGTGTTTTACCGAGACCCCGTGTTTTACCTACAGCCGTGTCCGGCCCCTAAACAGGGCCATAACAAATTGGTGACGAGATAATCGAGCTTACCCAGGACCTTTCCATCTCCACCACCACCACAACAAGTGTCGTCCAGATATTCGAATCTACAACAATTCGAAAACCTTTAAAATGAGCTAACATAAACAATCAAACTACGATATATTTGAATTTACACGGGAAAAATAACATTATGGATTTTACTTGAGAATCCTCTTCAAAAAAAGACGCCACAACGACCGGCAAAGTGTAATTTCAAATGTCAAACTTACACAACTGAAATAGATTGACAGCATGATAACAGAAACACATTCGAGATAAGTTTTTAAAATGGGCGTCACAATGGGCGACTGAATTAATTATGGAAAACCTTAAAGAGAAATATAACTTGGATAAATCGACTATAAATTCAGCAGATGATGCCCTAATTAAAAAAAGAAGAAATAACACGTAAGACCAACTTATTATTCTCTTAAGTGAAGAAAGGTCAGTGATTTTTCTTTCAATTGCTATTATGACACTGTTGTAATATTTATCAATAAGGGAATATATTATGTTTTTCGCTCTCCAAAAGAGAAAGTTACTTCTGCCTAAAACAATTGAAACCGTATTTTTCTCTCTGATTAAAGTGCCAACCGGAAATTATACGGCTACGCACCACGCGTAAAAGCGTAATAAAAAAAACAACCCAAAAACGACTTTTTTATCGAGGAAAAAAATGTTTTGTACTCGTTTACAACTAAGATTACGTCTAGCATCATCTTAAGAACATAACTTTTTTAACAAGAAAAGGAGACATTTACTTTCAAATATACAAATAGGGACGCATAATATCAAAATTAAATGGAGGAAGATGTTTTTCAAAAATAGATCTGAGTGAAGCGTACCTCCACTTACCGGTGGAAAGAGAGATCTAAGCTGTTGTGTGTAAATACGCATCCCGGTTTATACAAGTTACAAGGTTGCTCCCGTATATTTGTCAGCAAGTGATGGATACCTTTGGGCGAACTTGATTTTGCTATTGCATAACTTGACGACATTCTAATCAACATTAGTAACATAAAACAACACGGGAAATATTTCAACCAAGTCTTTTTGCGAATCCTGTACTATGGGATTTAAGTTAAAGAAAACAAAATGTGATTTTATTTTAGAAAAAATAAAATAGCTGGGCCATGTAATAGACAGGGACGAAAGAAGGCCAAACCCAGAACGGGCTACCGTAATTAAGAACATACCGGCGCCAGAAAACGGCACAACACTACAGGGCTTTCTGGGATTCGCAAATTACTATCAGGCTTTTATCCATAATATTAATAAACTACGCGCTCCACTGAATAAACTATTGAAACAGGAAAAGATTTCGGAGTGGACGCACGAATGCCAGGTTGCATTCGACAAAATTATTGAAATGCTAACATCGGATTTTTCCTTAAGCATAACAATCCAGACTTAGACATAATACTAGTTTATATGGATTAGGGGCATGCATTCTTTATGTAATGCCGGATGGAACGCACACACCCATCGCGCATACATGAATGGCCTTGCTACTGGCGGATAATCAGTACTCCCAAACTGAGAAGGAGGCGTTAGGAATAATTTTTGCTGTAAGTAAATTCTACTGCTATATACACTGTAGATTGTTCACATTACAGACGGACCATGAACCGCTAATCACATTTGCGGTTCGGATAAAAAGGCCTGCCGGTGTTTACGGCGAATAGATTACAGAGATTGGAATCATTTTATTGAACTATAATCGTAAAATAATGTTTTGACCATTAAGAAAGATCTATCACGCCGGTGGATTTTCTAGACCCGTACAAAGACTAAGAGAGCAACTAGAAAACACCGTGATTGCTTTCCTGAAAGCAGAAGGGTATGTAAAAGCTATATTGTTCAACGCGGTACGAGAGCTCCTGGTGAGTCTACATGTAATTAAAATGGAAGTCTTCAATTATGAATTCGTCATCAGTACCAAAGCTAAAATGGCTGATAACGACATGCGGTTTGTAGACAGCTTTGCATTATGCGACGATGTACTCATGCACAACGAGAGTGTCGTCATTCTAAAAATGTTACAAAACAGAATTCTGAAGGATTTTTACGTTGGCAATCCGTGGAAAAACAGAAAGAAGAGTTTCGTATACTGGCCTAGAATGGATCAGGACATCGGGAACGTAGTAAGTACGTGTAAAGGATGTGCATTGGAAGCAAAGTTACCTCATATAACACATACTCCATGACTAAAGACAGACCAACCTTGGTCAAGGATATCCGTGGATTCTGTGGGCCCATTAGAGGGGTTTTACTATTCAATTGTAGTCGATATTTTTTCTAAGTGGCTCGAAGTGTCACGATGTAAAAAAAAATAGACCACGGAGGTAACCATTAACTTTCTGCCCGAATAGTTCGCCTTTTGTGGGTGGTCGATTGTTTTGTTAGTGACAACGGAACGCAGTTTACGTCTTCCGACTTCAAAGAGTTCCGTGAAGACTTTCAGATCAGACATATCACGACTCCCCAGTATCATCGGAACGCTTTGTGGGCACTCTAAACAGAGCCCTGAAAAAAGCTCGCGGCACTCCACCGGAAAAGCCCCTGCAGCAGTTTATATACGTGTACAGGATCACACCAAACGTCAACATACCCTCCTTATTATCTGCCAAAGAGATGGTGTTAACGCGAAAAGTGAGATCCGTTTTTGTACTAATTACTACTCAAACAAACCAAACAAGGTCGCACGTCTATTTTACCAAAAAGCGATACATCGCAGGGGACAGATTATATTTAAAGATGTTTAAAAATAATACGTCCTTCTGGGAACCTGGTATGATAGAAAAGAAAATTAGAAATATGATTTACATAATCCAAGCACCTCAGTTCTCTCAAAAGAGACACCTACTATTGACATCTCTCCCCAGGTAGAAACAGAAGTTATGGACATCGTATTCGATACTTATGGCATACCAGTACCACAGACAGCCCTAGAAAACGGGCGATCTAAAAGGAAACGGAAATCTCCGGATCTTATCGAAATCAATCCAAGAAAGAAACGATATAAATACTCCTGAGAAGGTAAGGCTTAGGAGGAGGTGTTATCGTGCCGTACCTATTACGAACATTTTAAACTCGTCCATTCTTAATAGTGGCGGGAAGCATAGGCTTCTCAGCGTTGTAGTTAAACCCGAGTAAACTGGCAGTCAGTACTGACGTACTACTTCTCTGGTCCCTCTGTTGTATATAATTTTATTCAATATATTGTCTTACCTAAACCCCGTGCCTGTGTTCTCATTCCAGCCTCTAAACATGCCCATAACATATATGGGTTTAAAAATAATTGTTCAAATATCCGCAGTAGAACATGTTCATCGAATGCATAGTGTAAATGAGATGGTGTAGTATCGTTAGATTGATTAAGAATTCAAAGATTAGAGCGAATAGTGAGAGGAGATTGATTCGGCGATAATTTTAAGGGGAAGCTCTCTCACCTGAATTCTTGCCCACTGGGACGACATAGTAAATATTCTGGCCGTCAGGGAAGCAAGATTCGGTTTAACATTTGTTGTAGAGTTTGGAGAGGACAAGAACCCACCTAGCAGAGAATTTATTCAAGACTATAGCAGGGATAAGATCAGGCCAACATGCCTTGGAGGTGTCCAGGTTTTGTTATTGGTTAGATTGTGTCTGAGATAAGTATTACCTCACCCAATGAGGCAATTTTATTTGGTTAAATTTGTCACTGTGTTTGTGCATAGCCTAGCGTCACCATCGTCGACCAAGTGTCATCAAACTTTAACAAAATATTGGTTATAGTCTAACTTAGAACTTATATAAGTTGATGATATCTAGATCTAAGTGCAAAGTAACCTTACTGCACAGTTAAAAGCCACACTTTTAGCAACATCTCCGATTCTGTTTATCGAAGTAAATGAAGCCGCACACCGCGATATTGACCATGCCAATATTAGTTCAGGTTTGACGGTATTTTAAATGATATTGTCAGGCGGAGGTATGCACTTTTACTATTGATTTATGTTTTTGTTTCGTAAGAAAATAGTTTAGATATATAGAAATGCTGTCAGTTAAACTCCAACATCCTCATGAATATGCACATGCAAAATCAAATCTTCAAGGACATTGACATCTTTGAATAACATTTTCTTTCATTTGGCAACATGAAACAACTAAACATATTCGATATTTTTTCTAATAACGAATATATTGTCAGCACATATATACATAGTATCACGTAATATATTTTCTTTTGTTTGCAAAACCGTTGCTATTCATGTGTTGTTTCCATTTTATGTGTTATTCAAAAACGGAAATCATATATTTTTATGAGATAAATATTGTGATACACATCGTATTTTCTTTCAATTTTCATTCAGATATGCATCATGTCTACATGATTAACACGTTGCGGCATTGAAGTCTTACATTAAATTCGAGAGCGTGACATTCGCCAACAAGTATTAAGAAAATCATTTAAGTCCAAGCTGCCTCCTCTATAAACGATTATTAGATGTATTTTTTATGTTGAAATAAAATTGTATACTTACTTATGTCTGATGGGTTTATGTTGAAGTAAAATTATATAGTTAATCATGGCTGATCGGATTTTTCAAATCAAATTATATAATTACGTATGGCTGATGCGCTTTTTTCTTAATTAGAATTATTCAGTTACTCATGGCTGATGGTTTTCCTTGAAATAAAATTATATTGTTACTTATAGCTGATGGGGTTTGTTGACATTAAAGTGTATACCTACTTATATCTGATGGGTTTATGTTGATGCAAAATTATATAGTTACTTATGGCTGATGGGGTTATGTCAAATATAATGATATTGTTATCTATGCCTAATAGGGGTGTTGCTTGAATTAAATTATATAGTCATTTATGATCTATGTGTTTTTCTGGAAATGAAATTATATAGTTACTTATGGCTGATGAGTTTTTGTTGAAATTAAAATATATATTTACGTTTGGCTGATGGGTGTATGTTGAAATACATTTGCATAGTTGCTGCTTTACAGACTACATGAATTCTTCTGGTTCAATATAAATAGCATGCCTATTGGTGTTAGAAATACCTTAGTCTTATACTGGAAGTCAGACTGATGTTTAACCACTCTCTTTATATGCAGTATTTACATCTTCTTCAATATAGTTTCTGTCACTTAATCCGAAGTGCGTGCCTTTTATTCGGTCTTGTGACAAGTCCACAACACTGGTGACTAGTCAAATTTATGGAAATTATTTTAAAGACTAGTCTAACCCAAAATAGAAATTATATTATACTCTAACAAATCAAGCCACCCTAGTAAAAAACAGGACAAATTACCGCCTAGACCCTGTTCCGGTTATTGTTTTTTATTGGCTTATGGATTTTCCATGCTGTTTTAAAACATGTCTAACTTTTAGGAAGGTAGGACACAAGAGTTAACATTGCAGAACAAATTAAAAAAATAAAAGTCGCGTCCAATCCACAAGAAAAAAAACAACAGGATTGCATAAATATAAGAATGTACGTACAGGTGAAAATCCTGAATAAAGATGTTAAGTTAAAACTAAACTCTGGTTCAGACGTGTCGATAATCAGCTGCCATACATAAAAAAAGATTGGATAAACGAACTATGTTAAATACCAACAAAATCAACTGAACGCTGACTTGTGAAAAAAAAATCAGAGGGTGAAATTATTACCGACGTTACTTTAAACGGAAGTACCTTATAAATGAAAAATGGCATATAAAAACACCAATAATGTATTTAACACAGAAAATCTGACAACCTAGTCAGATAAATTAAAAGAAAATAAATTGAAAGAAAAAATTCCCGGAGTCTTTTCCTGTCGATGTAAAAAGATGTAAGCACAATGTGAACTGAAAGAGAATATCTAACCTGTATTTAAAAAAAACTGTGCGATTCAGCTCGTTAGAAAAAATATTAAGGAATTAAACAGATTATAAAGAAGCGGCATTTTATCTTAAGTAAAGTATAGCTTATGGGCAGCACCTACTGTAGATGTTAAAACATCTAAAGTATTTTGCGTGTGTGGCGGTTTTTCAAAATGACTACATGCGGCACTCCCACAAAAAAGGCCCTGCAGCACTTACAAATATACAAGATCACGCCAAATGTTAACATACTACCCTCATTATCTCCTACATAAATAATGTTTGCGCATAATATAAGATCCGTTTTCGACCAATTGCTACAAAAAAACTCAAAAGGACGAACCTCTATTGTACCAATAAACAGTTACATCTTAGTTGTTAAAATATTTTTCAAGATGTGTTAGCAAAACACATTTTAGGGGGAAACTTGTTGCGATAGAAAAAGGAACTAGAAATATGTTTTACATAATCCAAGTACCTTAGTTCTCTCATGAGAGACACCTAAATGAAATTAGGAAACGACTGTAGAATGGCACCGACAGCACTCCCCCATGACGAAGAATTATGGATACGATATACGACACTTTCGACATCTAGATACTCTAAACAACCCCAGAACAGCGACTATCTAAAAGAACACGGAGTGTCCGCATCTTATCGTTATCAATCTAAAAAGGTAACTATACAAGTAATCATGTGAACGTAATGTTATGATTCCTACATTACCGACTACATGGGCTTTTCCGCTTCAATATAAATACCGTTAGCACATGCATCTCGGTGTTGGAACCAACCCCAACCCGATCAGTCTCTCATTAACTTCTGTTGAGTGAGGACGTCGGGATGGGGTAATACCAGTCGAGTATTCGTTCTCGACAATCAGTCCGGCAGGAACTGGGCCATTTAGTTGGCCTTTTATCTGCCGGGCTGAGGTATATTGTCCTGGATTTTCCTAGGAGGTGCACCCTCCCAGGCCTTGCCTTCCCTCTTTGGGGAGGGGTAAGTTTATTGCTTGCTGCCTGAGGCGTCCTTACCGGGGAATGCCGACGGGGTTGCCCAGGCTATTTTTGATAGGCAAGAGTGCTCCTCCTTTAGGGGCGCTGGCTGGCTTGATCTCCCCACTTTCCGACCTTGTGTCACATATTGCTTTGTGGGAAGCAGTTAAATACCTGGAACCAACCCCAACCCGACCAGTCTCTCATTAACGTCGGTTTATTGAGGACGTCGGGATGGGGTAATATCAGTCGAGGATTCGTTCTCGACAATCAGTCCGACAGGAACTGGGCCATTTAGTTGGCCTTTTATCTGCCGGGCTGAGGTATATTGTCCTGGGTTTTCCTAGGAGGTTCACCCTCCCAGGCCTTGCCTTCCCTCTTTGGGGAGGGGTAAGTTTATTGCTTGCTGCCTTAGGCACCCTTACCCGGGAATGCCGACGGGGTTGCCCAGGCTATTTTTGATAGGCCAGAGTGCTCCTCCGTTAGGGGCGCTGGCTGGCTTGATCTCCCCACTTTCCGACCTTGTGTCACATATTGCTTTGTGGGAAGCGATTAAATACCTGGAACTATCCCAGTCTTTTACTGGCAGGGAGACAGACGTACAATCACTATATTTATATGCTGTATTTATACTTTCTTCAATATACTTTCTTTCACTTAATTCCGAGTTCGAGTATTCTACAGATCTATTACAAGTCCACAACATAGATTTACCTATGACTGATGGGTGTATGTTGAAAAAGATCATATACTTACTTATGGCAGATATGTTTCTTTTGAAATGGAATTATATAGTTACTTATCGCTGATAGGTTGATGTTGAAATTACATTTTATAATTTCCTATGTTTGATATGTAAATGTTGAAATAAAATTATTTACTTACTGATTCGTTTATGTCTAAATATTAAAAATAGTGACTTATGACGGATGGGTTTTTGTTGAAATGAACTTATATAGTTACTGATTGGTTTATTTTGACATATAATTATATAGTTACTTATGACTGATAGGTTTATGTTGAAATTAATATATATATATATATATATACAGGGTGGGCCAAAATAAGGGTCCTATCTTTAAATTTGAATAACTTGAATTTGAATAACTTCCACAAAATAAAAGTTAAACTCACCAAACTTTATGTGTGTGTAGACTGACCCTTCCGAGATTTTTTGAAATAAACAAAACAAATTTTAGCCGAAAAACACTTCTTAAAACTTACAAAAACTAAAGTATTATTTTTTACACTGTTTTGAGTTTTTTAAGCAAAAATAATGTTTTCTAAATGAGGGTACGTTCCTTAGGGCTAATACGGCTCATGCTTGCTTCGGAAGGGGTCCTTTACTTATTCTAAAAAAAAAAATTTTTTAAATCAATAAATAAAAAAGTTATGAATTTTTAAAAATAGGACCCTTATTTTTGCCCACCCTGTATATATATATATATATATATATATATATATATATATATATATATATATATATATATATATATATATATATATATATATATATATATATATATATATACTTATGAGCAATGGGTTTATGTTGAACTATAACTGTATAATTACTTATTTCTGATAGGTTTATGTTGAATTGAAATAATATAGTCATTTATGGCTGGTGGGTTCAAGTTCAAATTAAAGTATATAGTTACCTATGAACGTGCAATTCGATTTTGTTTTATCTTTAGATTTGGAAATTTGGCAGCTCTCGTTTTATGGTAACTTTAAGTGTATTTCTTTCTTGTCTTGGCAATTCATCAATAATTTGTGCACATCAATTATCACTTCCTAAATCTCAGACAAAACCAATGTTGAGAGTAATCCCTGTAATTTAAAAGTCCATCAGTGTCATTTCGGAAGACGAAGCACGATTATTTGATTGTTATGGTTGTTTTTATTTGTTGAAATATATTGATGTTAACTTGTGTAGAACTAATCTCATGTGATTTTCGCAACCGAACTATTTCATTAACAAGATGAAAATACTAATGGTCTTGACAATTTACAAATCGACTATTTCTCGACGCTATATAGTACCAAATAGTAAAATGTTTGTATGTAAATATTGCTTAATATATCAACGTTCCAGCGCAAATATATGACTGACACATCGCGTGGATTACAACACGTGTTAGTCTGATGCTGTCTTGTTTGATCGTCTCTTAGAAAAGCACGTGTGTCTTCTTTGTTCATCTGTATATGTTTGTGAAACAAGGCGTTCATGTTTATAAAATTAGAGCTGTTGTATAACTTCAGTTTCTCTATGGACACACATGAGCCTGAACTCACACAAACTATTTTCAAGAAGACACGGTATGCGTTTTTGCGATTCATATGTTTTGTGATTGCTATATTACTCTGATAAGGATATCGCAAAACCGTACTTCTTAATTGACTAAAAATAGATACACAAAAATAAACGTATGCTCCATACGCTCTCTGCTGGATATTGGACCATCGTTATTTTTTCGAGTTCTCTCTACAACACCACCTAGAAAATATCGTTACCTCTCTCTAATTATAAAACACTAGAAGAATACCTATCTCCCGAACAGAATATGTCGCCTCACGAAAGAAAAACATCGAGATGTAATGCTAATAAACTTTAACGTATCACTCAATATGTCTCACACATAATATATAGATAGTGTTACAAATTAAAAAAAGAACACATACTTTTTTAGAAAGCTAAATTACATTAAAATCGCAAGCGTCAAATCTTAAGCTGAATCAGATAATTAGTTTACGAATTACAGTCATGAAAGTGAAGCTACTGTTGCAAATTTGCAAAACAATACAATGATTTTCGATCGTTGTAAAGCATTGATTTCTGATAAAAGAAAATACTGGTCAACCAAAGCAATATATTTATAAGTGTTATTAAAACTCTGCTATGTAAGAAACAACAGTTAAGAAGTTGTATGCTGACTGTAATCGCAGACGTACAAACACAAATGATGCTGAAAGCTTAAGTTGGTGATATGCGGAAATTGTCCCAGAAAACATGAAACACATCCACAAACTCATTTTCTTAGATCATAAATTGAAATTGCATTATATACCAGAGCAGTTGCATATACCAGAATGCAGTGCATTAGTCATTTTTCTATAAACCTTTATCGCGAGAAAGAAGATGTTCAAAGTGGATGCTGCATTTGCTCACAGTCGATTAAAAACAACACAACCTCGACGATTGAGAACGTTGTTTGACGTTTTTTCATGGCAAAAAATGTGTTTGCGTCAATATGTGACAACAGATGATGTATGGCCTTTCACTTTTTCAGATGTGTCATCAGTATTTCATCTGATAATTTTTCTGACGCTAAACTATATATAAGATTTCATCTGAATTCAAGTACTTTCTGTAGCGGTATACTAATCTAATTATTTTACGATATTAATACAGCATTTGCACTAGAAAAAAACTACTTTTACCGAAGCAGAAATACGTGGACAGGCGGAAAAGCCGAACGAAAACGAACCGATGTCAAAATCAAAACGACACAGATATTCAACAGAAAAAATAATTTTTTAAAAATACCCATTTATTGTTGATTTTTATAACAATTTTGTTTTGACGAAAAAATATCAAGAAATACATTTTTTTTTCGGAAAAGTTCAGATTTTTTCTTTCAATAAACTGTGCATTTTATAGAGAAGCTAACAACTAGGTTAGTTTAAAGGTAGGGATTATTTAGGATTAGGGTTAAAAAAAAACGTTCCGTTTTAGCTGTAGGACTTTTTTGTTGCAAGAATTTTTTTCAGCAATGTCGAAAATTTTGCAGATTTTCTTTCGGCATCAGCGCAAACGTTGGAAGGAGGGTTGCGGCGGTTCCATTGGCAATTTCACTAGAATATCCTTTTTTCTGTGGTGTTATAATCTTCGAACACCGAGAGCTGTTGTCTAATTTACGAGCCTTCCCGCTGTTTACGTAAATGACCGGAACATGCCGGACAAAATGTCCGTTTTGTGTCGTTCAAAAGCTGTGTAGTACCTATTTTTCATGCGAATTTTGCGACACACTGGATATAAGTATTTACTTTTAGATATGCAATAAAAGTCAGTAGGAAGAGCTTCAAGGAGAGGACAATTTATTTCAACTGGGATAAAACTAGCACCCGAGCGTTGGTAGTGAAAGGAGATTCTATTGGTTTTAGATATGTTACATTAACACTTTTCGCTAGTATATTAAATGCTCCAGATCAGAAGAGCGAGAATCGGTGATGTTTTCATAACCATTGCTTTTTGAGATGCTACGATAGACAATTGTGTTATCTTCGTAGATTTCAGTAAATCATGATTTAGCAAATCATTGATGAGGATCCAGAAGTGTTGGCCCCTTTATAGATCTTTTAGGCAGGCCGATGTTGATTCTATGTGCTCTCGACGTATCGTTAATGAAATCCACATCCTTTTAATGTTTTTTAATTACAATTTTGAGAAATTAATTTTAGTGTTTGTCTGCATTTAGTTCCGTTTGCATTCAATATGTAGTTTCTGTGGTATTTATATGTCAAATGATCAATAAATTGTTAAAAGAGAGTGACAAAATTATTATTAATTTTTACAGTTATATAAATGTCTTAGGCTTGAAGAGATAATGCGTTTTGTGTTTGGAGTATGCATTTGAGAAACAGTTTTTTTAAAGTTAGAAATATCCGTATTTGACATGGTACAAACAATTAAAGACGAAGGCTGTGTAAGCAAGGCTAGGCGATCTGGAGTACCAATTGCATCGTGTCTTAGGCGTTACGCATATTGACCAATTTGTGAAATCGTTCATAGAATCAACCTAGCTTTTATTTTCTTATTCAAATTAATGCAAATACCGTCGTAATCATTTAACATATGACCCTTTCAGTTTCAGTTTCCTTGACTATGTAGTGTCAATGATATTTATAACTTTACCAATGTCAAATCTTTTGAACAGCCTGTATTTGAACGACACGAGTTGAGTTAATTTTAGCTTTAGATTTGGCAAATTTCCGATATCATCGATTTTTTCTTCAGCCTCCAATTGATCATGACATCTTACTTATTAATTATCATTTTCCCAACTCCTATATTAAATCAATATTGTAATCTTAGGAACAAAGCTTGTAATTTGAAATTATATCAGTTCATTCCATAAAACGAAGAACCGTTGTTTGCTTGTTTTTTAGTTAAACTCGAATGAATTATATTCATGTTTATTTGTGTAGAATTCATCTCAGGCTATTTACGTCGTAGAATCATTTTATTAATAGAGTTTAAATGGAAATGTTCTTACAAACATTTAAATGGTCTAATTTAGCAGCCATCTATTATATATAGGGTAGTTGTTTGTGTGTGTGTATGTGTCAACCTCAAACACAGATACTGACAAAAAGACATACACCAACAGCTATGAAAGAATATCGATACATTTTGTGTGTAACATACATTTTTCAGTGGTACAACAGAAACAACATTAGTTAGGGTGTCGAGTTCTATCAGTTACACGAGACAGGGTGACGAATGACGTGATAGAAAGAAAAGTGTGAATGAAAGGGGGAATATGGATAGATGTAATGGATAGAGGAAATATAGAAGGAGGAGATGTGTGAGCGGACATAGAGAAGGATAAAAAGCAGAGCGGAGGACGGAAGAAGATAGAGATATAGAGAGAGGATGAAGTGAGATTGAGAAAGGTGTGGATAGACAGAGAGCAGTTTTAAAGACACATGTCACACACCATTTTTTTTCCATTTTTCCATTTTGTGCTTAATGCCCTCGGCATTTCAACTATTTATTTGCATATTTATACTATCACGTTGTTACAATAGAATGAACATTGTTTCATTATTATTATTTTGCGAAGTGACAGTTATAGAGTTTATGATGATGACAACTTTGACGTGCCGAGTTCGAATCCATCTGGTTCCATAGCACTGCTCTCAATTATAAATGTTGCTATCCATTGCCAATATCAGAAGAAAGCCGATCAAATAAGTCATATGATGATGTTAGGTCTAACTTTCAAAGAGGTAAACATTATTTTAAATAACTAATTTGAACTATCCTGATGCTTTCCAAAAAATCTATTCATTGAACAATAATCAACGGTATTTGTCAAACTATTTAGATGCTCGTGTAATTTCATATTGTGTGTTCTCTTTTATATGTCGACTTACGACCATGTAATTGGCTGAGTTGCGTTTCTTTTCGAGGTCAAGTGCAGAACACGAAATACTTGAGTATTCACAACACTTTATTTCTCTACTGTTTCTCAAAATACTTATTCGTAGCTGTTTTTTATATTCACTCAACTCGTAAAGGACAGCTTGAAAGACAGACACCTCGGTGTGTTCGCCTATTTTGTCACCGCCTGTCTGGTGAAAACGAAACGCAAGTCCTATTCTAAGTTACAATTGTCATCTAAACTTTTCAGAAATATTCAAGCTACCCAAGAAATAGTATTTTCAAGGATATATTCACGCTTGTCCGAGAAAATAGACAATACTATGGCCCTACGGAAATGTATATAACACCTAAATATAGTCGATAATTTAGTCGGTTAATCGGCGATTGTAATGAGTACATATGTTAGTGATGTGTGTTAGATTAATTTGGATAACTTTAAGTTTGATAACTTCTCGATTTAACGGGCATTTGACGTGTATTATTACATTTTAAGTGTAGTTGATAGTTTCTATGCAACACTTCTATGAGACGCTAACAAAACTATTTTAATATTATCATGGCCTGGGGGGTCACTTAGTACTGTATTTGAAGTGACTTGGGTGATCCACCATGATCGCATACGTTCTGAGGAGCTGCTCCGTCGATCGCTCCACGCTCAACCTGTTCTTGAAGATCCGCGCAACTTTGGTGTAAAGCAAGTATGTCAGGAACTTGGAGTAAGGGGTCGTTTCTGTTAATGATTCGATGGTTGTCTTTTTCTGTGGACGTCTCTAGGTACCCTTTGTAATATGGCTATGTCGTTGAGATCTTTCGGGTCGAATCTTAACGTTCTGTCACGACACTGAACGGCCGTGGTGCTACTGACCGCATGTAGGTGGTAGGGCGGTCGCATTAAGCATTAGGTTACTCGTGTGTTAGATAACGAGTTATGACCAGGAATTATTAGCCCTACAGTTACAATGAAATGAAATCGCGTCATACGAAACAAAAATACTATTTTTATTCTTTTTATAAATATATCATTTATTTCTTAACATTTCGTGTATTCATTAGCTAACGCTGACGCAATTTACATATTGAGGATATTAGCAGTACGATCAAGCCACTTTTACAAGCCGAAGCAAATTTCTGAGTGAAAAAAAATCACTACAGAAAGGAAGAGTTACAGTAAATAAAAAACGAATTTTTTTCAATTAAAACGGCCCCATTCCACCGCCCTCTCTCCATAGACACATGTCATCACCTCGAGAGAGAACTATAATAGCTAACCGTTCTTTATTTGCACTCCGTTACCGATTCCCTGCTTCAGAACAGAAAGAGGTGTGGTCACTGACAGCTTTTTATATCACTTATTTACCACAGTTTTAGTATTGTGCGATTTTAATTATCGTAGATGCAATATCAGTGCGACATTTTATATTCAGATGACTCTGGCTATATCATTTGAGTTAAGTCTGGATCAGGGTTGTACAATACTGAGACTGGTTTCTTTATTCACTTAACTCGTCAGAGGATAATATCGAGCTACAGCTCGGATTGCCTCTCTATTGTGTCACTGCTAGTATAGTTAAATAAGTAAGTTACATCCTAGTCTAAGTTAAATTTTCACTGGCGTTCGTCAGGAGTGTGCTAACTACATTCGAAATCGGATTATCAATATCTAAATAGCAAACGGAGAGCAATGTTTAACCGGAAGTCTAACAGAACATATTCAACTTCACAACTGAGAGTCATTTCTTCGTCCTTCCTGGATAACCTATACTTAGAGCCTTACAAAAATCGAGTGGATTTCAGACTTGAGTCAATCAATGATCTGAGGGATCAAGTAGGAGTCCAATTGCAGTACGCCATTTCACTCTTGCACGATGGATCCGTATATAAAAGCTACATTTATCATATGTGTTCTAATTACTAAGCTATTTTGATGCGTATATATTTGAGTGATATGTGCGGAGTTAATCTTATCTTAAGATTTGGCCAATATCAGGCTAACGTTATATAAGAATTTATAGTGAATTTCTCATTTTACCTCCAATTGATAGTTTATATTAAACCCATATATGAAGCCTTGGCGAGTACTGCCACACTGGGTCACGGTGGATCTGGAAGTAGTGAAGTTGTAACTGAGTGCTGACTCTACACTCTGTAAAACTGTCCGAACGCACAGCAGCAAATGATTAAGAAGTTATACAACTTTATTTACTCGGGTGCTGATTAAAATGCGTATTTTTAAAAACTTTTTTTTATTCTATAGACTTAACTCGTAATATATTTTACCAGGTACTAAGCGATTGTGATGCGTATATATTCCAGTGATATGAGTTGAATTAATTTTGTCTTCAGATTTGGCAAATTTCCAACTATCATTATATTGGAATCTAAAGTCGACTTCCTCTTTTTCTTGTAATTCATCATAAAATCCTTCTCATCAATTATCACTTTCTCGATTCCAGATATAAATCAACTTTGAAAATAAACCCTGTAATTTCTAAGCCCATCAGTTTTATTCTTGGACAATTCTGACGTCGATTAGTGTAAAATTCATCTCATGTGATTTGCGCAAGTGAAACGATTCATTAACATGTTTGAAATAGAAATGGTTTTGCCAACGGACAAATCGACCAGTTTTTCGCAGCGATTTAACACACAATCAGATTCCTCTTCTAACCGGTTTTATATTATGTTTGCGATTTTTTAGATGAGGATGTATAAGTTGTATTATTTTGATTATTGTTTTTAGGTTAATGTTAGTCTCACAACGTTTCTGCCGATGTAAACTCCGACTTTCTTCAGGTGGGGCTTGTCGAACTTGTAAATCTTTATATCGAACTAAGGAATGTGTACGTAATTTCGAACGGAAGCATTTATTTAATCCATGGTGTTAGCTTCGTCTCGTTTCGTCGGCAAAAAATGTGTATTTAATATCATCGTGATGCTTAGTAATAATCTAAGTGACAGTCTTCTGAAGTTTAAATTTAAATCATCAGTTCCAGAAAAATAAAATCAAGACTTACTTAAAAGTAGAAAAAATAAACTGCTGTTCGAAACTACTAAACACACGGAATAAGACAAGTCTCATATTTATATATTATTAACTAGTTATTGTTAAAACAAAAGGTGATACACAGGGCCGATAAAGTTAATATATAGATATAGATAGATAAGTAATATCGAGAAACGTAGTGTATATATATATACATATATACATATATATATACATATATATACATATATATGTATATATATGTATGTATATATGTATATATATATGTATATATATATGTATATATATATATATATATATATATATATATAATAATGGTAATAATCCAGTTAAAAACATCCACATGGTAGTAATCCAAAGAATTTCAACCTGGTTTATAAAAAGTGCTCAATATTAAATAGAGCTTTATATATGAATAGTTTTTTTTATTTACACAGACATGTACAAAATCTGCGACACTGGCATGTCGATGTTATCGATCAACAATTATTATAAACTGAGATCTCATCAGGAAGTATTAGAATCCGATCTTAACCTCAGATCATATTTGGAGAGAATGAAGTGGTGAGAAAAAGAAGAAGAAAAGAAATTTAACATTTCAACATTTAGGGAGTCACGTGGTTTAGGACCGTTAAAAATCAAAAAATTAAAATCTAAAATCTAAAACAAACAAAACAAACGGATTATTTGTTTACAAATTACAGTTATTATATTGAAGCTACTGCTATAATATCTGAAACTATGGAAACATCTGATTTATCTTTAGTTGATAAATTATAGCTTTCTGATGAGAAAATACTGTTCACGCAAAACTAATTAATGGATAAGTGTTTTTCGGACGCTGCTTCGCTCAAAACGACGGATAATACCTTATATGCTGATCTTTAATGCGGTCGTACATACACACATTTTACTGAGTTCTCAAGTCGCCCAAATTCGCAAGACGGGAAGTCTACAAATTCGTTTTAACTGCTTGTAAATTGAAGTGACAACAAAGTTGAAAATATCGAGAGGCAGTGCATTAGCTATTTTGCATGAATATTTATTTATCTACCTCCCACAGCGGTAAGATATGACACAAGGTCGGAAAGTGAGAATTCTAAAAGCCAGCGCCCGAGAATTTCAGCACTCTGGCCTACAAAAAATGCCTGGGCAGCCCCGTCGGCATTCCTCGGTAGGGGCGCCTCAGGCGATTAGCAATAAACTAACCCTGTTCTCAAAGGGTGAGAAGGCAAAGCCTGGGAGGGTGGACCTCCTAGAACTGCACAAGACAAACCCCTAGACCGGCGGAAATCAAGCCACGAAGGCCAAGACGATATCGGTCTATGGGGTGCAGTATCCATCGGAACAGATATTACACTTTCTTCTTAGCCAAAAGGCTAAGAAAGGAATAATTGCAAATGAGAAAGCCGTGTTAAAAGTAGGTGTTACATTTTCTTACAGTTGATATTAACAAAAACGCGTGGAGGATTCAAAGCGGTGTTTGAACCTGTTTCAACGCAACGAAAATCATAAATCCTCCGCAAAATGTCCGTGTCAGATCGACAGTAGCTGAGTAGACAATAGCAGATTAAATCCGTTCAGAGCGATAAAAAGCGCAAAAATCATCAGACAAGGGTTTAGCCTCTCTATTTTTTATACGCAATGTATTTTGCTCACCTATTACTTTGTGAATGGAAAAACATTAATAGTGAATATTAATATAGCATAATAAGTTTGTTCAAAAGAAGAAACTACAGCAAAACCGCCGCAAATGAAAAAAATGATCATGCACTAATACTAAGCACCGTGTCACAAGTCGATCGTAGCGATAGGCAAAACTACACAAATTTCACTCTGAATTCTTAAGGGCATACACTTTTCTTTAGATAAGGACCCAGCGA
The DNA here is from genome assembly GCA_963556195.1 of Sepiola atlantica. Classification (NCBI taxonomy): domain Eukaryota; kingdom Metazoa; phylum Mollusca; class Cephalopoda; order Sepiida; family Sepiolidae; genus Sepiola; species Sepiola atlantica. Next base: position 18,402,062 of record OY744553.1, on the reverse strand, counting down.
CTACTGGCTGTTTTGTTACCTAAAAGCAATTCTTCAGGTAAATAGATGTGGCTCCAATCGAGGTAGTTATATCAGAAATAGATGTGTATTTTGATGCTTAAAACAAAGCGGTCTACAAAATTGCGTTAGAATCAGTTTCGTCCCATCGGCAACTGATAAGGATACACTTGCCCAGCGGTTCGCCTTAACATTAACCATGGACTCAACAAGTTTCTCCCTAAAATACTTTCTACTGCAAACTTAAGCCACATTCAATGATCTGATTATCACCCCTTTTTTACATCTGGGATATTATGAAAAACCTTGACACTCCCATTTTATCCCTGCTATAGTCTTAAAATAATGTTCTGCTCTACTGGTCCCTGTCCTCTCCAAACTCTAAAACAAATGGCTTGCCGAATATTGTGTCCCTGATAGCTAGAAAATGTCTTCTTTGATACCAGTATCCAAGCATTCTGGTGAAATAACTGAGCCGCAAAATTATCAGTCTCCTTCCGCTGTTCGCTACAATCTTTGAATCAGCAATACATCTAGAACTAGTCTACTAAGGTAAATGCTAAACTTCTTGTTTGACCAACAGTATGGATTTAGGCAAGCCAGTTCTACTGCGGATATCCTTACGGTCATCTCTGAACACATTTACCATACACCGGACAACGCTGGTGAAGAAAGGTCGGTAGCGATTGATATTATTAAATCTATTGACATTGTGGTCTTCTCATGAAAATTAATTCGTACGGTATTACTAGACGAATAACTTATATAATGAGGTATTTATCAGATAAATAAAACATCCAAATCGTTCTCCATGATACACAATCAACCAACATGAAATTAATGCGAGGGATTTCCAGAGGTCGATCTTTTGACCGTTATTTTTTCTGATTTTTATAAACGACCTTCCTAATGAAATTGTGTCCGAGATGGGTATATTTTCTCACGACATCACGTTATATTCTCGACATCTGGGGAAAACGAACACACACATCCAAAGCAATTGCTAATTTTTTAGAAAATGACCACCAGTGTTTAGTGGGATGTGGACCTAAATAAATGTTAGCATTTGATGCTACTATGATAGATCCATCCTGTCCTTTAACATATATAATCCACCGTTTATACCCTTCATTGTCGTGGCTAATAGGGCCTTTGCTGACAGTCCATCATTCAAAATCATGAAGTAAAATGAATTAGAACAAATATATAGAAGACATTGGTAATGCTGCGGTCAGTACCCTATATCCTTACAAAAGTAAAACAAAATATAAAAGTAAGAGTCTTATTATTTTCTGTTGTCATTTATCTCCGTCTAACGACGGGGAAATTACACACAAGGTCGGGGAAGTGGGATTTTAAAAGGCAGCACCATAAACGAAGAGCTCTTTGACCGTACAAAAAGTCTCTGGGAAGCCCCGTCGGCATTCAACGGTTGGCGCGCTCCGTGCAATACGCAATAGACTAGCACCTTCTCAAATTACCAGAAGGTAACACCTGGACAGTTGGGCCCTCTAGAACTGCACAGGACAAGACCCCAAACCGACAGAGAACAATCTCTCCTCCAAAATAGCCTATACTCTACCCGTGTTTGGGTTAGGGTTATGCAGAGAACATTTTTTAACTGCTCATCGAATTTTGAATAAAGTATAAGTCGAGCAAATACCGATAGTTGTTGTCAATAAACAGTTAGTCTACTTATATATATATATATATATATATATATATATATATATATATATATATATATATATATATATATATATATATTCTAGATGTCGAGATTTGAGTTGAAAAATACTCGGTATCAGGGATCACAGATCGCATGATCCTACTGAATAGTCATATCTCCATGCTGATGAGCCCCGATTATAAAGGACGAAACGTATACGTATATTGATAATAAACAAAAACAAATTATCATATATATATATATATATATATATATATGTGTGTGTGTGTGTGTGTGTGTGTGTGTGTGTGGTTGTGAAAAATGACAAACGGAAAACAGGTTAAAGTGCAGGGGAAAAACAAAAAAAAAGAGATTTGACCGGTTTCGTTCATGTTGGCGAACACAAACGAAACCGGTCAAATCTCTTGTTTTTTTCTTGCACTTTGACCTGTTTTCCGTTTGTCATTTTTCACACATTTTGTCCACCACGGCATTTCATTTTCATGAATTATCGTGTGCCTTACTATATATATATATATATATATATATATATATATATATATATATATATATATATATATTGTATTTTTTTATTTATAAATACAGATTTTAGTCAGACATATGGACTGGCGGTTTCTGAGAGGAAAAAGGTTAGATCCCCAAATCCCGTCTTCGTCAGCACAGCCTGAAATGGTAAATAATGAAAATTCTTCAAGGAGCATCTGTGTTCAGGTTTAACCGTTATGAAACGCTATATGCAGAAAATTTTGAATTAAAAAGCGTGAAGACGCTTAATAAAGAGACATCAAAAAGAGAAAAGCCGTTATGTTGGTATTTTTATATTTAGAAGGAAAGAAAGAGAATAAAAGAGAGAGAGAAAAAAAGAAAAGAAAAAGAAAAAGAAAAAGAAAAAGAAAAGATAAAGAAAAAGAAAAAGAAAAAGAAAAAGTAAGAGAAAAAGAGGAAGAAAAGAGAAAATAAGAAATAAAAAATATAAAAAAATATATTATTAAAAAAATAGTATTAAAAAAATATATTATAAAAAATATTATAAAGGGAGAACCGCCGGTCCATATGTCTGATTAAAATCTGTATTCATAAATAAAAAATATCACGCTCTTAATTTGATTTAATTGAGCACTCTGCTTGTATTTACCATTTATTCTTTTTAAAGTATACTTTTATACTTTTATATATATATATATATATATATATATATATATATATATATATATATATATATATGTTTGTGTGTGTGTGGGTATAAACGGTGTCAAAGTCTCATATTATAATATATCCAGCACAAGCTATACCATGGGGCATTTCTAATATGTAAAATCTGTTATTTTCTTTTGTCATAGAATAAATACATTCTTCTTGACCTGGGCAATCACAAAGAATGTGCGTGTTTACGGGTTCTGGATATCATCTACATTAAACTTCTACTTTACATGGACGGCATTAACATATAAGAATAAACTTTGGCGAATTACTTATAACTTCGATGTTTTGCTAAGAGCATAATGTAGTATCTATACTTCATATTTTCTGTCTTCGGTCAATGAAAAAGACTTTTAAGACTGAAAAAATTTTATATTTTATTTAAATCCAGAGTGCTCTTATTTTGTGTTTTACTGCCCACATGAGAAGAGAAGTGAATAAGGACTGAGGCAATCCAACAGAAACCCGCCTTTACGTGATAGTGATTTTCTCTTAAAATAAACCGACTTTGTTTCTATGCAGGGAAAAAGGTAGGAACATATTTGAAGTTATTTTTTCTTTTATATGGACGCAATTTGAATGTGAGAAACTTTGGCAAATTACTAAATTTTAGGATATAAATAGCTGAGAAATATTGCAATCGATATTAGTAGCCTCTAAGATTAATCAATGACAAAAATAACTTCTGGTTCTAATCGTCTCCTCTTTCCTTACCTTTTTATCCTCTACTGACGATTCTCCTATTTGCCTTCCACATACATTTCGAACTATTTGTTTTTATCCTATCCCCCTCTTCGTTTTGGCAGATTTGACCATTTCTGTTTGTTTTTAAAAAAATATTTATATAATCTGAAAAAGATGATGCGGAGGGAGTTCAAATATTTTTTTTACAAAATCAGTAATAAAACATCTTAAAGGGCAGGCTTGGTGTCATATAAGTCTGTAAAAAATGTACGATTTTCTATAGTTTTTATTCGATATTTTTCATGTTAATACATTACAATATTCATCTTCATATTACTTATCTCTACGTAAAAAGTTAGGTGTATCTGTCTGTCTGTCTGTCTGTCTCTCTCTCTCTCTCTATATATATATATATATATATATATATATATATATAGTTACGGAAGTTCTTTTAACCTTCAAAACTGGGGAAAAAAAAAAATTTTGTTGAAAGATTTTAGTCTAGTAAGTCAACTAATCTATTGCAATCACTATTTTAGTTTACTTCCAAGAATATACTCTAATATAAATATATTTTTATATATGTTTTTATATATAAGGGATCGTCAGTTGTTTACCATGAAAACTGTTTCGGGATTTTAAAAACAAAACAGTATTTCTTTATCATGGCATCCCAGCAGTGTTGATCAGACACCACCTCCCTATTTAATAATTATTTTTTAATTTAAATATAAATATATATAATAATTTTTTGTGAATAAATATTTATTTTTCACAGTCACATATGTTTCCTGTTGACTAACATTCAACAGTATGGCTTATATAACTGTACGGCTGGTCGAAGGATTTGAACTCTGGACCCAAATAACACCGATCCAATATTTTTAGTAATTCAGCCTCTATAGCAATCACATTTTAATGAGAGTGACATGCACCTTATATGTTATTTACGAATGTAATTCATCTCAGAAAGTTTTCGATCTGACCAGGGAGAGAACGATCGCGATATTACTTAAACGGCAAACACGATTAGAACTGTTTCATATTTCTTTCAAACTGCTAGTCTAGAACAGAGATTTAATAATTACTTTTTAATAAATAAATATGTATTATCTACATGTTTCATTTTAACCAACAACCATCAGTGTATGGACTCCGTTCAGCACCTAGATACCATGGATTACTCCTGCGCGGTGAGTCAATTGCGAATCAAGTGCTTTGCAATCCACATCTACACCTGTTCTAGATCGGTACTTCTTGATTTCCGTGGCAAGGAGAATTTCACAACTGGAAATAATGACGAAATAAGCAGAGAACCCTACCACATACAGCAGATCGTATTCCCAAGTAGTCACCCATTTTATGAGTGGCAAATCTCAACGTTGCTCAACGTCGGAGATCAAACGAGAACTACTACGTCATGGTAATTATACCGTCAAATTTTGATTTCATTCGAAAATTCATTGAGTGTTGTACATATTTAAAGATATGCTTATATTTTAAATTATTAAATGAAATTAGTTTACAAAAAGTATAAAATGTTAAATTCTTAATTCAAAGAAACAAGACAGGTATTTTTACATTTGTAGGTACAAATAGTTGTCGAAAGATAAATTGTTTTTAAGCCCAGGGTTATAAACAAGGCCCCGTCATATTTCACGAAACCATTGGTACCATGAGATCGAAATTCTGTAAAATTCATATATATATATATATATATATATATATATATATATATATATATATATATATATATATATATGAACTTTCCTATGTTAATTCACATCTTCCGTGCATGCGCGTAACTTCATACCTTATATTTAAATAGTGAATTAGCTGCTATAACAACACAGCGTCCATTTCCCAACTTAAGGACTTCGACATACATTCTGACCTATTTAAAATATAACAACGTCTTTTCATACTATTTTCATTATATATATATATATATATATATATATATATATATATATATATATATATATATATATATATATATATATATATAAGATGGCGCCTAACAACAATTATTAAAAAAACTACTCAACTGTATTGTATGTATCCTATTTCAATGTGAGTGATGTCTCTTGTCTTTTATTTTTTTTATGTTTCGGGACTCGATCTTTGAAATCCTTAACAGTTGTACATATGAAAAATCCATGATATATATATATATATATATATATATATATATATTCAAGAGATGAAAGATGAGAATAAAAAATTGCAAAGATACAATACTCATTAAAACATCAGAAGGAGTTTCATATGGAGTGTGCATGGATTAAGGATATGAAACTGCTTTGAACTTCTGATGTTTTAATAAATATTGTAGATTTGTAATTTTTTTATTCTCATCTTTCATCTCCTGAATTGATTGCTGTATTCAATATATATGTATTGAGCTTCATATAATCACGAAAAAAACTGTTGATAATATTTTTAAATCTCAAAAGCAAGGGCCTATATATGACAGCTATTAGAGAATAGTTGAATAGTTCATTATGTTACTGGATTCGTCGAATTCATAAGGAATACCTGTTTTTTGTGAAT
>OY744553.1:18338438-18390938 GCA_963556195.1 Sepiola atlantica | reverse complement strand
TTTCAGTAATTTTTTAAATGGCGTTTATCTGATTTTGCATTCAAACTCTTCTATATATATATAGTGTGATTAAGCAAAAAACAAAAATTTCCTATTTCTAAAACAGGTGTGGTCTTTTTATTCATCTTCTACTTAATTTAATAGCTTTCAATTTTACTTATATTACCGCGATCAAAACGGTGAGTTTTTTATATTAAGTCACATAGGTCAGGTGGAATATTTTTCTTGAGATTCCATTTCAGTAAAATTACATTTAAATCTGGGAATACATTTTGCCACGAAACTACACATGTGGGATACAGATAGCTGAGGTATATTCAATAAGTTAATATTAGTAGCATCTGCAAGAAAACATGTTTTAATAATGGGCATTCTTCAAAAGTGTGCATTTAATTTGGACGACCAGCGATGAAAAGATATTTCAAATTTGAGCACGACGGAGTTGTGTGGACGCATCTAAATATTCTATTTTGAATCGACGCAAACCGACGGAAATGCTATTTAGAGTATTATTACCGAACGATGAGAAAGTCTTACATAAATATACAAAGACACGTCTTAAAATAGTAAGATCAACTCATTTAATTAGTGGGGATTGGTTCAGTTAAAGAAGGTCAGGCTTCAGTCTATAGGGCTCCGGTTTGGAATCTCGCAAGGATCACCCACGCTCAGAAGTCCATAAGCCGACGAAAATATTGCCTCTGGATACTTATATTTACAAGAAAATATACGTCGCTTTCTATATAGAGGCGTCACAAAAAATATTCCCATCTAGCATTTAGGAAAAATGCTTTTCCGTATTAATAGTTTTATTCTTCAAATATATTGCAAATAAAAATAAGCAAAAATGCCATATGACTCATTATAACCCCAAACAAGGCCCATTACCACCGAAACGTAAAGGCCGACTGAGAATTAGATACCATGCTTACAAAGATACTCTAAGTAGGGATTTTAACAGAGATATATCTGTTTAGATTATATTTTTATTTCAGCATGTTAATACAGTCAGATAAGCAAGTAACAGGGAAGGAATTTCAAAGTCTAGCCGTTCGAGGGAAGACACTTTCAGAGTAGACGTCTTTCCGTCCTATGGGGTCCTCTACACTGAAGTGTGGGATTTTGTCGCTTGATGGGTTAGAATGTTTTTTTTACGTCCACGGGGGAACCAATGCTAACAGTTTTTTGGAGCACACTCCAGTATAGTACTTATAAAACAAGCACAGGCATGCAAAATGTCGGAGATGGGACAAGGGTTGGAGTTTGGTTGACATTGCCAGGTCCTATTAGATAGGATACTTTTTTAGGCCCTACTTTATACAGAGAGAATAGTCGTTAATGCAGCAGGTCATATATGAGGATAATACTCCTTGCATAGGCGAATGGTCGCTTTGTAGAGATATATGATACTGGCATGTGTAAGCAGTTGTCTAGCAAGGTAAAGCGAGACATCTTTTTTGCAGCAGCCTTAACAATGTCTTTTTTATATGTATATATAAATATATATATATATATATATATAACTTGTTAAATTTGAATAAAAATAATGCCGATTTATTTCCCGTTGAAATGATATGGAGAGCCTTATCTACCTTTTGCAATGAACGACGTCGTTCATGACAGTTTGGGAGATAAACAAAAGTCTCGGGATCACAAACCTAATCCTACCACATCTAGCGGCTCCATAAATTAATATGTAAGTGTTGAATAAATCTGTTAAACGTTATACTTCGTTCTTTTCATATTAAATTTGTTATTAAACGTATAACTACGGTTATTATTAGACGCAACAACTTGTGACAACTGTCGCTTCTCGAACCACGAGCACGGACTCATATCTTTTTCAAAACTGTATTATACTATAAAACTATTAATGCAACAACAATTACGCTTCATCATCACTTTCGAAAACAAAGCTTTCCTCATTTGCCGAATCAGAGGCACAATACATCATGCAGTGTCATTACGATATAACGTCTAAATCGTCGTTTTGTATATGGTTTTGACGCTTCAATGAGCTTTTTTCGTATAGCACTCCAGAAAAAGGGCTAATGACTGGAAATATATATATAGTCAAACACACACGCAACTACAACTTCGATGCAACGCTTCGTCATTTATGATGCGTTTTAATTGTCTGAACATAAATAAATATGATCTAGTTGATTTTACGGTGAGCTGCACCAATTGTAGGTGTAAAGTAAGGGTACACTTCGGATGTGTGATTATTTTTCAACTAACCCTAACCCAATATTAGAGAACCACCACTGCTGATATGAAATCCCAGATTATACATTGCCCGTACTTAATGGTCAAACCTGATTTGCAAAATAAGATTTTACAGAAGCCTATCTGCAAGTGGAAATGGCAGTAACCCCTATGGAACTGCTTACCATGAATACAACTTGTTGATTATTCAACTTCACTCGTTTACCTTTAAAGAGAAAAAAGTCCCTGATATATTTCCGCAGACCATGGACACAATGCTTACTAGTAAAGAAGATGAAGCTGCATACTTAGATGACATCATTTTTGTCGCACAGACAAGAGGTTTACGGAACAAAGCAACAAGGTTCGAATCATCAACAAGAAGTTGGTTTCCAGATCTAGCCTGATAAGTTACATTTTTATTAACCTTCACTTAATTTCTTGTTATTTATTTGTAATCGTCAAGATTGACATCCAGCAACTCATCTGATGTTTTCAATTTACGCACATTTCTTTCGATTGTTGAGTTTGTATAGAAGTTCCATTGCCGTCAATATATCATATTCAATCACCACTCAACAAACTGTTAACAGAAATACGTAAAATCGCCGTGGCTTGTATACTGTCAGAAATCTTTTGACCAAATTAAATCGCTCATTAACTTGGACATTTTGCCTTACATCAGAAAATATTCGTTGCAGCGGGTGCATCAAATTATGCTGTAGGGGCAGAGGTAACTGAGAAAGCTATCATTCAACTACTGATACATGCTGACCGCAACTACAGGCAAGTGGACAAAAGAAGCACTTGCACTCATTTTCACTGTGAATAAATTCAATAAGATGTTATTCGGGCGTCACTTAACCCTTCTGCCGGATTACAATCCACTACTTTCAAGATTTTACTCAATAACGGTATTCCAGTATATTTAGCCAGTTGACTACAATAGTAAGTAATCATCTGACTGAGTTATGATTTCGACATACAGTACCACAGGACAACAGAACTCCGACAGGCTGATGTCTAGTCACAATTCATGAATGCACAATAAATTCAATACAACACTGCTATTTACGTGGAGCGCGATTTCCACTGCACGTTCAGATATGTATCCGGATAATTCCAGTGACAAGGATACATATAAAACAATTTAACGGTCATCCCCACACACATATGTAACATCTGAAAAAAGATATTCATATTAAAATATCACAAATGATATCGCCAACAATTCAACCCTAGTAGGAATATACGAGTGTGTACAATATTTATTGTACACCTAAGTATAATTATAATGGAGTTGGCGATATTGGTCATTTTTTAATATGACTATATTTTTCAGATTTGACATATTTGTGTAGGGGATGACAGTTACAAACTTTTTATAGATAGAAAATATATTTTAGTGAGTTAACTCACAATAAGGTTTTATTACATAATAAAATTATAGCGAGGAGGGGATGACAGCCGGATGTAAACGAGACTGAGTCACCCAATGAACCGGCCGTCCGATCTCTTAACTGTTTCTCTATTGTTATTACCTACGACGTCGTCTCGAGCTTTCGGCTCTGATAAGCGCGGTAAAATAACAATCTCATACGGTTACAGGGCACGAACCCAGTTCACCGAGATAATTTAAATTTGTAAGCGTTCGCTCAATCCGGGAGGTTGTCACATAATAACGGATAAATTAAGTTATATTTACACAAGAATCCGCGCGTGCATACATCAATACATCCGATTGAACTCAACTACACAGTCAGAGTATTGCACTGGGGCTTCAGGTGAATGCTTATTTTTAATTTCTCCAGTTCTCAACTTCAATTTTAATTAAATGAGCTACTAATTGTATTAAAATGTATGTTTAATATTTCACCTACGTACGATGCGTTAAGAGCTTTCAGCTCTCATCAACCCAGAGAAATGACAATCTAACAGTTACAAGGCACGATATATATATATATATATATATATATATATATATATATATATATATATATATATATATAAGGAGAGAAAGAGAGAGAGAGAAAGATAGATAGAGAAGGTAGTAAGAGATAGGTTACAAATCAACGAAGAGACGAAAATGGAAGAAGAAACAGATTACCTCCCGCGTTTTGTTTCTTCTAGTTTCCAAAACTGATTAGTTTTTTTTTAAGTAATAAATTAGATTCAAACTACGAAAATAGATTTCTTGTTTTTCTCAGGCAAAACTAAATAAAATGATTGCTTTAATATAGCTAATTGATACGCTTTGGCAGACAAATTTACATCTTAGACTTTTCATTGCAATTTCGTATGAATTCAAATATTACAAAAAAAAAAAAAAAGTAAGAATTTCAATAGGGTCATAAATCTTTGTCATCAAAATAGAAGAGATATTTTGACTTTAAATTTCACGATTTCGTTTTCGGCGAAATTGAAATACATTTCTGAAACGAAAACAAATGTCTCGTCACGATGGGAAGAGAACATTAAGGACGTGTTTGGAATTCCCTCCGTAGAAAGAGTAAGGATTATGGTTTGGGTTAAGGTCAGATATAGGGGAAAGGTGGGAGATTGAGATGAAGAATGTATTTTTTTTAATTAGAGACAGGAAAAGGAAGAACATGTATTTAGTCAAAGAATGCTAAATTACTTTGATGCAAATAAAGTAAAATCTGAGAAACGAAAAGTGAACGAGGATAGAAGAGAATATAAGAAATACAAAAGAGGGGGAAGAGGAACGAAAGGAGAAATAGGAAAACTGAAAAGGAAAATAGAAATGAAATGATGAACTACAGAAATGGGAAAGCAGGAGGACGACAAAAAGAGTGAGGAAAAGAAAAGAGATGAAGAAAGTATCTTATTCACATTCTCTTTAAGAGGTTTGACACACGGTCGACTGCGGTTTTGAAAAGTCAGCGCACTAATATTAGCGCGCTTTAGTCTATAAAAACGTCTGAGCAATCCCGTCGGCATTCCCCAGTAGTAGCGCCGCCTCGGGCGATAAGTAATAAACTGAACCCTTCCTAGAGAGAAAGTAAATCCTGGGAGATTGGACATATTGAGACTGAACAGAACCATAGCTCAGTCTGAGAGAGCCGAGTCAGAAAAAACAACAACGGCCCCCACTCTGTTGGACAGATTGTCGAGGACGTATCATCAATTTGTTGCGAAACACCTGCTCAAACTGTGCCACGTAAGTAAACAGCTGATGAGGGGCCTATTTATTTTCTATTATAGGCGAACAAGAAGGGTATATAATGAGTCAAAGAAGGCTCAAGTAAGGATAGGGTAGGGGGACGAAAAAGGAGAAAGAAGATGGAAAAGAAGGAGGAAGTCGAACAGTGAGTGAAAAGAAGGAAAGGAAAAGCGAATGAAAGATAAGAAAATGAACAAAAATTGGAGAAAAACGTATATACTTTTAATTACAGAGGAAAACGAAGAACAGGTAATGAGTTAAAGATAGCTACATTATTGAGGCTAGAGTAAGTTCTAAAATACACAGTCATTTTGAACGGTGAAAATGTCAAGGAAGTTGACAACTATATCCACCTCAAGAAGATAGGGAAAGGTGATACTGATATAATTCCTTAAATAAAAAGGTTAATTGCGCTTGGATGGACAGCCTTCACATAAGTTGACAACATCATTATGAGTAGAAAGTCCACTATAAACACTAAACGGAATCTGTTCAATGAATGCATCATGCATGTTATGGCAGATGGTCGCGAAACATGACCACTTAATAATGCAGTAATCAAATAACTATGCAAAGCACAATGCAAAATAGAACGCAATATGCTCGGCATCAATCTAGGTGAAAGAAATAGAAACACATTTATCAGACAGCAAACAGAAGTAAATAACACCATCATGACCACACGAACGGCTAAACATAGGTAGGCAGATCACCTCCGGAGATCTACAGACAACAAGTGGACATCAAGAGCGACAGAATTGACCTCGAGGCAATACAAAAGAGAAATGCTAAACCCTAGTAGAGAGACGACCTCGACAGCCAACTGAGTCTTACGTGGACACGTTTAGACAGAGGTAAAACAAGGTGGAATAGAACCAAGGAGCAGTTCCTACTCAAGGGGTATCAAAATCCCTAATGAGGATTATGATTAAAAAAACAATTGCAAGTTAAAAGGAAGTAAAAAAACTCACATAAAAAAGTTGCCATATATCTCGAATCCCTCCTAAAAGGCCTAACGTCCGAAACGATAAACTGTGTTCACGTCGTTCCAACACCAGTCAATGCCGTTTCAACAAACTGTTTCCAAAATCGGACACGATGGAAAAAAGCTCCACAAAAACATTAGAAATTCCTAATTGATAAAATATTGTTAAACCTACAGCTGAATAATGATGATTTAAAAATAGATACTGCATCAAATCACAATACGAAAGTAAGGTTAGACTGGAATGTCATCGAGCGCAAATAGCAGGACTGCAGTCACAAATACTTTTATTTAAACTTCGATGCTATATGGCCCTTAAATTATAAATAAAAAACAAAACTAAAAAAATGAGGTTAATCAAATAATTTTCCTGAATATTTGTTTTATATGTTTTTCCCAAAATCAAATCATCCTAAAATGACTCAAAATAAATTCATTCCACGTAATGTAAGGTCAAGAACCAGAAACCGTAATTGATTTTGAAAAAAGCCGATGTATCTACCTCTTAGTCTATTTAATTCTCCATGAAAAACGAGAACACCTTTCTTTAATGTAAAACTATGTTCATGACCTATTCTGAATGTTTCATATTAACCCATTCCTAAATTATTTATTACTATATAAAGAGGTCATACTTAATTGCAAGTAACATGTTCTTGTCTAAATGCGACCCCCTATAAGCTAACTACACCGCCATACCCCCCGTAACAAACCTTCATTCTTTCGTATTTTAATTAATCTAAGCGTTATTTATGATTTTTATCGGCTTATTCAAGTTTGCTACGATGTAAATTATTTCTAACTTGCATTCATGAGTTTTTGTTATTTCCTATTTATCGTGAATATTTATTCGAAATCATCTGTATCATTTAATGAAGTTCTTCGCGGGATTACTGTTTGTTTTTTAGCCATTAGAGACCTATAGTTCCCGATGTAGTCTATTTATGATATTTACTTAATTAACTTTGAGAAGTAAAAGGATATGGCCCCACTTCTACAAAGTATCCAGTTCCACATATAATACTTCGAAGATAACACGTCTACGATTGAGAGTGTGCCAATACCCACTATATCAAGCTGACCCCGCAGCCAGCCCTTCAGTTACCTTTACCAACCACACCTCCCAAGAAAAAAAAGAGAGGAGTTTCCTAACGCAAGTTATAATTAAATCTACCTCATGTAATACGTTCAACTGTCCTTATCTATGTATCCAAAATGACTCATATCCCATTACAAGTTTATGAGTATCTGCTTCTTCTTCTTTCGTTTGCTTCACAGCATCTAACTGTTAGATCACCCGCTCGGTTGAAAAAAGCCATGCTAATGTTTTGTTGTCTAGCGCAGCTATGCCGGCTTCGCCGTTGGGTGGTCGATATTTAAGGCATAACTCGATGATGTGGTCAACTGTTTCTTCAGAGTGACCACAGTCGCAGACAGCTGAGTCCCTGAGTCCCCATCCTTTCAGCGACCCCAGCGTCCTTTACATTATCTGCTGTGATTTTGTAACTTAACTTAAAATGTAACGTGATGTAGATAATGTCTTCGATCTCTTTCTGACTATTAATTACAGTTAGTGTAATATGTTTTCTTTCTTAAAGAAAATTTGCTAGAAAAAGTAAAAATCCTATGTTGATCCTATTTTATCCGCCTACTGTATGAAATACCAGTGCAGTATTGCTCAGATGTATACACATTCCACTAAAACCTATATAAAACCTATGTATTAATAATAAATGTTGAGAGTTATAAACTATTGAATTATCATCCTGATTTATTTAGGGTCTAAGAGCCTCAGTTAACATATTCTCGCCGTGCCTCGCATGCTTGCTAGCTAATTGCCGCCATATCTAACTAGAACCTTACATATGCTAGTAAATGTTGTCTATAAAGCAGAATAAATTAAATGCATGTATTCGTCGAAGTTGGAAAATAAGGAAATTAAGAAAAACAAAAATAAAAATTATTATAATGGATTTATTATTTCTTTGACATTGGAATATAACTAATAAGTATATATGCTCTGAAGCTTGTAGCACACCTTCATTGAGCTTTCCACTGGAAACAATTTCGGGGATTATAAATATATCTGTTTTATGAAATCTCATATACAATTATTTATGACAATATATGTATTAGAATATACTATCAGTGTATTTTTATTTTGCAGTCAATTGAAAAGATTCAGCTCGATGATTGTCAATCAGTAACAACAGAGCATTGAGTTTCCCGACATGTGAGTTGCTTTATTCTATGTTTTTAATTTGTTTTAGTTCAAACATGAACCACTGCATGATGTAGTCTTTTACAAGACATTTTAATCCAATAACTTGTTATTCTTTGTGGATATTTGTGATGACTTTGTAGTGTTTCAGATACAATATTGACATAAAAATGTTGTTTAGTTCACGGAAATTTTATGTTTTTTAGAAATCTGAACCCCCCCCCCAAAAAAAAACATATATAAAAGCGATGGTGAAAATGGGGCAGAGTAACAAAAAAAATACATTACTTGCTCTCCCCATCACTGACTGAGCTTGTAGCGAGAGATTACTTCGCACGCCCGATAGCTGTACATTTTAGCTGAAGAAGATCATGTTACCTTCTGACGGAAATTATTTTATTTCACAATTCCGTCATCTACCGAAGTTATAAGTTGACCTCACACTTATCAAACATTTAGCGAGATGTTCGGTCATCCTAGCACCCTTTTAACACCTATTAAAAATTCTTCCATGTTAGAATGTAAACTTGGGATCTCTTTTCTATTATAAAAATCGCTAAAGACAAGCCATGAAACTACTTAATGTATGGAGGGTAAAACAACAAAATATTATTATTGCGAAAACTGGTGATACCTATTGGCTTTATTCCTTAAGGAAAACAAAGCTATAAGTAGGAGGAAAACAGTCAGCAGGAAAAGAGTTGCACACGCGTACATTTATTTGAACAGAAACAACTGGAATAGGATTCTGTATTACAATGAGGTATTAACACAGCGATTTGAGTGAGACTACTATACTAACAATTCAAACGAGCTGGAACAAAAGAAGGAGATAATAGATCACACATGCAATAATAGTACTTATAGAAAAGACTGAGCTTAGCAACATTACGTCTGTGAGTTTGTGGAGAAAAAAGAAAGCGTGAAGCCAATCAAATTACATATTCGTTTGTGCACATTATCAAGAACCCTCGAACGAGACAGTCATTCAGTAGCCCAAATATTAAAATAACACTCCATGCATAGTCTGATAGTAGATTTGTAAAGATTACAAGAAAGCGATTGTGAGAACCGACTTCACAAGAAACAGAAAGAGCAATGGAGCTCAAATATGGACTCCAGGAAATATTTGAGGGAAAGAAATTAAAGATTAGTGTTGCCTGCTTGTATAATGCAATTTAAATTTTACATGCGACAGCCCAATGAACTTGATATTTCGAACGTAATCGAGACACACTGGCGAAGTGACATATCCCCTTGTAGTGGTAAAAGTTATACCCTTTGAAGTACAAAATAGAAGTGACTTAAACATTTTCTGCGCATATGGCTCGGTGTAGACTTCCGGATGAATTAATAACTGCAGATGTATATTTTAGTCAATCCGAAGCGTTTGTGTGAAAGTATCAACTTATTATTTAGAATCACTTCAGAGACTCTCGAATGTATATTAATGCGAAAATTAAATTGATCTTCAGTTGAGTATGGCCTATCCTAGACACGGCTTTTCTACATTGTGAATATTCTATAGCACCCAATTGTCGACTACCTACATGACAAGCTCATCTAAGTGTATCATCCGTTTTTCCTTGTATTTAACATACTCTGTATAGAGTTCACATTTCCTTGGACATTCAAACGTGCGGCGCTACGTATAATTATCCCCTGCTGTCTTGTGTATTCACACAAGCTTTTGCTGTCTTCATGACACTTGCTGATTCCTTTTTGTTAAGCTAACAATCTTATTATCAGAACATGTATCCTTTTGTTTTCAACTTTTGTAAGCCGCCTGATATATATTTGGAGAACACATGCTTTTCTTGCCATTTATTTCTGTGTATTTCCCGTAAACCATTTCCCCCTCTCACACATACACACGTAATCAAACTTTTATAGAGATTCGTGGACGCATAGAACAATTAAATGTCAACCTTAATTGTGACAAGCGACAAAATACTTTTAAAAAGTTATGGATGGCAGAATATACAACATTAGAGTTTGAACATAAGTGAGCCAAACGCCAATAATTATGTATTGTTTATTTTATTGTTTTTTTTTAATAATGAGTCATTCATTATCAAAGTACACAGCCACTCGAGGATAAAGGTTAATGAAATATATGGATTGTAGGCTGTGTAATCACGGGAAAAATGTGGTACCCTCTCCTACATCACGGTGTATTAGACAATGAAAGGTGAGCATTCAGGTTGTGCTCGAGTACGGTCAGTCAATTTTCTTACCAATGAATAACGACATACAGAGGACAAAATCTACGGAGCATCTCATTAACATTAGATAGTTCGCTGAAAAGTTTAATGATGAGAATATTAGCAGAATATTAAAAATTATGAATAAATGGACACAATTTGATTAGTTTTGAAAACGATTTAAGGCAAGTATTGTTCACATCGGGTTTGAATACGATCATGTAGCTTGCAGAAAAGCAGTCACGTGCTAATGCGTTTTACAGATGGGAAGTTTTTGTAAAGCAATTCTGTTCCTGTAAAGTTCGGTTGATGTTAGGAAACGAAGGAAGTAGAGAAAGTCCTTTGTTGTTGCCATATGAAGACGGGTGCTTAAAAATTTTTTTTTTTAACAAAGTTCACCCCAAACAAGGCAGGCCGCCACTGTAGACGTAAGGGGCTACTGAGAAGAAAGAAAAGAGGAGAAGGATGGGAGGAGTCAACCTAAAACTGGGATCTGCACAGCGAGATATCTGTTTACATTCATTTTAAATTTCTGCATGTCAGTACTGTCGGGGAAACAGGAGGCAGGGAGGGAGTTCCGGGGGTCAGCAGCACGAGGGAAGAAGCTATTTGAGTGGAAATCTCTCCGGCACAGTGAATGGATGGGATTTCGTTGATTGTTGAGTTGATCTAATGGCTTTACGTCGAGGGAGCACCAGAGTAGCCAATTCATCGGAGCATAATCCATTGAAGTATTCGTAAAACAAGCACAAGGATGCTACATTGCGGCTTGTTGTTAAAGTTTAATTGGACAGAAGAAGAATATAAGCGTGACGGAATACATACGGATCTATTTAATCCAAAACGGTACTGACCGACGGAGCCTATCGAAATAGTGTGACACATCTACAATCAAATATAACTAGGGAAACGATACAAATAATGAACAAAGAAATGTTCAAAAAAAGAAAAATAACGACACTTATAGAAATAATAAAAAAGCGATGGCGAGTCAAGGCGGAAGTAGGTGGAAAGCAACGTTGGGAAAAATCGTTCATAAAAGTAAAAAAACAAACAATAGTTCTCGATGAAAAGAATTCAATGAAAATAATTGGATGATTTTTTAATTTGATGAAAAAAACAAAATTATTCAATGCCAATGTTTGTTTCGCAAATATTGATTCTTTTTTATTTGCCATTTTATTTCTTCAATGTTGTCCGTTATTCAATATTCTATAGAAATGCGCACACATGCAGAAATATATTTTTATATATGTATAAGTGCGACGGTTATACATAACAATTGAAACAGCATAACATTTAAAACAAATTTCTTTTTTTACATGGGGTAAACATTTTTTTCATATATACATATATATATATATATATATATATATATATATATATATATATATATATATATATATATATATATATATACAGGGTGTTTCAAAAGTCTTGGGAACATTACAAATGCGTATATCTCATGAACTATTCCAGGTAGAAAAATGAAACTGGTGCCATTTTAAAGCTTGCTTAATCAAGTTTTTGGTCATACTAATGATTTTCGTGTTATCTTTCCAGGTGCAGTAATGGCGTTCTCTAAACAAGACAAGGCATTTTGCGTCCTCCAATTTGCAAAGACTGAATCGTGGACATGTGTTCAGCGTGCATTTCGCAGGAAATTTAAAAAAGAAGCCCCTGAAAGGAAATCCATTGTGAGATGGCATGCTAAATTTGTGAAAGATGGGTGTTCGTGCCCAAGTAAGCGAACAGGTCGCCCTTCAACTTCAGAAGATGCAGTTGAGCAAGTTCGGACAGCCTTTCAGCGGAGCCCCCGTAAATCAGTGAGAAGAGCCAGCAGGGAACTTCAGCTTGCTCCAGCAACTGTCTGGCGTGTCTTAAGGAAACGACTGCAAATGGTACCTTACAAGCTCAAGTTGGTCCAAAAGTTGAAGGACACTAATAAGCCACTTCGCCGTGACTTTTGCATTGCAATGCAAGAGAAGTTGGAAGATAACGGCTTTGATGACCGGCTTGTTTTTAGCGATGAGGCGACCTTCCATCTGAATGGCAAAGTTAACAAGCATAACACTCGCATATGGGGTACTGAGAATCCTCATGAACTTCTTGAGCACGAGCGAGATTCACCAAAAGTGAACGTGTTTTGTGCAATTTCAAAGAAAGGTGTCTACGGACCGTTCTTCTTTGAAGAGGCAACTATCACTGGTGAATCCTATCTCAACATGCTGGAAGACTGGTTAATGGCTCAGTTGGAACAAGCAGAATCTGATGACTTCATTTTTCAACAAGATGGTGCACCACCACACTGGAGTCTTAGAGTAAGGCAGTTTCTTAACACAAGGCTGCCTGGTAGATGGATTGGGAGATCTGGGCGAGGTGATGACGTTCTCATGCCCTGGCCTCCTAGGTCTCCAGATCTTACCCCGTGTGACTTTTTCCTTTGGGGCTTTGTCAAGCAACAAGTCTATGTGCCGCCCCTTCCAAGAGATATTGACGAACTAAAGGCTCGAGTAACGGCAGTTGTGGGAACCATTGACGTCAAGATGCTGGAACGCGTTTGGCAGGAAATGGACTATCGACTAGATGTCTGCCGTGTGACGAATGGTGCTCATATTGAGCAACTTTGAAGATTCCCCACAAAACTTGAAACTTTAACCTTTCCAACGGTACCAATTTCATTTTTCAACTCCTAATAGTTTTTGAGTTATTAAAAATCGTTATGTTCCCAAGACTTTTGAAACACCCTGTATAAATATATATATATATATATATATATATATATATATATATGTATATATATATATGTGTGTGTGTGTGTGTTTGTGTGTGTTTGTGTTTGTGAGTGTGTGTATAGTTTGTTTTGTTGGATGGATATACATCCAATTGAGTTTTCAATCGTAATGTTTTTTTATGAATTTTACAGATTTCTAGATTTCATGGTACCTATAGTTTCATGAGGAAAACGGAGCTAGACAAGAAACGTGTGTTTGAACCCGTTTACTGCCTTCTCAGCGATTTAATTGCTCTGCAAATAGAGGTAGTCTAGCTCAAATACTTGTTGTGCCTCTCTCAACACGTATAATCCACCAGATTTTCTAAATAAGCTGAAGCATAACTCGTGCGATAAAATAATATTATTCCTTGCTCTACGAACCACTGGAGCTGTTTATGCACCTACACTCTTGGCAACCTTTGCTATTGAAAGTAGTTTCGTGAAATCAGGCTCTTAGTAAACAATTATTTTGGAAACTGGGTCTCGAGGTGGCCATTAAGCTCTGCAGTACCTTAGTGGTCCTTTCTAACAATACGATCAATAAGGCAACGCTATCTATCTGAAGATTTTAGATTCCTTCAGAAGTTTTTTTCAACGACGAGCTGTTTTCTCTTTCTGAAGGCTATCATTATTTTTCTAGTCTAATAAACCAAATAGATTTCAATAATAATTTTTATTATGCTATCATTCTTATGAAACAGTAATTTTAGGAAGACATATTACGTGACACTAATAATGATTAAGAGCAAATAAAGATATAAAGCTACTAAACTGTACGTCTATGCTTCTTACTAAAATGTTGATCAACATTCATTGAATGATTTTAATTCTAAAAATATCTTAAATTTAAGCCCGATAAATACGTTTTAAATAGTCCAAGGAAACTACAAATATGTATTAATATTTTTCGAATCTCATAAACACCGAAGTTATCTCAATTTTTTTCCGAATGGATTCCACTTGATTTTGATCAACTTTTCATTAAACAAAATGAAAGTGATGAGAGCCCGCATTACTACGCCTTACACCTAGCAGATGTGTTACCAAATTTAAATTGATCGGTGGATTCGTGTATGCGTTAATCCTGTTTACGTTCTAGCTGAGGCTGAACTGAGACTCGTTACGCAATGCTTTTATATTGAGACGGCTGACCAAACGAGATTCAGCTGATCCCCAACTTGAATTAAAACATTTGTACGTTTTTTTCATTTTCTCATCTTTTAGTATTCGCTAGTGATGGAGCATCCTATAGGATAACAGACAGTCTCTCTCTCTCTTTTAGATACTCCGACCGAGAGATCGTTTTAAAATTCTAACTCTCCCTTTAAGCGCAATTGTGTGTATACCTCTTGCACTTGGTTCACCTAGTATATTCGCTAGGTAATTTTGAATACAAATGTACTAATTATAATATATCTCTCAATAAGTATCTGTTGTGGACCTGGGTAAAGCTGAATAAATGAGACAGGAACACATGGTTTAAATGAACAAAGGTATATATTATATAATAGAAAGAAAGATATTACAAGGAGATATTGCTCTCAACCGCCATTGCCGGTTTTCCTGGGAAGAAGAGAACAAGTGTCACGTGCTTCCCGTATTTATAAGGTGGACGAGTCCATTAGTTCTTAGTAGGTAGGTACGGCACCATAACACCCCCCTTCCAAGCCTTACCTCCTCAGGTGTCTTAATAACGTTTCCTTTTCGGATCAATCTCTAGGTAGTCCGGAGCCATTCGTTTTCTTTTTGGTTGTCGTTTACGTGTGACTACCTGGGGTGCTGGTAAGTTGAAGGTGTCATATATCACGTCCATCACGTCTTCTCCTTGTGGGGCGCTGTCAGTGTCATCTGACAGTCTTTTTCTGATCTGATTTAGATGTCTCTTATGCGAGAACCGTGGTCCTTTTATGATATAGACCATCGATCCGATCCTCTTTTCAATTGTACCGGGTTCCCAGAACGATGCATTGTTTTTGAACATCTTAAAATATACCCTATCTCCTGGGTTGTATTTTTTCTTCGGTACCGTAGAGATTCGGTCATAATTATTATGTTTAGGTAATAATTTATCAAACACGGACTTCACATTCCGCGCAAACATCATCTCTGCGGGGGATAATGATGATGCTATGTTCATGTTTTTTGTAATTCTATATACCTGTAAGAATTGTTGTAAAGCCTTCTCCTTAGGAGTATCACCGGCCTTTTTTAATGCTCTTTTTAATGTGTCTACGAAGCGTTCCGCCTGGCCGTTTGACCTAGGATGATACGGGGGCGTCGTTATATGTCTGATTTGAAACGTCGCGCAGAACTCCTCAAAATCTAATGACGTGAACTGCGTCCCATTATCACTCACCAAACAATCCACTACCCTAAAACGGGCAAATAGTTCATGTAGGAATCTTATCGTAACCTCTGACGTGGGACTCTTGCAACGTAGTACCTCGGGCCACTTTGAAAAACTGTCGACTACGATTAAGTAGTAAAATCCTTCCAATGGTCCCGCGAAATCCACGTGAATTCTTTCCCACGGACGGTCGGTCTTTGGCCATGGGCTATGCTTTATATGCGGTGCTTTTGCCGCTAAGGCACAGCCTTTACACAGCTTTACTGCTTTTTCAATGTCGTTGTCCATACCTGGCCAGTACACAAAACTCCTCATTAACCCCTTTATCCTGGTTATCCCTGGATGGCCAACATGAAATTCTTTCAGAATTTGCTTTCGTAGTTTTTCTGGGATGACCACCCTTTCGTTATGCATGAGTACGTCATCACAGAGTAAGAAACTCTTTGCCGCATGTAAATCCTTATCTACCAATTTCATTTTTGTTCTGGTGATAAATTCATCCTCTTGAGCTTCTTTTTTATCTCGTATAGTGTCACCGGGTGCTCTCTCACTGCGTTGCACAAAATCTCTTTAAAATCTCCTTCTGTTTGAAGAGACGCAATCACTGTGTCTTCTAGAGTCTCTCTATGTTTTGGCACTAATCTCGACAATCCATCTGCATGATAGATTTTATTTGAATGCAAATGTTGAATTTTAAAGTTGTAGTTTAATAAGATAGTTCCCCATCTTTGTAGTCTATTAGCTGTATATACAGGTAGGCCTTTTTTAGATCCATAAATTGTAATTAGCGGCTTATGGTCTGTCTGTAAGGTAAATTGTCTACCATGTATGTATCGATGAAACTTTGTTACTGCAAATATTATTGCTAGGGCTTCTTTCTCGATTTGAGAATACTGTTTTTTCCGCTGGGAGCAAGGTCCTTGATGCATGTGCAATGGGTTTATGGGTTCCATCAGGCATTTTGTGTAGGATACATGCTCCTAAACCATATGAACTAGCGTCGCTAGCTACGATTATGTCCAATTCTGGATTGTAATGTGTTAGAAATAACTCTGACGTAAGTCTTTCTATGATTTTATTAAATGCATCCTGACATTCAGGTGTCCATACCCAGGCTTTACCTTTTTTTAATAGCTCATTTAATGGAGCACGCAAATTATGCATTTCTGGGATAAAAGCCTGGTAGTAATTTGCTAGGCCCAGAAAACTCTGTAATGTCATGACGTTTTCTGGCGCCGGCATGTTTTTTATTGCGGTAGCCCTTTCTGGGTCTGGTCTTCTGCCGTCCTTGTCGATCACATGACCCAGATATTTTATTTCCTCCAGGAAAAAATCACATTTTTCTTCTTTTACTTTGAACCCATAATCTTGGATTCTCGCAAACACTTGATTTACATGTTTTTGGTGTTGTTCGATATCTTTGCTGTTAATCAAGATGTCATCGAGATACGCTATTGCAAAATCGAGTCCGCCCAGCATTGTGTCCATTACTTGTTGGAAAATGGCTGGCGCGACCTTAACTCCGAACGCTAATCTTTCGAATTTATATAAACCACGATGTGTGTTTATACATAACAGCTTAGAACAATCTTTATCCACCGGTATTTGTAGGTATGCCTCACTTAGGTCTATTTTTGAAAAAAAATCTTCCTCCATTTAAGCTTGTAAACACTTCTTCCGGGGTATGGAGTGGGTAGTGATAGTCCGCGAGGGCAGTATTTAATCCTGTTGAAAAATCTGCACATACACGAATCTCATTAGATTTTTTCTTTACATAAACCGTGGGTGCTGCCCACTGGCTGTTTTGTACTTTTGATAAAATACCCATCTTTACCAGTCGGTCTAATTCAGCGTTTATTTTTTCAATCGAGGCGAAGGGTACTTTCCTTTCTTTTCTAAATACCGGCAGTACATTTTCTTTTAGACGGAATTTTGCAGTCATTTTAGTGCAGAATCCAAGACCGCCAGAAAAAACCTCTGGAAACGAGTTTTTTAATTCTCGTTGTAGTTTTTCCGATTCTGTTGCGCGACTATTTATTTTTTTACAAAATGTATTTATCGGCAACTTCCATAAATCAAATGCCTGCATAAAATCTGAACCAAAAAGATTATTCGAATCCTTCAGTACCAGTAGTTTGAGTTTTTTAGTATTTCCCATTAGGGACACATTTGTGATTAATTCTCCTTCAAATGTAATTCTTTCACCAGTAACTGTGCTTGCCAGCCTGTTTGTTCTTGATATAGTAGGTTTATTTAATCTCCTCCATGTATGTAAATTTATAATGGAAACGTCTAAACCAGAATCCAAGTGCAATTTTATATTTTTATCCAGGATTTTCACCTGTACATATTTTCTTATGTCCCTGCAAGTTTCCTTCTTTGTCCTAGTGGCTTGAATCCGCATTTTATTTCCTCTGCCCGTTCTGCAGTGCGAACTTTTATGTCCAACTTTTTTGCATTTCATACAGGTTTTAAAACGGAATGGGCACTCATTGTACCAATGTGGATTACCACAGCGTGAACCAGGGCTTGGTGGCAATTTATTTATTTTTTTACTGGTTTGGTTTGTCTTTGTTACATCAAAATTATTATTTCTTATTTTTCTATAAGGTTGAGCTTTTGTTTTTTGATGTACCTTATTTATATGCGCAATGCCGGACAATTCAATGTCTTTTGAGTCCTGTTTTACATTTACAAATCTTTGACAGTCATCAGCCAACTTTTGCAGCGTAAGGCTTGGTTCATTCTCTAATTTATTTAGAACTCTACGCCTTATCTCCGTGTCATTTCCTGAGATTAAACCTTGTACAAAAATTAGACACTTGAAATTATCTGCACTTAATTCAGCTAGTCTAAAATCGTCACAATGCTTGTTCACTATCGATGCAAAAGTAGCGTAATCTTCCTCATCTTTCTTTACCAGGTTCATGCACTTCCATCGTTTGTGGAATAATGTAGTTCTTGAACTAAACAGTTCTGTCAATAAACCAACCGCTTCTATAAAAGTTAGCTCGCTGGTTTTCCGAGGCAAAATGAAATCCACGAATTTGGTATGTTCTGTGGTATTTAGTTTTCTAAGAAGGAGGCGTAGCTTCTTCGCATCACTCCAACCACCGCAGTCAATTTTATATAGGTCTTCATATCTTCGGAAATATTCTTCAAATGTATTATTTTCCGTGTATGAGTAATTATCAATACTGTTCCAAATTTCGTTCTGCGAAAACGTGTCGTCTTTTTCATTTTTTGATCACTGCGCGATATTGTTTGTATCAGAAATTCCAATCTTTCATCATACTCTTTTTTGTGTAATAAAATATTTTGGTTCTGTTGTAATAAAAGCTTTTGAAATCTTTCCTCAGTTTGTTGTTGCTGGGAGATTTGGAATTTCGTTAGTTCGGCGATTATAGACTTAATATCTTCCATATTCAACCATTTAGTTTCTGATTTTATTTAGAAAATTAATATTTTCTTATTATCTTATGATTTTATAAGAGTTCTTTTCTTTAAATTAGCGTTTGCTAGGCGCCGTTTTTAATTATGAAAAGATTATGAAACTTTTCCTTTTCTCTATATACGCGTATATTCACTTATTTTTTTATTTTTTTATTTTGAAAATTAATATTTTCTCGTTATTTAATGAATTTATAAGAAGTTCTTTTCTTTAAATTAGCGTTTGCAAGACGCTGAGTTTTAGTTATGAAAAGATTATGTAATTTTTTTTCTTATACACGTTTTTAATTTTAACGAAGAGAAAAAAAAATCTGTTTCACAATTAATTCTTTCTGCATTTTAAAATATTTCAGTACAAGTCGGAAAAAAAGAAGAAAGAAAATAAAACTGACCTTTTTTTTATTGTGCGTCATTTTTTTTATGTAGTAACGCACGTGTGTTCATTTCATGTTTTTGTTTCTAATCTGTTTTTAAAATGAAGCACGTGGTGTCGGTTTCATTTTTTGTGTGTGTTCGTCAAAAAAAACTCGCTGTGACGTTCGTCTAAAAAAAACAATATTCGCTTAATCTTGGTGTTCGATATTTCTTTTGTTTTGTTTTTTTTAGTTTTCCAACCCAGAGAAAAAACGCGCATTCAATTTCAGTTGTTTATGTTATTTGTTTTTTTTTTGTTTTTTTTTTTAACTAGTTTTCACAAACTAGAGGAACGCGCACCCAATTTCAAGCTGTTTTTTTTTTTTTCGATAAGCAGTTTTAAAACTTAGCGCACAACATGTCCATTTCAGTTTTCTTTTTCTTAAAAGAAAACAATTTTCTTGCACTTAAGAATTCAACGTGTTTTTTTTTCTTCAGTTGAGTTCTCTTTTCTTCTCTCGACCGTACGGCAAAAACCTTTGTTTTTTTTTGTTTGTTTTTTGCGTGCGGATTCCTATGTGAGTGCATTTTCACGTGGTATTTTCAGTTTTTTGACCCAAGAGTTCGAATTGCCTCGTCGCCATTTGTTGTGGACCTGGGTAAAGCTGAATAAATGAGACAGGAACACATGGTTTAAATGAACAAAGGTATATATTATATAATAGAAAGAAAGATATTACAAGGAGAGGTTGCTCTCAACCGCCATTGCTGGTTTGTCTGGGAAGAAGAGAACAAGTGTCACGTGCTTCCCGTATTTATAAGGTGGACGAGTCCATTAGTTCTTTGTAGGTAGGTACGGCACAATAACAGTATCGGACGTAAATAATAAAATCACAATGCTTTGGTAAAATTGAATGTTATTAAAAAATATAGTCTCCTCCTTGGTTGATACACTCATTTAAATCGGTGTTTACGTATTGAATGACTTAGTTGTAGAAGGGCTTCTCTTTAATTTTAAAATACGTCTCAGGTTTCGATATATTTTATTCATTGCAGCAAAATTTCTTTCACTGGGTAATTTTTCGATCTGCAACTACCCTATAGTCGCTGACGATGATTTATGCAAAATATGGTGGGTGTGTAGGCAATTCAAAGTGCAATTAATCTAGTTTTGCCATCGTTTCATGATGATAAAATGATTTTTTGTACGTGCCTACATATAGATTATGTTGATTATCGGAGCTGCATTATGATACTTAAAATTCTACTTCATTATATTTTTCTTACAATCTACGAAATTAGTATATTACATATAGAGATACATAAATATATATATATATATATACATATATGTTAGTATGTATATATATATGTATATATATATATATATATGATAATTTTATTTACACAGACATGTACAAAATCTGCGACACTAGCATGTCGATGTTATCGATCAACAGTTACTATAAAATTAGATCTCATCAGGCAGAGTTAGAATCCGATCTTAACCTCAGATCATATTTGGAGAGAATGAAGTGGAGGGATAGAGAAAGAGAAGAAGAAAGAAAGAAATTTAACATTTCAAAAATTAAGGCCGTTAAAAAATTACAAAATTGTCGCAGATTTTGTACATGTCTGTGTAAATGAAATTATCATATATAAAGCTCTATTTTGATATTGAGCACTTTTTATAAACCCGGTTAAAATTCTCTGGATTACCACCCTGTGGATATTTTTCACCTGGATTATTACCATTATTATATATATATATATATATATATATATATATATATATATATATATATATATATATATATATATATATACATGCTTATAAAAATTAACTTTCCCAAATTTATACCTACCAGCGACCATGCGCGATTAAAGTTTAATTTAAAAGAGACATTTACACCGTAAAGTCCACACAACATCGGACGTAGCTTCTAATAGACCAGGAAAGATTATTACGAAAAATATATGGTTAATAACTTTTTATTTGTCTAAAGCTCTGACACGAAATATTAGATAAAAAAGTCAAGATGAGAAAGAAAAAAACATTGTTTTGATTTTTCATATCGATTATAATAAAAAAATCTGCATCTAACATATGGTTTTTTGAAGGCATTTTGCCTTTTTCTTTAAGTTTATATATATACATATATATATATATATATATATATATATATATATATATATATATGTATTCATGTACATTTACAGTTAATATAATAAAATGATTATAGAACGCACATACAGATCGGTTATACTGTTTGTGTACGTCTTATTTAGGCACGGCCACTTTTGGCTCCTGCTGATTTTCTAGAAATAGAGCGGAGACAGCGGAGCAACTTTATCGTCAAATTCAAGGCAATATCTGCCCGTCACTTATTTACTTCTTACAAAAATGTTCAGACTAAATTTTAAATAAAAACAAATGCCAGTTTTATTTAAAATTTGATTTTTTTAACACAATAAAAAATCTACATCAGTAAAACACTGATTAGAAAATCTTCGTAAAACGTAAACAAACATTTATTTCAGGTGTTCCCTTAAGTTTGAAGAAAAAAAATTTACGTTTTGGTACCGGTTATACTGTTTGTGTACGTCTCATTTAGGCACGGCCACTTTTGGCTCCTGCTGATTTTCTAGAAATAGAGCGGAGACAGCGGAGCAACTTTATCGTCAAATTCAAAGCAATATCTGCCCGTCACTTATTTACTTCTTACAAAAATGTTCAGACTAAACTTTAAATAAAAACAAATGCCAGTTTTATTTAAAATTTGATTTTTTTAACACAATAACAAATCTACATCAGTAAAACACTGATTAGAAAATCTTCGTAAAACGTAAACAAACATTTATTTCAGGTGTTCCCTTAAGTTTGAAGAAAAAAAAAAATGCCAGTTTTATTTAAAATTTGATTTTTTTAACACAATAACAAATCTACATCAGTAAAACACTGATTAGAAAATCTTCGTAAAACGTAAACAAACATTTATTTCAGGTGTTCCCTTAAGTTTGAAGAAAAAAAAATTACGTTTTGGTACGCCAGTTTAATCTTTTAAATAGTAAATGACAATATCATCGAAGTATTAACGTCGAAAAAAACAAACAAAGTACATGCAATAGTCGAAAATGAATGCTAGATTAAAAAAAAAAGTTTTAGAAACTAAAAAAAATTGCATTTTTCTTAAAGAAATCCGATTTATATTAAGACTGAACTTTATTGAATATTAATGTTTTGAAAAGAAAAGTGTAGTATGTGTTCTGATACTGCATTTCATTTTTTCTGTCCTCGGTCAGTGGAGGAGAAGTTCTTATAAACTGAGTCAATTTTTATTTTTATCCAAATCCAGTGTACTTTTTGGGAGTTGGATTTTCTCCACGGTAGAACCGATCTCGTGTCTAACTCTGCTCTCGTGGGGAGATAAGTAAATAGGAACACACAGAATTCAATATCGACTACTGCTTGTTTTTAGTTGTTTATTTGTTGTTGTTTTTACGAATTTAATACTTTCTTTACTATTTAAAAAATTAATCTGGTGTACCAAAGTCCTAATGACTACTTTTACGTTATCCAGATTTTTATAGTGTTTAAAAAAATCAAATTTTAAAGAAAACAGTCATTTGTTTTTATTTAAAATGTTTTTGCAAGAAGTAAACAAAAGTTTTTTTTTCACGCTTAAGAGGACATATTACTACAAAAAATCGAGAGTTTGCCAAAAATAAACACTCGATTTCATATAATCGTTATGACTGAAGGTTGTGACTAAATTCGTTTCATTTTTATTTAAAATAATACCGCAAGACGATATTTTAGTTCAGTTCGATCTGACGGGCAGTAATTGCCTCGAATCTGACAATGTTTACCAGCCGACGTTTCTATAGGTAAAAAAAAAAGCAGCAGCAACTGAAAGTGGACGGGCCTTGTTCGCATCGAAATTCTAGAAATTGTACGTGCCATGGCACGGCCACTTTAAGCAGACGTTAGAGATGTATGTACCATGCTACGCCCACTTTTCAGACCTGCTGCTTTTCTAGAAATAGCGGCCCGTACATTTTAAGCAGACGTTAGAAGTGTACGTGCCATGGCTGCTTTTCTAGAAATAGAGCCCGTACACTTTCAACTCCTGTTGCTTTTCTAGAAATAGACGCAGGTCAGTTTCAAGGCAATTTCTGTGTCATTTATTTACTTCTTACAAAAATGTCCGGACTAAATTTTAAATAAAAACAAATGAGTTTTATTTAAAATTTGAATTTTTTTAACATAATGACAAATCGACATGCGTAGAACCATAATTAGAAAATCTTCGTAAAGAGTAAACGAACATTTATTTCAGGCGTACGAGTGCAATAATAATAATAATAAAAAAAAATTACCAGTCAAATTTAAAAAAAATGCCCCTTTAAGTTTGAAGAAAAAAAATTACGTTTTGGTACGCAAGTTTAATCTTTTAAATAGTTAATGACAATATCATCGAAGTATTAACTTCGAAAAAAAAATTAAAAAGCATATGCAGTCGTCGAAAATAAATGCTAGCTTAAAAAAAGTTTTAAAAACTAAAAAAATTGCATACTTTTTTTAAGCTAGCATTCATTTTCGACGACTGCATATGCTTTTTGATTTTTTTTTCGAAGTTAATACTTCGATGATATTGTCATTAACTATTTAAAAGATTAAACTTGCGTACCAAAACGTAATTTTTTTTCTTCAAACTTAAAGGGGCATTTTTTTAAAAATTTGACTGGTAATTTTTTTATTATTATTATTATTATTGCACTCGTACGCCTGAAATAAATGTTCGTTTACTCTTTACGAAGATTTTCTAATTATGGTTCTACGCATGTCGATTTGTCATTATGTTAAAAAAATTCAAATTTTAAATAAAACTCATTTGTTTTTATTTAAAATTTAGTTCGGACATTTTTGTAAGAAGTAAATAAATGACACAGAAATTGCCTTGAAACTGACGTGCGTCTATTTCTAGAAAAGCAACAGGAGTTGAAAGTGTACGGGCTCTATTTCTAGAAAAGCAGCCATGGCACGTACACTTCTAACGTCTGCTTAAAATGTACGGGCCGCTATTTCTAGAAAAGCAGCAGGTCTGAAAAGTGGGCGTGGCATGGTACATACATCTCTAACGTCTGCTTAAAGTGGCCGTGCCATGGCACGTACAATTTCTAGAATTTCGATGCGAACAAGGCCCGTCCACTTTCAGTTGCTGCTGCTTTTTTTTTTACCTATAGAAACGTCGGCTGGTAAACATTGTCAGATTCGAGGCAATTACTGCCCGTCAGATCGAACTGAACTAAAATATCGTCTTGCGGTATTATTTTAAATAAAAATGAAACGAATTTAGTCACAACCTTCAGTCATAACGATTATATGAAATCGAGTGTTTATTTTTGGCAAACTCTCGATTTTTTTGTAGTAATATGTCCTCTTAAGCGTGAAAAAAAAACTTTTGTTTACTTCTTGCAAAAAACATTTTAAATAAAAACAAATGACTGTTTTCTTTAAAATTTGATTTTTTTAAACACTATAAAAATCTGGATAACGTAAAAGTAGTCATTAGGACTTTGGTACACCAGATTAATTTTTTAAATAGTAAAGAAAGTATTAAATTCGTAAAAACAACAACAAATACACAACTAAAAACAAGCAGTAGTCGATATTGAATTCTGTGTGTTCCTATTTACTTATCTCCCCACGAGAGCAGAGTTAGACACGAGATCGGTTCTACCGTGGAGAAAATCCAACTCCCAAAAAGTACACTGGATTTGGATAAAAATAAAAATTGACTCAGTTTATAAGAACTTCTCCTCCACTGACCGAGGACAGAAAAAATGAAATGCAGTATCAGAACACATACTACACTTTTCTTTTCAAAACATTAATATTCAATAAAGTTCAGTCTTAATATAAATCGGATTTCTTTAAGAAAAATGCAATTTTTTTTAGTTTCTAAAACTTTTTTTTTTAATCTAGCATTCATTTTCGACTATTGCATGTGCTTTGTTTGTTTTTTTCGACGTTAATACTTCGATGATATTGTCATTTACTATTTAAAAGATTAAACTGGCGTACCAAAACGTAAATTTTTTTTCTTCAAACTTAAGGGAACACCTGAAATAAATGTTTGTTTACGTTTTACGAAGATTTTCTAATCAGTGTTTTACTGATGTAGATTTGTTATTGTGTTAAAAAAATCAAATTTTAAATAAAACTGGCATTTGTTTTTATTTAAAATTTAGTCTGAACATTTTTGTAAGAAGTAAATAAGTGACGGGCAGATATTGCCTTGAATTTGACGATAAAGTTGCTCCGCTGTCTCCGCTCTATTTCTAGAAAATCAGCAGGAGCCAAAAGTGGCCGTGCCTAAATGAGACGTACACAAACAGTACGACCCCATACAGATCGATAAACATTGTTAAGTGTAAGTCTTTATAAGCTTCATAATAATATTTCAAAATGTAATTAAGTATATCATGAATTGTATCATCTATCGGATTGTATATGTCCATATCAAGTTCTCGAGAATGCTCAGTTTTTCATTCACATTTGGTTTTAATGATCTGAAAATACATAAAAATCATAAGGATTTTTTAAAATCCAAACCAGTTTTATTTTATAGGCAAACACTTTAAATAACATTAAACCATTATACATTAAAAACATTATTATTATTATTGTAAAATTATTCTGCCCGGATAATTGCTTTTAACCAGACTGGAGGCTGTATTGTTCTTTCTAGTGCATATAAATATATATATATATAATGGTGATAATCCAGGTGAAAAATATCCACAGGGTGGTTATCCAGAGAATTTTAACCGGGTTTATAAAAAGTGGTCAATATCAAAATAGAGCTTTATATATGATAATTTTATTTACACAGACATGTACAAAATCTGCGACACTGGCATGTCGATGTTATCGATCAACATTTACTATAAACTAAGATCTCATCAGGCAGAGTTAGAATCCGATCTTAACCTCAGATCATATTTGGAGAGAATATATGGTTCTCTCCAAATATGATCTGAGGTTTAGATCGGATTCTAACTATGCCTGATGAGATCTCAGTTTATAGTAACTGTTGATCGATAACATCGACATGCCAGTGTCGCAGATTTTGTACATGTCTGTGTAAATAAAATTATCATATATATATATATATATATATATATATATATATATATATATATATATATATTAGTAGTTCATGTATCCACAGAAGATTTTATGAGGAGGTATACTTTTTTATGTATTAATTTTCAGTATTTACTTCAACGGTGATCGATACGTAAGTAGAGCTAAGGAGTAAGCTATGAAAATATATTAATAATAACCGAGTTAGTCTATATATACTACTATTATTATTATTATTATTATTATTATTATTATTATTATTATTATTATTATTATTATTATTATTATTATTATTATTATTATTATTATTATTATTATTATTATTATTATCATTATTATAATCCTCATAAATGTGAGTCGGTCAATGTTTTTTTTCCACATCTACACGATTTTTATTGATGATTGTTAGAGTCCATTAGAAATTCTAAGCTTGCCAAGAATTCTTTAGGTCAAGTGTAACACATGCTTACTGAATAGCATTCACGGTTTACGTGTTATCAAGTAACGATCGCTTTTGCCACTAAATATGAACTCCTTTTTAATATAACATTGTAAAACTACACAGGGAAAGTGTTGTGGGTGAACCTACCTACACTTTAATAATAACTTAAATGGTAGCAACCGGCTACCATAAATACCAGTTTTGCCGGGAGAACATTGGGAGGCCGATTTAGGCTCTACGTGTTGAGTGAGTTTATTGCGTCAAGTTAGTATTTTTCTTAAATCTGTTTTTGCCTGCTGTTGTTGATTATTGTTATCGTTTTTATTGTTTTCACGTTGACTGTTATTGTTGAACTGTTTTCTTTTTTACGACGTCTTTTTGTTCTGCTACATTTTTTTTTCTCTCTGCCAACTTTTTTTTTTGTGTGTCTCTAATTATTAACTAGATGGCGTCCAAAACGACTGAAAATTCGGAATGGTGCAAACCACCAAAAATGTCTATAAATGTCAATGATTTCGTGGAAGAAGCAAAAAAATACGAACACATGGTTACTGAACAAGGAATTACCGTGGATTTACCAATGATTGCAGAAATTAATAAAAGAACAGTAACCATGTTTGTTGTCGAAAAAAAAATCAAAAAATCTATCAGGGCCTCTCCTGAATTAATATGCACGTTATTGGCAACTGCAGGATTCAAACCGCAAAGGTTAATCAAGTGTAAGGGATTTAACACTTGGAATGCTTTGTTTCCTAACGAAGAAATTTGTGCTAATCTCTCAGTTAATCAAATTATCACGCAGGACTATGTTTTACGAACCGAGTACATGGGTAGAAGACGTTCTTCAATTTTTATCTTCAATGTGCCTTTTTATGTAAAAGGCGAACAAATTGGTGCCTTTTTTATAAAATTTGGCGAAATCACAGACGTCAATTTTGACGAATTTCCAGGTACATGGAACTTCGAAATACTTATCGACAAGAAAGCTTATGACAGCATCCCCTACTATTTACAAGTCGGGGAGGAAAAACTACCTATTATATTAACCGGACGAAGACCTGTTTGTTGGTTTTTTGAGCAACTAGGTCATTTAACTTTTGATTGCCCACAGAAAAAATCCACTCAGAAAACGACGCCCTCGATTAACAGACCATCCAAGGCTGGCCCCCACCTCGATCCTCCAGCTACAATTAGTTTCCCTATTACATCTACATCTGATGACTCCGAAGACGAATTCCCTGCTCTACCTTCTGCAGAAAAAAGACGAGGGATGGATTAATGTTCCGGGGAAAAAAAACCCGGGTCGGGTATCTCTCGAAGAAATGAGAGAAAAAGAAATGCGTAAAAACGACCCGGAAAAAGACAGTTACATTAAGGCAAAAGAACTTAAGTCTAAATTAGATAAGAAAGTAGGAAAAAAAGAGTAGAAAGAAGGAAAAAATTCAACCACTTCAGATAAATTCCCAAATTAATGCCCCCCCCAATCACTGGCCTAATTTAAGACAAACAGTACAAGCTTACCCCTCTAAGTCCGATTAAATCGTCTATAAAAATCACTTCTCCTAGACCTTCTCCCTTTGTCTCCCCATTTAATACCCCCCAAAATACCCCACCTGCGTCACCCACAAAAAACCCTCCCGTTCGCCTTTTCCAGCATCTCCTATGGGCCTAGCTCCTCTTCCCCCTCCCCAATGGATGACATGCCTCCCCCTCCATCTATTACACAGAAGAGGCAGAGGAGCCCTTCTGTGGAAAGGAAAACTAAAAAAAACGCATTCCTTTCTGGGGAGGATATCTGCAAAGTGACATGCACCCAAATAGAAACAGTAAAGCATTACCACCTCTCCAATTTAAATGAGCTCCTTAAATTCAATGAAGTCGGTGGTATAACCATTGAAGACCCTGCTAATATCTTCCGACGCCCCTAGAGTCCTTACAGTGGTAAGGAAGAAACCATAAGCGAAGGCTCTATGGCAGATGCTGGAAGAGGCGAAAAACCTTTTCAATTTCACCGTTCCAATGGCCATCTTCAAAGATGAAGGTCTAGTCGCTTTAAGGAAAGATTGTTTTGGGAGGGTTCCCATAAGGTTACACCCCGCCCTGTATAGGATAGCGAAACTAACCTATCCTTTTGATGTTGGCGCACTCTCCCATGATGGTCAAATTAATGATCAGATGGCCAATCAATCTTTTGGGAGAGCCGTCTGCATCCTGACCACTGCTATGTTCGTTTCTGGAACCCAACTCTAAGGCACCCTCATGGCTCTCTTTCTAGCGAGTTTGAATGTCCGGGGCCTGAGGGCCGACGCTCGTAAATTTCGAGTCGCTACAGACCTTCAGCGCCTCGGAGTGGATATATGTTGTGTTCAGGAAACCCACTTGATTTCTGAGGACTATTTGGGTGCGCTGACTAAGGGTTTTCACGCTTATTCAGCGTACTTTAATTCTTCTGCTAGGGGGGTTTCCTGGCTGGTAAACAAGTCTTTAGATGCGTCGTGTGACCCTAGCTTCATGGATCCGGAAGGGAGACTTTGCGTTCTGGATATTACCATAAAGGAGAAGGCATTTCGGCTCATCGGGGTTTATGCGCCCAATAGCCATTCTGAGCTCGGTTCTTTCTTTCGGCGAATCGAGCAGTTCTTGAATTCTACTTCTCGGACGGTCATTCCAGCGGGAGACTGGAACGCGGCCATGGATCCCGATTTAGATCGTACTCGACCTAGGGGTACTAACATCGATCGGGATGCTATGTTATTTTGGGATTTCCTCGCTAAGTTCGATCTTATCGATAAGTACCGGAATGAATGGCCCCGTGATAGGGTATGGACTTGGACAAATAGGCGCGGCTCCGATTCGGTACAACTTTCGAGTTATATCGATCGGTTCTTAATTAGGAGAGTCGATGTAGGATTAGTTTAATATGCAAGTTTTCATAATATAGTTTACTCAGACCATAGACTTGTTCGGGTCCGGGTAGACTTAGATAGACCTAAGCCTAGTTTAGCTGGGTACTGGAAGCTCAACACTTCGTTGTTCGATGTGAAGGGCTACCAGGAACAACTATTACTAACCTTACAGCGGGAATTGACGGGGGCTGTAATTGGGAATAGGAAGTGGATTCATTTTAAGAAGGTTATTAGGTCCTTTACTGCCGATTTTGGCAGACGACTCAATCTATCAACTAGGGCAGCTAAAGTGGCACTAGAGTCTAGATTAGATCGGGCGGTGGAGGTGGGGGATATCTCTAGTGTTACTACAATTAAGGCCAAGCTGGCTTCTTTGGCTATCCAAGAACACCAGGCTTTAGTGATTAAGGCTAGGTTAAAAAGAGTCCCTAACGAGGCGACAAACATGGCTGCTGAACTGCGTGCAGAGGAGCATCGACATGCATTTGATCGACATATCGCTCGTGTCGCATTGCCGGATGGGAGACTCGTGACCACAAACGAAGGTATTCTGGAGGCTTTTCGTTCTCATTTCCAGGATCTTTTTACTCGAGAACCCGGTTTGTCTTTAGCACAATTCGACCCCTATTTAGCCGACTTTTCTCGTCTTGAGGCGACCGAAGCGGTTAGGTGCGGAGGTTGCATAACAGAGGAAGAAATCCGGGAAGCCTTAGGGCTGGTCGGCCTTAACAGGTCTCCGGGGATTGATGGTTTGCCCTACGAGGTGTATTTGAGGATGTCGCACATTTTTGTACCCTTGCTGACAGTTTTGTTTAACTCGTGGTTTAGGAACGGGTCTATTCCCCAGTACTTGACCATGGGTTTGGTGAAATTGTTACGCAAAAGCAAAAATGGTGGGGATGGGTTAGATAATTTTCGGCCTATAATGTTCTCGCTTGTCAATTGTTATGTGAATCCATTAATATTCGGCTAGCGACATAATAGATACTATACATACGATGCGAAGCGAGAACGTAGAATGAATAAGAAAGAGAGACATGGTTTGATGTTTACGCTCCCGAGACCTTCTTCTAAAGAGAGCGATCTTCGTCAGCATTCGTTTATATATGAAAGAGAAATATACAAAGGGAGATAATTATACAATGTAAGTGAGGTAATTATGATACACGTCGTTGTCTCCAAATGCAAGACACTACACCTCTCTCCACCTTAATTAAGTGTACGCGTGCGTGCGTATGATAAGTGGGGGGAGTACAGTCCATTATTGTCCATCACTTATGTATGCAATATGTCCATGGTGATTCTCTGATTTCAAGGGGGATCACCGATTATACAATTGTCTCAGTCAAGGAGGAAATCGTTTTTTCTTTTTTTTTTTTCTTTGCAAGATACATAATTGAAGACCAACTTACGTCGTCTGCAGGATGAGGGGGGGGGGGGAAATCGACTTTCGACTCTTTTGAATCAATCTGTTTCTGATTCCTATTCTCTCTTCTTCAGGGGAGCTGTCTGAATTTGTCCGCGTGAAGAGTTTTCTTGGGTTGGACGTCGAAACTCTCTCCTTCTTTCTCTGTCTGCATATGTCACTGCTTCTCTTCTTTTCCTTTTTTTTTTTCTTCGTGCATTGCTGCCACGTGGGAATCAAAGGTGTTAGATTCCGTTTTTTTTTTAACTGTGCGCTACACCGATAAATCTGGTTGTTTACGTTTTTTGTTGTTTTTTTTAAGGAGTTTTTTTATTCCAGTTACGTTGTTTTTGGGTTTTTTTTTTCCTTCAGTGTTCTTGGGTTATTTTGTTTCATTCGAAGTGTTGATAGCATTCCCTGCTGAATCAACTAGTCGTTGTCTGCACGTGGGTTATTTCGTTTCATTCGAAGTGTTGATAGCATTCCCTGCTAAATCAACTAGTCGTTGTTTGCACGTGGGTACTGTATAGAGACTATCTGTCCTTTCTGCCAAGGTACGTGGCACTTTTTTGGACTTTGCCAGCTCTCTTCTTATGTAGTAGAATTATGTCTGGGCTTTAATATCTGAAAGTTTTTTTGTTTTTTTTTGTGTGTGTGTAAAACCTTCTTCTGTTCTTTGTCTCTGATACGGACTTTTTGAATGATTTTGGGCAATATCAGAGTTTGGCCGCATTTGTCTGTTTTCCTCTTTCGTTTCGGCCAGGGACCTGTTTCTTTCTTGCCTTTTCATTATCTGAAGGTTTCCGTGCAAAACTTCACCGTTTTTGTTTTGGCACGGGCTCTTCGAAAAGTTCCAGAGCAACATCAAAGTTTGGTCAAAATTGTCTCTTTATTCACTCCGTGTGTTCTGTTTTTTCGTTTCGTTCTTCGTATCGTTTAGTTTTCGTTTCGTTTCTTCGTATTTCGTTTCGTATTTTTAATTTTTTTTATTTTTTATTTTTTTTTAAACATGAGTTTGTTTAAAATTCTCGTCGCCTTGTAGCGACTTTCATTCTAAGTGTTTTTTCTCTTTTTTTTTTAAACGTGAGTTGTTTAAAATTCTCGTCGCCATTTATAATGTTCTCGCTTGTCAATTGTTATGTGAATTCATTAATATTCGGCTAGCGACATAATAGATACTATACATACAATGCGAAGCGAGAACGTAGAATGAATAAGAACGAGAAACATGGTTTGATGTTTACGCTTCCGAGACCTTCTTCTAAAGAGAGCGATCTTCGTCAGCATTCGTTTATATATGAAAGAGAAATATACAAAGGGAGATAATTATACAATGTAAGTGAGGTAATTATGATACACGTCGTTGTCTCCAAATGCAAGACACTACACGGCCCTTAACGATGCTTAATGCGGAGTTAAAGATTTTGGCCAAGATCTTAGCCAATCGTCTGCAACTTGTTTTTCCTGGTCTAATTAGCCCCGAACAGACTTGTTCTGTGAAGGGCCGGACCATTAAGGATAACTTGCACTCGATACGCTTGATCATAGATAAAGTCGACACTGAAGCCGCGCTGATCAAGTTAGATCAATCCAAAGCATTCGATAGGGTGGACCATCGGTACTTGGAGGCTGTTTTGTCTGCGATAATCTATTGGCTTGCGCATTGGTGCTTGGAAGGGTGTTTCCTTGCAGGGACCCTTTGATTGGACAGATGGGCTATGCAAGCTACTCGGCGTCTGGTTTGGTCCTGATCTCCAGCTGGAGAAAAATTGGTCGGAAGTCCTTAAAGCGATAAGGGCAGCAGTTGGTCTGTGGTCCCGCAGAAAGGGGAGAGCGGAGGTGTGTACTTCTCACATTTATCCGATCATCCTATATCGTCTTTCAGTGCTCCCACTCCCGTCGGATACACTGCTGGAAATGCAGCGGGCTCTGTTCAAGTTTTTTTGTGGCTTGGTAAGGCCCCTATGGTCCGTCGAAAGATTTGTTACCTTCATCCTTCTGAGGGCGGTCTGGGTATGCCTAGCATCGAAATTCGATGCCACACTCTTAGGCTGTTTTATCTAGACCGAATGAGTACACAATCTGAGGATAACGGTGTCTTTTGGAAGAAATACACCAAGAAAGCCTTTCCGGCTTTGAGAAGTGTGCACTTGGATGAGGGGGAGGCACACAGGTTACCCTGAAACGAGTGCTCCTTCTATCGCGAATGTAGACATGCGTTGAAGTTCCTTTCAAGGATGACAGAAAGCCTCTCTGACACCCTGCTGTTGTCTCGAAAGGCATTATATCGGGTAATGGTGAGGGGGACTGTCCGAAATGATAGGCCTGAAGGGCTCGCTTTGACGAGGGGGGAGCTCCGCTCAATTTGGCCTTGGGCGCCTGGGTCAAGGTTCTTTGCCAATGACGAGGCATCACTGACCTGGCTGACGATTAGGAATGCACTCTGGGTAAGTAAGAGGCTTCATTCAGCACGCTTGAGTAATTCTCCGACTTGTGTCAGATGTGGCGATGAGGACGAGACCATAAGTCACGTCTTCGTTTTTTGCCGCATCGTCGTGCCGCTGATTAAGCTTGTTGCAGGCTACATGGTTCGTATTCTTAACGTATCGTCTTTTGACCTGGAACCCATTAATGTATGCAGCAACTGGGCTCCGACAACCGATAGGCAAAAACGGTTTACGTTTTTGAGCTTACTAGCGAGTATGAGAGTTACGAGTAGGAAGACTAAGTGCAAGACAGTCTACGCAGCTGAGACCTTCACTTCACTCGACCTTATTGCGATTTTCAAATATTACCTGAAGGCTCGCATTAAGGCCGAGAGGGTGAAACTCGCTTCGGCAGATTTTGGTGAAAGATGGGTGACTGGAGCACGACTGTGTAGAGTGGCTGGCGCTAGATTAGAGTGGTATCTGGACGTGCCTTAGGCAGAGAATATTGGGTTCAGGAAACGAACTATGCTTTAATTTTAAGTTAGATTTAGACTTATTTTAAGTTAGTTTCTGTTTAATTTTCTGTTTATGTTTTAGTTAAACAATTTAGCTAGTGTATGATTGATTCCATTACATGCCCCCTTTTATTTTGTCCTTATCCCACTCCCCTTTTTATTTTCTGCCCCACTCCCCTTCCCTCTCCAATTAGGTGACTGAGTGCCAGATTTGTCGGAGATGCAGGTCACCCTTTGATATTTTCGAAGGAGGTGGTCAGAATAAAACGTTGGGGCCTGCATTAACCACCTTTTTTCGAGTTTTCGATTTCGACCGGCAAATCGGCATCTCTGCCACATTTCAATAACGGGGGGGGGGCTTTTACTAATCTTTATTTCTTTTGCATTGTATATATCATATTTTTAATTTTTAGTCCCCCCTCCGTTGCATA
The DNA here is from genome assembly GCA_963556195.1 of Sepiola atlantica. Lineage (NCBI taxonomy): Eukaryota > Metazoa > Mollusca > Cephalopoda > Sepiida > Sepiolidae > Sepiola > Sepiola atlantica. Next base: position 18,355,928 of record OY744553.1, on the reverse strand, counting down.
TTTCTTATATGGGTTTAAAGTAGGATTTCATGGTATGAATTCTTATGGTGAGTAGCGATGGATGTATAGTATGAATGCGGTATTATGGTAAATGATGGTCATGATTGAAACTAGCTAAGTTGAGTTTTTTAAGTTAGAGATGACCGATCCTTTCCCCACCCCTTTTTTGGCCTTGTGCCACATTTTGTGTACAAGTGTACGCAAATAAATATTGAGGCACATTTAGGCACTAGCACTGCCAACACTGACTTGTGCATAATTTCTCTGTTCAATACAATTCGTTATTATTATCTCTAAACCTGTTGTTCTTTTATTTCATTGTTGGTACCCGTAAACGGGTCCACAGCAACTGGCGGCGAGTGATTCGTAAAGGACTTCGTAGGAAACACCTTGGACCTTGCAACCTGTGAGTGATAAACCAGTGTCTACAACACGGTCAACCTTCGAAAAAAAAATTCGTCCCGTTTGAAAAAACTCAAAAACCCCTGTGCTTTACAATTTTCGGGAAGATATTGGAAACATCGAATACATTCAATTTTGGGACGAGTCTGCCTTACAAGAAATAACCAGTTTAAATAATTACTGGAAGAAAAAAAAAGTAAGACAGATTTTTTATTTGTGTTTTTCGTATTTCAATACGGGATTTTACCTCGTGCAACAAATGAAATAGGAATACCATGTGCTTATGAAACTGAAAGTTTTGAAAAAAAACTCCATACTACAAAAACCTTTTTTCGTGTCTGATATAGTCAAACGTATTTTGCGAACAGACTTGTCACTGTAAAATCGTATAGTCGGGAAAAAAAATTCTGGCAAGTAAAACCAAGTTACTTTCTTGAATAACTAGTCAATTTTTTATATAGCCATTACTTGCTATTTTGCATTTTCAGCCTACACTGAAAGGCAAACGGACTTATTGGGGAAAAAAGTTCCAGATGCGAACAAAAATACAAATAATTTGTTAAATTAATTACCCAATAAGCCGGATTAATAAAATCGTTTTTTTTCTCAAAGAACTTTGAAAGAAGAAAAAAAAAGATTAGCAAGTGCCGGTCGATTCGAGACCCGTATGACGCAGTGATGAGAATGGGTTGAGTTTGTTATTAAACAGTAAGCATTTGAAAAGAAAACAAATAGTGAAGGACTGTTTGTGACTAATTCTTTTTCAAGAAAGTATTTCTTTAATCATGGAAGATTTCTTGAAACAGATATTAGAGAGGATTAAAATTCAATCAGAACAACAGAAGGCTAACGATGAAAAACATCTTGCTCTACAGAAGGCAAACGATGAAAAACTTCAGTCTCTACAGAAGGAATTTACGTCGCAGCAAATAAGTTTGTTGAAATATTTCGAGGAACAGAATTTAGCACAAAAGCGAGAAGATAGAAAATCTTTAGACGAACAATTGATTGGGATGCAAAATTTACAATTAGAGCAACAGACTCAATCAGAGGGAAACTTTGAACAGCAATGATAAATACGACGAATGACGACAGCGACGGGTTCAACCAAAATGCAATATGGTCAGCTATAGAAACCTTCAACTATGTGCCTGAAGAGGACCTAAACTTCGAAGCATGGTACCGTCGATATCAAGATTTTTTCGACATTGATTGTAGCACATGGTCGGAAAAGAAAAAGGTTCGTTTAGTTCTTCGTAGACTAGGTACGGCAGAGCATACAATATTTGTCGATTATATTCTGCCGAAGAAAACGGGCGAACTATCTTTCACAAAAAACATTAAAATGTTAATGGAACTATATCGCATGTCGGACGACCCAGGGGAAGGCCCATCGGATCAGTGTGACCATCATAGAAGATCTATACGACGCATTTGAGTTGTCAACACCAAAAACGACTCTGGAACAGAGACGTTCATCAAGAAAACGTAAATTAACCGGGAGTTTCGAGGTGAATCCTAGGAAAAAGATATACCTTGAGATTCCGGGAGAATAGGTTTCGGAAGGGGGGTGTTGTGGGTGAGCTACCTACCCTTTAATAATAACTAAATGGTAGCAACCGGCTACCATAAATACCGGTTTTGCCGGGAGAACATTGGGAGGCACATTTTGGCACTTGCACTGCCAACACTGACTTGTGTATAATTTCTCTGTTCAATACTAAACGGGTCCACAACAGAAAGATACGTTGATTTTTCAATACTTTGTTCGGTGAGAAAAGCTGCAGAGGTCTATAGAAGGTAACGTTATGCCTTAGCACCCAAAACTGTTTTTGACAGATGAGTAGGATAACGTATCGGGTATCGCACCTGCTACCACACGATGTATGTTAATAATTAACGTAGAACTAATTGCCACCTAAATATGTTTTAAATACATTAAACGGACATTTACACCTTTTAATTTATTACACCAGCTAGCAATAGTATGCTCTACCTTCGGTTTAATATTATAACAAGTATATATAATGTAAGTGTTGCATTTGCTTGTGAAAAATCAACTATGATAATATATTGCTGACGTATACTACCTCTAAAAGGGAGGGTAATGTCTGGTACTATGGACCTAAGATAAACAACATATGCTACCCTAGCCCCAAGAAGGATGTAATCCCTATAAGTATTGCGCACGACAAAAGAAACGATACTACACTAACACGTAAAAGAGGGAAGTAACCATTTGGAAGATAGTTACATGGCACAGAACAGCCTGGGAAGATGGTCTCATAACGAACGAACATACACTGCATTTCTACAAAGGAGGCAAAGAGATTTTACACTACGTCTATTCAAAAATTGAGATAATGCTTGAGAAAAGTGTTTTGTAACAACATAAAACATGCTACATTGCTATACCAACTCACTGTCTTCTTCCGTTCTGGCAATCCAGAATACCACTTCTTGTATATATATATTCTATTTCTTCAATAATATATCTTTGTTCCTGAAACCCCGTGTTACCGTGTCTATTTCGGCTCCTAACAGGGTCACAACAAACTGGCGACGATGCAATTCGAACTGACACCGGTTGTCAACTACCGGTCGACAAAGTACCCACACTTATATGGGAAATCACAACGAGACTATCGACGAGTTACAGCAGAAAAAAAATCAAAACAGCAAAGGATTTTTGCCGGAACCTTCGAAAAATCGACGTTGGATTTTAACAGGAAAAACACCTGATGAAATCGAATACCCATTGTCTAGTTCAGAAAACAAGTTTTCGGTGAAAGAATAAAAACAAAAAATAAAAAAAAACACGATAAACCAAATTGATTATTTTCTCAATTGAAAAAAAGGTCAGTTGTTTTCTCTCTCTCCGTACATTGTTATTACAAAGCCATACTATAAAGAAAATATTCATTTTGTAAAAAAATAAAAATAAAATAAAAATAAAATTAAAATAAAAAATAAATAAAAAATAAATAAATATGGAAGACCTTAAGTCAATTGTCGTGGAATTAACCAGATTTCAAATCTCCCAAGATCAACAGGCTGAGGAGAAATTAAAAAAGTTTTTACTCAAAATGAAAAACAGCAACAACAAAAACAGCAAACTAAAGTAAAGTTTCAAAAGCTTCTCCTCGACCAAAATAAAAGATGTGTCAGCAAAAGAAAGAAAATGACAACAGATTGGACACACCTATACAAACAATATCGCGTAGAGACCAAGGAGATCAAAAGGAACAACGCGTTTTCGCAGAACACCGTGTGGAACGCCATCGATAATTTCACATATTCGGAAGAAAATACGTTCGCAACATATTTTCGAAGATATGAAGATTTATATAGAATTGATGCGAAAGTTGGACTGACTAAAAAAAGGTTCGTCTGCTTCTTAGGAAACTAGGTACCACAGAACATACGAAATTCATGGATTTTATTTTGCCTCAGAAACCTAGCTATTTAACTTTTATAGAAGTGGTAACATTATTAACGGAATTGTTCAGTCCCAAAACCACGCCATTTTACAAACGCTCGATGTACATACACCTGGTTAAAAAGACGAGGAAGATTACGCTACCTTTGCATCGATAGTAAACAAACATTGTGATGACATTTAACTAGCTTAATTGAGTGCCGACAATTTCAAGTGTTTAATTTTCGTACAAGGGTTAGTCACCGGAAATGACACGGAGATAAGGCGTAGAGTCCTAAATAAATTAGTTGGCCGGACTGTCAAAGATTTATCAATGTAAACAGGAATCAAAAGACATTGAATTATCATGCATTTCGCATATAAAAAATGTACATCAAAAAACAAAAGTTCAAACTGATAAAAATAAGTCACAACACAAATAGTCATGTTTATGCAGCAAAGACAAGTCAACCAGGTAAAAAAGACAAAAATATGGCCATTGTTCACGCTGTGGTAGCTAAGCCTAACATTGGTACAATGACTGCCCTTTCCGTTTTAAGTCATGTATGAATTGCAAAAAGGTCGGACATAAAAGTTCGCACTGCAGAACAGGTAGAGGAAACAAAATGCGGGTTTAAAGAATGAAAAATACATTAACATAAGAACATTAGTACAGGTGAAAATCCTGGATAAAAAAAAACATAAAATTTCAATTGGATTCGGGTTCAGATGTCTCTATAATAAATTTACATACGTGGAGAATCTTAAATAAACCCACTTTATTAAGAACAAACAGGCTGGCTAGCACAGTGACTGGGAAATAATTAAATTTGAAGGAGAATTAATCACAAATGTGTCCCTAATAGGAAATACTAAAAAACTAAAAATACTGGTGCTGAAGGATTCAAATAATATTTTCAATTCGGTCTGAATGCAGGCATTTGATTTATGGAAATTGGCAATAAATACATTTTATAAAAAAAATAAATAGTCGAGCAACGGAATCGGAAAAAAAAACTGCAACGAGAATTTAAAAAAATCTTTTCCTGAGGTGTTTTCTGGCAGTTTTAGGCGCCGCACTAAGATGGCTGCTAAATTTCTACGCAAACAATATGTACAGCCTGTATTTAAAAAAGAAAGAAAAGTACCCTTCGCCTCGATAGAAAAAAATAAACGGGGAACTAGACCGACTTGTAGAGACTGGTATTTTATCAAAAGTAAAATACAGCCAGTGGGAAGCACCCACAGTTTATGTAAAAAAAAAAATCTAATGAGATTCGCGTATGTGCAGATTGTTCAACGGGTTTGAATACAGCTCTAGAAGACTATCACTACCCACTGCACAGCCCTGAGGAAGTGTTCTCAAGTTCAAATAGAAGAACATTTTCTCTAAAATATACCTAAGTGAGGCACATCTTTAAACAGCGGTGGATGAGGATAGTTCGAAGCTGTTATGTATAAACCAACATCGTGGTTTATATAAATTCGAAAGGGTAGCTTTTGGAGTGAAAGTCGCGCCAGCCATTTTCAAACAAGTAATCGATACAATGCTGGGCGGACTGGATTTTGCGATAGCGTATCTTGATGCCATTTTGATTAACAGTAAAGATATCGAACAACACCAGAAACATGTAAATCAAGTGTTTGCGAGAATCACAGATTATGGGTTCAAAGTAAAAGAAGACAAATGTGATTTTCTTCTGGAGGAAATAAAATACCTGGGTTATGTTATCGACAAGGACTCAGAAATGGCTACCGCGATAAAAAGCATGCCGGCGCCAGAAAATGCCACGACATAACAGAGTTTCCTAGCAAATTACTACCAGGCCTTTATTCTAGAAATGCATAATTGGCACGCTCCATTAAATGAGTTATTAAAAAAAGATAAAGCCTGGGTGTGGACACCTGAATGCCAGGATGCGTTTAATAAAATTATAGAAAGACTTACGTCAGAGTTATTCCTAACACATTACAACCCAGAATTGGACATAATCGTAATTAGCGACGCTAGTTCATATGGTTAAGGAGCGTGTATTCTACATATAATGGCGGCTGGGGCCCATGAACCCATTGCACATGCATCTAGAACCTTGCTCCCGGCGGAAAAAAACAGTATTCTCAAATCGGGAAAGAGGCCCTAGCAACAATATTTGCGGTAACAAAGTTTCACTGATACATACATGGTAGAGGATTTACTTTACAGACAGACCATAGGCCGCTAATTATAATTTATGAATCTAAAAACGGACTACCGGTATATAGGACTAATAGACTACAAAAATGGGGGACTATCTTATTAAATTACAACTTCAAAATGCAGCATTTGCCTTCAAATAAAATCTATCATGCAGATGGGTTGTCGAGAATAGTGCCAAAACAGAGTGAGACTCTAGAAGACACAGTGCTCGCACCCCTTCAAACAGAAGGAGATTTTGAAGAGATCGTGTGCAACGCAGTGAGAGAGCTCCCGGTGACGCTATACGAAATAAAAAAGAAGCTCACGAGGATGAATATATCACCAGCACAAAAATGAAAATGGTAGATAAGGGTGTACATGTAGCAAAGAATTTCTTACTCCGTGATAAGGTATCATGCACAACGAAAGGGTGGTCATCTCAGAAAAACTACGAAAGAAAATTCGAAAGGATTTCCATGTTGGCCATCCAGGGATTAGCAGGATGAATGGTTTAATGAGGAGTTTTCTGTACTGGCCAGGTATGGATGATGACATTGAAAAAGCAGTAAAGCTGTGTAAAGGCTGTGCCTTGGCGGCAAAAGCACCGCATATACAACATAGCCCATGGCCAAAGACCGACCATCCATGGCAAATAATCCATGTGGATTTCGCGGGACCACTGGAAGGTTTCTACTACTTAATCGTAGTGGACAGTTTTTAGAAATGGGCCGAGGTACTACGTTGCAAGAGTCCCACGTCGGAGGTTACGATAAGATTCCTACATCAACTATTCGCCCGTTTTGGGGTAGTGCATTGTCTGGTGAGTGATAATGGGACGCAGTTAACGTCATCAGATTTTGAGGAGTTCGGCGCGACGTTTCAAATAAGACATATAACGACCCCCCCGTATCATACTAGATAAAACGGCCAGGCGGAACGTTTTGTAGACACGTTAAAAAGAGCACTAAAAAGGCTGGTAATACTCCTAAGGAGAAGGCTTTGCGACAATTTTCCAAGTATATAGAATTACTAAAAACGTAAACGTACCATCTTCATTATCCCCCGCAGAGATGATGTTTGCGCGGAAAGTGAAGTCCGTGTTTGATAAGTTACTACCTAAACAAAATAATTATGATCGAATCTCTACGGTAGCGAAGAAAAAATACAGCCCAGGAGATAGGGTATACTTTAAGATGTTCAAAAACAACGCATCGTTCTAGGAACCCAGTACAATTGAAAAGAGGATCGGGTCGATAGTATATATTCTAAAAGGACAACAGTTCTCGTATAAGAGACATCTGAATCAGATCGGGAAAAGACTGTCAGATCACACTGACAGCTCTCCACAATGGGAAGACATGATGGACGTGATATATGACACTTTCAACTTGCTGGGCTAAGATCAAAGTGTAGTATCTGTTCCGATGGATATTGCACCCCATACTGATATTGTCTTGGCCTTCGGGGCTTGATTTACGCCGGTCTATGGGTCTGTCCTGTGAAGTTCTAGGAGGTCCACCCCGCCAGGCTTTGCTTCCTCTGTTTGGGGAGGAGTAAGTTTATTGCTTACTGTCTGAGGCGCCCATACCGGGGAATGCCAGCGGGGCTGCCCAGGCATCTTTTAATGGCTAGAGTACTCACTTCTCAGGCGCTGGCTTTTCAAACCCCACTTTCCTTACCCGATCTTGGGTCACATCTTACTTGTGGGAGTAAGATAAAACTGGCCTTGTGTCTAACTCCTGGGGAGGAGTAAATAAAACCACAGGTAGTCACACACAACTGCCAGCCAAAACGAAAATGAATGGCTCCGGACTACATAATGATAAATCCGAAAAGGAAACAATACTAAGACTCCTGAGGAGGTAAGGCTAGGAAGGAGGTGTTATGGTGCCGTACCTGTACGAAAAGCAAATGGACTCGTCCATCCATAATAAAATGCGAGAAGCATTCTAACTCACTGTCTTCTTCCACCTCAGTTCTATACTGGCAGTCCAGAATACCACTTCTTGTATATATATTCTTTTTCCTCAATAATATATCTTTGTTCCGGTAACCCTGTGTTTCCGTGTCTTTATTTCGGCCCCTAACAGGGTCACAACCTTTTTTTATTAATTATTTCACTTATTTATTTGTGTAACACTCTTAAGAACACTTTTTAATTCATTATTTTACTTATTTATTTGTGTAACACTTTTAAGAACACTTTTTAATTCATTATTTTACTTATTTATTTGTGTAACACTTTTAAGAACACTTTTTAATTCATTATTTTACTTATTTATTTGTGTAACACTTTTAAGATCAGATTTTCATTGATGATTTTACTTATTTACTTGTGCAAAACTTATATATTAATTAAAATAACATTAAAATAAAACGAATGCAAAAAATATGATTAAAAACTGGTGACGTATATGCGACGACATGATATTATTTTAGAAGAATTAATTATGAAACTGATAAAGGTTTAATTTTTTACCTTAGTTGCAAAAGGTTAATTATCAATTACGATGTTTGCAGTACACGACATCTTTAGCGGTGGGATGGCCTCATTTTTTAAATGGGTGAAAAAGGTGATAACGTATATACACGCGTTTATAACCGTATTATTATACAGATGAAAATACAACTTTTGTACAACTCGACATATGATCACTATTAACCTAAACTATTCGTTAGAATTATGTAAAACATATTTATTTAATGTGAATAGTTTAAAAGTAAGCCAGGGTTGTACGACATGTAAATTAACATGATCACTAACAATAACTTTAAGGCAATACATGATGTTATATGCTGTGGAACAGCCTTCACTTATTGCAATAAAATCCTATGGTCTCACTTTCTGCCCCACCGTACCGGCGAATTATATGAGAACACGTATAAAAGAAAAGGTTGTCTATTTGAAAATCATATACGCGTTTTCGCTATTAATTTTAAATAACAACAGTTGGGTTTGTGTCGTACAACAAGAAGGAACGTTCATTTCTTTTACTCTCCCAGTGCAACGCATTTCATGCAAACAAATATTTATGTCACATGGGTCAGCTTTGAGTTTTAACCCGACAAAATGTCAACTGAATCTACTAAATTATGTATCGTCCACGATGACAGTCTCCAATGAATAACCTTAAATTAAAAATAAACGTCCCAGGATGACTAAAGATACTTTCCTGACAAACGATTGCACCACTTTTATCACCCCTTACGAAAATTAAAATCACAAAATAATGTTACATTACCTTGTGTTTATTTTTATATTTATTTTTATCAAAATCGATTGCATGATTTAGATTCTAGAACATAGGTAACATTTAAGGCTTAAGCGTAAGGTGTCTTAAGAAGGAAATTGAAATCCAGTCAATCTTGATTATTGGAATCTAATGACAATGAATCAAATTTGATGCAAATGTGAAATAATTTAATGTTCAAATAAGAGAGTGTGCTCTTATTATGCCCCTAAAACCTTTTAAAATACTCCAAAGCAACTGAAATTCGGGAAATATTTATTAATTTATGTCTAATATCTATTGTTAAGAATTCACAAAAATAGGAAATAGCTGAATTTTGAAGATGTAATTACATCCACTTGTTGCAGACCTTACTAGCAGCTGTTTTCGGCTCAGACGTTCTGGAGTGAATCCTCTACATATAATTATATAAACATATTTAGATACCGAACTTTATATTGGTAGAGATGGTTCAATGTTAACTTATACCATATATTAACTCAATCACCATCTTTTCATCTTAGATAATTTTGAAGCCCATTGTTTTTGTAATCCCACAACCACTCGTGCATTACTAGGATATTCAAGACTTTTCCATTTGCCTTTCTTTATTTCTTTATGTTTGCGTTGGTATTATTAAACGCCATTTTAATTTTAAGAGTACCTTCATTCTTTATTGTGTTACTGGTGTACTGTCTCCCTCAAAATTACGAAAAAATTTTCATATTCATATAAAGCTAGTGTGACCCATGAAAATTCCACAATGTTATCCTTTATTTCTTGTATGTTGCTGCCTGCGTAACAATGAATACATTGTATGGACCTGCATCCAGCGATTGCAGACCTAACAACTATTTTAGCAGTTTTGTTCAAACTATAGAATACGTATATATGTAATCCGATTAATGTTTCAACATAGTTTTGGTTATATGGGTCTATTTCCAAATTCATTGCAAGGGTTTGTGACATATTTCCATTCGTTTAGCATCCGGCGCGTACAGAGGCAACACATAGCATTGTACTATATTTGAACAGCACAGATACTGCACTGGGATCCAAGCCCTAAAGCCAATCAAGTGTACGTTTTAATAGATCTAGTTTCACGTTCGACATAAGAGGAAATGAAAATATGGAGGCCATTGCATCTTTTAAAATAGGTGTGAAGAGTGATAATAGATGTGCGTAGATAACATTGCCATAGCGTATTAATATATTGATAACGTTTTAATTGTTTGAGTTGATACCAATGTCCTCATGAAGATATTTCTTCTCAAATAAAATCTGCAAGTGAGATAGTGTAATTCTTGCACATGTCATACGATCAAGGCCAGTTCCACATCCAATCGATCGCATACGGTCGATAATCTCTATTAACAACGATATAGAATAACATATCATGTGCGTGCAACTAAGAAAGGCGTGCTTTTTAAAATAAATTTCATCAAGATCAATTAATTAATGTTATGCTGTGATGGTGACCTACCCTATTTCGTGACTATATGGACTCTTCTAGACATTTCCTTTTGCGAAGACTACGAAGAATGACGAGGAGGATGTTTGTAACATAGAGATGAGTCTCGCATTTTTCAAAGTTGCTCAAATACTTCAGACTATTATATACCAGTCGAGAATCGATTCTCAACAATCGGTCTGGCAGAAACTGGCCCATTTCGGTGGCCTATTTTCTGTCGAGCTGGGGTAGTAATCCTGGTAGTCGTAGAATGTCGACCATTCCAGTCCTTGCCTCGCCTTTTTCGTGAGGAGTTAATTCATTACAAACTTCCTGAGGTGCCTTGACCAGGAAATGCATGGGTTGCCCAAACACTTTGATGATCTACCCTATTTCCTGACTATGCCAATACATGGTGCCAAAAATCGAATAGATTCACCAAAGTTCAGCTAGATGTTTATGTTCATGCTTTACATATGATTAGTAGTTTTATTAATTTTGACTTTTATCTCATTTAATTGTATTAATTTTATTTTCTGTTTTATTTCGTGTGCTTTTTATTTATGAATAGTAAATTGTGTCCACTTCCATCAATCTACAAGTACCACACTACTGGCCTGAGAAATTATTATTTAGATGTGAAATGATAACATATAAAAAAAGTATATGTAGCTTAAAATACGAGGAAAACATGTCTAACCGCCCATAGAAGGATATCGCCTACCCTCCATCTTATTCTAAGATAAATGCTATTTACGTTGTGAATGCGTCATTTGCAAAGCGGCCGACCATAACATAATACTACAAACACATGACATTAAAAAGCGAATACATTCACCAAAGTTCAAGTAAGTTTTTATTTGCAAACTTTAAATATGGCTGGTATATTTATTAATTGATTATCAGGGAGCGAGAAAGGGACCCAACACACATATATATATATATATATATATATATATATATATATATATATATATATATATATATATATATATATATATATATATATGATTTGTTTTTACCTGCAGGGGCTGGGCAATCCCCGACATGTACACGAGCGCAGCTACCTCCTCTCGGTGTGTTGCACCCGTACACCTTGTAAGGTTATCCATCCAAAAGAAGGAAAACTCTGATAATAAAACCTTGCTACTAACCACCAACGTCTTGGCAGTAAACCATTGGGGAGTGAAGCCTCCTTAGTCCTGATCAACAACTTTCCTAGAGCTGGAATCTCGAACAAAGTATGCGGTGTACAAACCTATAATTGCTTAAGGAGTAGATGAGCTATACTTATTACCCGATCTTCACACTCAGTCATTATTTATTAGCCAGGTTCAGAACTCCAAGCGATCGGGACGCCTAAAAGGCACCCAGTGCCTGGCTTTGTTTCCTGACTAGGACAATGAACGCCGTGTCTCTTCCTCTCTATCTAAGCAACTTCGGAACATTTTTCGTCACTAAGTCTTACATGATTAGTCTGCGTCGCTCTTGTTAAGACACGTACAGGTACAGGTTAGACAGCTTATCTGGCTACTGTTTCCGACTGTCAGTACATTAGCGGAATCAACAGTTGCATAATATCGTTTATAACTGTGCATGCCATGTCGTGTATGAAAAGGGGCCCTACAGTTATCCCTGATGGGCTTTCCCGAGGCCATAACCGCCATGGACCAAGTCACAACTAATGGACTGCTTGTATGGACTTGTTGACAGCAAAGCCTGACCCACATTGCCCACCCCACTCTAAACAAACATGAAATAACAAAGTAAAAATCAAACCCAAACCAGGCACTCAACAAAAATTATCTTCGCCACCGCCCTTGAGGCTCGTATTCACAAATATCCAGAGACTTCGAAACAAAATTAACGACGTAGAAATCTTTCTCCCCGGATATCCTACCACTATGTGAAAGAAACCTTTAATTATCAATCCCATCTCACCACTTGGACATGATGGATTACTTCCCATTCTACCGTAAAAAACTCTGACAAAAATATGCACGTGCTAGGAGTTAATGTTCAGAACACCCTCCCTTTGAGTAGAGAACACAGGTTAGAATAAGATGGCGGAACCTACATGTGCTTTAGATTGACCTTACATCACAGCGTTGGTTACTTTTATTACTTGTACTGTTCACCTTCGACCCAGAATTGTACCCTGCTTAACGCTGTGTCTGAAATCATAGATAGGCCACTCTCACTTGACTCGAATGTCCAAATACATGTGTCTTAGAATTTTAATCGACACAACTGTGATTGGTTGGAATTCTCCAGCGTAACTGATACAGCTGGTAACTCTACGTTCAATTACTTTTAAGCTCACTCCCGCTCACATTCTGTCACTTTCCCAACCCGCCTCCCTGACTGTGCGGACCAGCAAGCCTCACTTCACGACTTGTTCTTGACCTCACTACCAGATGATTGTATTCCTATAGTCCGCTCGAAAACTCCGATCAGATTGTGATATTGCTTTATATCATCTTAAAAACCCGTCCAAAAGCTGATGAGCCACTCTATGGATTAAACACTTCTCACTCCCTGCTTATCAGTGTGCAAATGAGTTAAAGGAATGGGTCAACGAAGGCATTGAAGCTTATGTCCTCATGCGATAATTCCTCAGCAAACCCCAGGTCTTTCAATAGTTCACCTTTTGAATGTGCAGCTGCTATTTCTAATAGGTAGCAAACATTCCGACATTTCGGCCGCCATAAGTAAACTGCGAATAGACAGGAATTTATGGAGTCAAGAAATGATTGTAAAGTAGTGATAAGTGTAGCAAACAAAGGTATAGAGAAATAACCAAAAAACGCATTCAGTCGCAGAAGCTAGGTACTAACGATTTCTAGAAAATCTACAATAGCGTAGTGAACAATGGACAATCAACAATTCCCCCGCTATAAAACCGCAACGATGCTGTTTGCACGGCAACTGATGAAGATGAACTACTTGCCCAGTGTTTCGCCTTCATCTCCATGTTAAACTCAGCAACCACTTCCTCCCTTAATTCCCATTGCAGATTGAAGCAACCCATGAAAATCTGGTCATCACCCCATCTCAGGTCAGGGCGATCATAAAAAAAAAACATCGACAACTGCAAAGCTTGTGGGCCTGATATTGTACCAGTAATAGGAATAAAGAAGTTATATGCTGAACTGTCAACTGTCTTCTCCAAACTCTCCAAACTCTACAGCAATTTTTTTGCTGAATCTTGCTTTTCTTGATAGCTGGAAAATTGTTTCTGTTGTAACAGTGTCAAGAATTATGGAGATAGAACTGATCCTCAAAACTTCCGCCCAATTAGTCCACTCTCGATCGTTGCTAAGATCTTTGCATCCTTAATCAATATAGCGATTTTCCGGCCTCTCGTTTAATGTTAAACATCTTTCGTACTGCCAGTATGGATTCAGGTAAGCACGATCTACTGCAGATATTTTAACGGTCATCAATGAGCGCATATATCATGTACTTGACAAGGCAGGTGAAACTAGGCGGCCGCGCTTTATATATAAAAAACCTTTGACAAGGTCTGGCATAAAAGTATTCTCATAAACATAAATATATATATTGTATTACTAGACGAATATTTAATATAATTAGATTATTCCTAACCAAAAGAAAGATGCAGGTTGTTCATCCAAACAATATAAGATAAATGCATGTGTACTCCAGGGATCGATCCTTGGACATTTATTGTTCCTGATTTTCCTTAACGACCTCTCTGATGACATTGTATCTGAGATGGTTACATTTGCTGACGACACCACGCTCTGTTCTCATCATGTTGACAATACGGATGCACACATATCCGAAGTAATGGCTAAATCTGTAGAAAATGCCTTCCCCTGGCTGTAGTGGCTTCGCGTCATAAATGAATGGTAACTTTTAATGCTGCAAACACAAAGCTCCTTACCTTGAATAATTACAAGAAACCTTTTCAAACAGTGATTCTCATAGCTAATAACACTTTTCCTGAAAGTTCAACATTCAAACTCCTCGGCCTATGATACACAGGTAACACGAATTAGAATAAATACACTGAAGACTGCCAAGGCTACTGAAAAGATGGTGGGGTCCCTCTAACGTGCTAGTAAACTTCTCACGCATCACATTATCCTATATCTCTACAAAACCACAATCCACCCATGCATGGGGTATTGTTGCCACATATAGGCTTGTGAATCATCCACTAGTCTCTCCCTCTTAGACAAGGTCAAAACAGAGTCGCCAACTTAAATGGTCCCTACCTATCAACCAAGCCCCTACCTCCTGTCCCATCGCCGCAATGTTGCTCGATTGTATCTGTTTTACAAGTACTTCAATGAATTGTGCTCTGCTCAACTTGCCGTTAATTCATTAGACCAACCCGTCTATCAGCTAAATCCCATCCATTCACTTTGGAGGTCCCCAGATGCCGAATAACCTTCTACTCCAATAGCTTCTTCTCTCGTGCTGCCGGCCTCTGGAACTCCCTCCCTCCTCTCTGTTTCCACAACTGTATTGACATGCAGAAATGTAAAACTATTGTAAACATACATCTCGCTGCACAGCCCTAACATAGGATGACCCCCCCCCCCCCCCAAAAAAAAATACGCCCTATTTCTCAGGAACCTCTTACGTCTACAGTGGCGGCCTGCGTCGTTTGAGGTAAACAATGTTTTTAAAAAATCCACGGCTAGAATAGCCCTTCTTTAGGGGCGCTGGCTAAATTCTTCCACCTTTCGGCCTCATGCCACATCTTGTGGTGGTGGTGCGGAAGTAAATACTCATTCCTTCAGACACTGAGCCATTTTGGTGGCCCTTTGTCTATCGAGCTGTGATATTAGTTCCGGGTAGTCGTGGGATATCAACCCTGCCAGACCTTTTTCTCCCTCTAGGAGTTTGTCTATCGCTGACTCGCTGAGGCGACCGACTGTGGAATACCGACGGAGCTGCTCATTCAATTAAAAGGAAGTCAAAATGCCCCTATTTAGGGCGTTGGCTTACTCTCCCTCTGTGCAACATCATACTGATGTAGGACGTATGTAAATCCTGA
This sequence comes from Sepiola atlantica, assembly GCA_963556195.1. Lineage (NCBI taxonomy): Eukaryota > Metazoa > Mollusca > Cephalopoda > Sepiida > Sepiolidae > Sepiola > Sepiola atlantica. The sequence goes on along the minus strand of OY744553.1, from coordinate 18,340,220 downwards.
GTCTGTTTGTACATTATTAAATACATCTGTAAATATACCACCGTGTTGTCTTATTTATTATAGGTCCTTCAAGTTTACACCAATTTATTTACAATTTATCTAAATTTATTAGTTAAAAATAAGTAGGTAATTCAATTAAAAGTGTTAAGATCCAATTAAAAGGCAATAATTTGGGGAAAAACAATATGCATATCCGTCTTTTGTCATTTTACAAGTATACATTCTCTATCAGAAATTACAAACACACTTCGCCATTGTTCGCACTTATATTACTATTCATATAAAGTAACTTCAAAATCGTTTAAGTTAAAAAAAAGTGGAAAAACAATTTGTCTAACACTTGACAGTTTTGAAAAAGCAAAAATAAAAGAAAAACGTATTAATTAGTATAGAAATAAAAAATAAAAAAATTAAATAAAATTTCCATTAATGAAAATAAAGTGAAGGATATATTTCCGAATTAATTTGAGACGTCTGGTGTCGTTGGCGTTCTTATTTTCATTCTTACTCATTCTAAATACTGCAAATGGTTTCGTCCGGCATTTTTTACTCGCAAACTTTTATGTTACAAGACAGATATATCTTGTATATACAACACACACACCCACACACACACACACACACACACACACACACATATATATATATATATATATATATATATGTATATATATATGTATATATATATGTATATATATATGTATATATATATATATGTATATATATATATATGTATATATATATATATATATATATATATATATATATATATATATGTATATATATATCTATAAGTAAATACCCATTTTCATTATTATAAAGTAGATAATAAATCGCCTGAAAAATCGTCAAAACGCAAATTATGTCGTATTCAGGGTTTTTCATGAGTGAGCTGAAAGGGAGGTTTACATTTCGCATATGTTGTGTTTACAAGCACATGCATCTAATGTAGATGGGCACGCTAAGTAAATAGAGTCACTCATTTTCTAAAAGCTTACGGAGACAGTAAGACTTATCAAACACATTTGGCGTTATTTTAAATCAGGGATCCCAATTTTTTCTATTCTTTTACCGAAAATATTTTATATTTTAGGTAAAAATGTATTCATAGTTTAGATTTGTATACTTCAACACACACTACTTTTCTCATCTTTCTTTTGAGTGTCAAGTTCTCAAGTTATTTCTGTTAGTTTTTATTCCGTTTGTGTTCTTTAATTACAGTAAAACCATTTTCTATTTTTGCATGAGATTACGTTTCGTTTAACCTTGGATGTATTCTATTTCCATGGTCAACCAAAAGAAACAAACACATCAGTATTGTGCATATTGCAAAGATCGACGAGAAGTGACGGTTGAACAATTACCTCCACAAAACAATCAATTTTTTTTATTTCTCAGGATTCGTATTTTAAAAAGATTAAAAATAAATTGTTATCCGTTTTTTATTCTGTTCTCCAATCAGTTTTGTCATGTTAAATGTGTCAGAATTACAGATGTAGACTATAGTATCGTAAAGTAAATGTCCAAGTTCGTTCGATTCCATACCGCCGATAACCTGTGTAATGATAACATTATTCGACAACTCCGCGTAGGCATGCATTTCTTGCGTCAACGAAGCTTTCAAAATGATACACTAAAGTGTAATTTTCATTTAGTGTTCATCTAATATTTATTTAAATTCTTTTGGGAATGATTTAAATTCCTTTAATCCCGGATTCACACACGAATGTAATTAGTGTTGTTCCTTTTAATCTCTTTAATCCTTGAACCCATTTTCTTCTC
>OY744553.1:18258438-18335938 GCA_963556195.1 Sepiola atlantica | reverse complement strand
TACATTTTAGATATAAATACTACATCCCGCTGTTGCCACTTTTTGCTATCTTGCTATCTTCCTTTTGCAATTCAAGTTCTCAAGTTAGTTATGGTAGTCTTTTTTCGTTTTTTTTCTTTTTGTTTATGCCAGCAAAACCAGTTCCATTTTTATATGTGATTGCGTTTCGTTTAACTTTGGATTTGTTTTTATTTCTAGAAACTGTGACATCAATATTGTGGATATTTCAAAGAACGGATGAAAACTGACGGTAGGAAAATTACACAAACAAAAACAATGAATGTTTTATTTCGCTTATTCGTTTTTATAATCATTTTAAAATAAATGTGTATTCATTGTGTAACCACCCCGTCTGTTTTTGCCGACTATTCTTCTTTGAGTCACTCGTGCGAATGTAAAAAAGAAACCTAAATATATTGACCTAAACTACATGACCCAGTCAGATGCAGACGTCTTCATCACTCTTTGGTTCTCAGATCGGGTTAGTGATGTCAATTGTGTAATCGTTGCAGATGTAGACTATAGTATCGGAAGGCCGAGTTCCTTATCCATTAGATTTTGAACCACCGATAATCTCTATATTAATAAAAGTAGTGGCCACTTTACGTGTGTGTTTATTTTAGCTGATAACGCAACTTAGATTGTGTCATATTAAATTATATTTATTATTTACTATTAATGGAATATTTTTTTAATGGAAAATGCAATAACGTAAAAAAAACTAATTTCTTACAAATCCTCTTCATAAAAAAATGAGTACGAAATTAAATTAATCAAAATGCATTTCTGTTTTTTGCTAGCAAGTCAGCGATGCTAATCTTTTGTTAACAGTTGAAAAAGAAATCACTTCGTGAGACCTCCAAATTTGAAAGGAATTTCATCGATTATCTATACATGTACGTTGAGCAATATACATTACAATGTACACCCGGGTACATTCGGCAACTTTTTGCCTTCTTTTTTCCCCCACTATCTTTATTTTACTTCTTTCAAATTTTAAATCTTGACCTTGGCCAACTTATCTATCACAGAAATTTCATCTGATGATAAGATTTTGATCTTTGAAAAGCCTGGTTTAAGGAAAAAATTAATTGAATGAATTGCTTTTTTTGCGGAATATACTTTGCATTGAACAACTGAATTGAAAAAAAGATCTGCCTTCGTCGCTTTTCGAATTCCTTTTTATCCTTCTACCTATATATATATATATATATATATATATATATATATATATATATATATATATATATATATATATATGGGGTAAGGTACACGATAAGTCATGAAAATGAAATGTCGTGGTAGACAAAATGTGTGAAAAAAGAGACAAATGGAAAACAGGTTGAAATGCAGGAGAAAAACAAAAACAAGAGATTTGACCGGTTTCGTTCGTGTTTACGAACATCTTCTGAAGACGAAATCGGTAAAATCTCTTTTTTTGTTTTTCTCCTGCATTTTAACCTGTTTTCCATTTGTCTCTTTTTTCACACACATTCACACACATACACACACACACACACACACACATATATATATATATATATATATATATATATATATATATATATATATATATATATTGTTCTAAAATCATAGAAGTACGTCAGTAAATTTATTATTCATATAGAAATGATTATCATAATGTCTGATGACGTTTTATTGTAGAGTTTAGGATTTCTTTTTCAATTCGTTTTCAGAGGCGGCTTTAGTCTTACGTAAGTGTCTGACTAGCTATCTTCTCATAACATCTTGAAATTGTTTCGTCCGGTAATTTTTAACTCGATATCTTGTAGTGGCGTAACAAACATAGTTATTTGTGTATAATGGATTGGCAAACATTTTTTTCGTTTTTTTAATGTCATATTCCGCCTTACTAAAGAGCATTTTATATTCCTATTATAGACATCCTGTATTTAGGGTAGCGGGTATACTGACGTCAGTGTGCAAGAATCCTCCGAGCAGATAAGTTTTCACATGTTTGTTTGTTTTTCAGGCTATGAAATGACAGATCAAGAAGTTCCCTATCGAAATCTGATGCTTTTTTACTACAGGAAAAAAAAGCTTCAGAAACCTGCATAAATATATGCCATGTGTATGGGTAAAATGCTGTATCAGAACTAGGTTATGTTTCTAAACTTGATGTTCGGAACTCCTAAAAAGTAAACGAACATTTTGCCCACTCAAATACAAATGTGATCCAACCGTTTTCCGAGGAGTGTGACATAGTCTGTGTGAACCTTGAAGACGGCTTTGGAAGAGCTGTTACGTCTTGGGCACAGCACGACACCAGCTCTCCGGACCAAAAGATCCTTACATGCCCTTTAACATAAATGCTGAGTATTTGGTCGGCTGGCATGCTGCGTTAATCGGCGTCAGTAATTCTCTCCAGAGTATTAATTATCTTCTCGCTAGAGCGGCTGTGCTACAATAGAAGGCTTTTACGATTTTACGTCTTGTATAAAATATAATTATATTTTTAAAAGAAACAGAATTAACACTCATTAATTGGACTGTTGTGCGCACACGATTATCTTCATGCTTGCCAAAACGCCGACTGTTTTCAATCCATTCGCGAGACAGAGCGCGGGAGAGAGAGAGAGAGAGGCCGCAAAGGAAGGAAACCACAGAGTGTCTCAGTGACGCTGTCAGAGTTTTAACAAATCTCGGTGACAGGTAATCTGACCTCTTGAATTCGGCTGCCGTCACAACACTGTTGCTATTTCAGCTGACATTTCGATCACGCCGGTCAGAACATGGCTGCCCCGTGTGAGCTGACATTATGAGTATCTCCAAGTGTTGCACGAGGGATTGTAAACTGGAGTGAGAGTACTAGCTCCCATAAAACGGTTCACGCGCTGTGCCAACTCAATAAAAAAACATTGGTCCTTATTATAGAGTTGGTAATTTTCTAATTATTTTCGTCGTTTTACTGTTTTCATTTTCGAGTAAAAAACAAAAGTCTTTGTTGTAATAATTGGCCATACTGACCTCACAATTTTATTTTGGAATTCAGCTTTTCAAGTTATTTTTATTCGTTTATATTTCGTTTTTCTTTTGTTCTTTGCAGCATACCCATTTCTATTTTTGAATGTGATTACGTTTCGTTTAACTTTGGATTCATTTTTTGTGATTAACTGAGAGAAACTGAGCCAACCATATACTATGTATTTGAAAGAGCAAATGTGAACTGACGGTTGAAAAACTACACAACTAAAAACAATCAACTTTTACGTCGCTGAATTCGTTTATCAAAATCTTTTACAAATACATGTGTATTCACTTTTAGACAGTTACGTCTGTTTTTGCCGATAGCGTGGATTATAATTCCATCATACAGTTCGATGCACAAGTCTCTCGCATATTTATTTTGTGTTCAGATCTGGCCAGTGATGTGAATTGTGTAATGGTTGCAAATATAGACTATAAGATCGGAAAACAGAGTCAGGCATCAATTTGATTTCAAACTGTCGTTATCTCAATATTAGGTGTGTGTGTACGACCTGTGTGATCGTAACTTAGATACGTACATATTAGACTTCATTTTTATTTACTATTCGTCGAATATTGAACAAAAATTTAAAAAATGCAATAGCGTGGAAAAAAACGAAATACAATACTTTTAAACAAAACAGAACTTAAAATATTTTTATTTTAAAATAATTTATTTATGAAATTAAATCAACCACTATGCATGTCGGTTTCCTTGTAAACACGTCAGCTTTTTAATTCTTTTTGAATAGTAGAAAAAAAAATTAATCAATTCGCGATCATTTTGAATTTTAAACGAATTTTATCTGTAATCTATTTCCTACTATTAATCTCATTATATATATATATATATATATATATATATAAATATATATATATATATATATATCGTACTTATATATATATATGTATATATATATATATATATGAATATGTGTATATATATATATATATATATATATCATACTTCTAGACTGAATCTACGAACGGCGTTCGAGCCGAAGCGACCGCTTGCAACCGCCACTCTTACACTGATGAGAGTAAGAGAGCCCGAAACGACGTTGTATGGAGGTGTAACAGACTTTATATATATATATATATATATATATATATATATATATATATATATAATAATTATGTATTACCTACAGACATCGATGTGTTATATTTACGCAAACTTCAGTGCAGGAAGTGAATTTCCGACGGACTCCAACTACAAATATCAACTGATTCGCAGTCAAGAGAGTTATAATTTGTGACGAATTTAACTTTGTAAACACTAAATCGGCGAGTATTCACAGCAAGCGGCGAATAGTGATCTAACAACAACAAATCGTGTTATGTCTCGCAATGAATCTAGTAGTACTGCTTGTTATTAAATTAACTCAGAGGGGCAAGCCTTAGTAAAGTATACAATAATATTTATAAATTAATAATTATAATGTATTACCTACGGACATCGATGTTTCATACTTACGCAATCTTCAGGGCAGGAAGCGAATTCTCGACGGTCAACGGACTCCGACTACAAATCGCCACTGATTCGCAGTCATGAGATTTACCAGTTGGCTACGATAAATAAGCTTAGATATTAGGAGTGATTTAATTATTGTTAATACCAAGTCGGCGAGTATTCACAGCAAGCGGCGAAGAGTGGTCAACAACAACAAATCGTGTTGGATCTCGCAATGAACTATTAATACTGCTTGTTATTAAATTCACTCAGAGTAGCAAGCCTAAGTAAAGTGTATATATATATATGTATATATATATATATATATATATATATATATATATATATATATATATATATATATATATATATATATATATATATATATATAATGAAGAAGAATGGAAAGGAATTAGAGAAGCAAAAGTCAAATCATAAGCATCAATTCAATTGCTCAGAGCAAGGTATATTCCGCAAAATTTTCGCTACATTTTTTCCCAATTTAAAGCATTTTCTCTGACATCTTTGCCCAGGAAGTATTGTTAATGGCGAATATCTTCCACCTCACTCTCTTCTGAGCCTGCCTGCCTGCACTTATTGGACATTTTACCCTTTGGATTTTCTATTTTCGCCGCACCTGAAGTTGTGGCTTCTTGGAATTTAACGTTGATTCCTCTCTCACAACCTTTCGGGCCTTTTAACGACCTACCCATCTACATCTCATTCTCTCCGCTGGACTTTTCGACACCGGACTTTTTAGCAATCGGACATTTGCTTGCATTCGGGCAGAATTTTGCCCTGTGTTTCTTCCCCCTACAACTTTTATTTTATTTTTTCAAATTTTAAATCTTGGCCTTTGCCAACTTATCTATCCCAGCGACTTCCTCTGATGATAAGATTTTGATCTTTGAAAAGCCTGGCTTAAGGAAAATTTAACTTGAATAAATTGCCTTTTTTGCGGAATATACCAATTGAATTGAATTATGATTTGACTTTTGCTTCTCTAATTCCTTTCCATTCTTCTTCATTCTACCTTCTCTATCCTGGATATTGAGCTATATACTCTTCACAATAGGTTTCACTTTTCCTAAAAGTTCGCTTTTAGTACACCACTTTTTATATATATATATATATATATATATATATATATATATATATATATATATATATATATATAACCGATCTGCATTACACTTTTATATTCTCTTACATTGACAAATATAGAAACTATATAGAATACAACTTCTATTTGTGTTTTTATTTTGTAATTATGTAAACACGTCATTTTAGCAGGTAATTGTCATCGTCTTTCCACATAGCGTTTCTAATATTCTCAAGCGTGTACGAACTGGATCAACGCCTTTTTTCTTTAATGTAAACTTGGTTGCAGTCAAGAGTTTTTAAATTCTTAGTAAATTCTCAGATATTTAAGATTAAAAGTTTTAGTACCTATTGACATACAATAAGTTTATAAATAAAGATTAAAGCATGATTAAATTTAAAGAATATCTATAGTCCCATATAAAACATTTCAATTAATAGTTTTGTAGCAGTAGTAGTAGCTACAACAATAATCGTAGAACCACTATACCAAACTCATTCGATATTTCCTTGACTCTATTGCTTGGTACCGATTGAATCGAATACTAAATTTATATTTTTTTTACTATATCGGAATTTAACCAATCAAAAACAATCTCTACTAGAGCCTTGTACCTTTTAGTTAAACGTATTTAAGAAAGTCCATCCGTCCTTTTCCAGCAGTTATTAAGCGAGAGGTCCGAGTTGCCTACCCACACTCATCGTTCTTGGAATTTGGGCTAAGATCAAAGTGTAGTATCTGTTCTGATGGATACTGCACCCCATAGACTAGTATTGTCTGGGCCTTCGGGGCTTGATTTACGCCGGTCTATGGGTCTGTCCTGTGCAGTTCTAGGAGGTGCACCCTCCCAGGCTTTTCCTCCCCTCTTTGGGGAGGAGTAAGTTCATTGCTTACTGTCTGAGGCGCCCCTACAGGGGAATGCTGACGGGGCTGCCCAGGCAATTTTTAAATGGCCAGAGTGCTCACCTCTCGAGCACTGGCTTATCTAATCCCACTTTCCCGACCTTGTGTCACATCTTACCTTGTGGGAGGTAGATAAATAAAACACTCATCGTTCTTGGCATTTTGGCTAAGATCAAAGTGTAGTATCTGTTCCGATGGATACTGCTCCTCATAAACTGGTACCTATTGACATGCAATAAGTTTATAAATAAAGATTAAAACATGATTAAAGTTAAAGAATATTTATAGTCCCATATAAAACATTTCGGGGCTTGATTTATGCCGGTTAATGGGTCTGTCCTGTGCAGTTCTAGGAGGTCCACCCTCCAAGGCTTTGCCTCCCCTTTTTGGGGAGGAGTAAGTGTATTGCTTACTGCCTGAGGCACCCCTACCGGGGAATGCCGACGGGGCTGCCCAGGCAATTTTTAAACCCCACTTTTCTCGACCCGACCTTGGGTCACATCTTAAATGTGGGAGTAAGATAAAAACTGGCCTTGTGCCTAACTCCTGGAGAGGAGTAAATCAATACCCACCCTCATCTTATAAGTTCGCAAATAAAACCGGATATTATTCTCTGCATATTGTCATCGACACTTGGACTAAATTTACAAAGATGGCGACACTTCAGCACAGACTTTCTTCTTAATAATAACACGAACTTTGACAGTCTGATGACGAACACAGTACTTCTATCTGAATTTATAATAACGTTTCCTTCATTTTGACTATTGAACTTTTAACATACACTTTCTCCGTCAAGGCTCATTGAAATCTAACCACTTTTACATTACTTTTTGTATGAATATGTAAAGTAAAGTTAATATATCATGCATGGATGTGTCTGTGTAATTCACTTGTGGCTAAATATCTCTTTTCGATGCAATTTCATGTCACATAATAAATAGATGCCTGAACCACGCCGAGCAGTTTGATCTTGTATCGTATATATCAGCTAGCCAGAGAACATGAACATTCTAAAGGGATAAACATTGTAACAATTGTGACTCTATTTTGCAAAGATCAGATGTCGATTTTACCGAAACCATTTGACCAATAAAACATGGCTGCATCACTGTACTCTCCTTCTATCTATCTATCTCTCTTCCTGTCTCTCTTACACTATATTTCTCTTTTTATTCACGTGGTTATATTTTCCTTTCTATTCTCCTTTTTCAATCCATTATTACTACATTAACTACCTTTATTTTTTCTTTTTGTCTTTTCCCCTCTGTGGAATTTCAAAAATCATTGATTCTGTTTATCAAATGTTTCATTTTACTTTTCAAATCCAGCATTTCAATTTTCTTTCGTTTTTCTTTTCATTCCAGCTTCACACTTTATATTTTCTATGTGATGTCGTTTCATCAAACGATAGATTTTAATTTCATAGTCCACAAAAACTACTGACGCATCAGTATTTTATATAATTCGAAGGTAAAAAGAGACTTTGAATTTTGTACTTACATTCACAAAAGCAACTTTTTACTGCTGTTTGTTTTTGAACATCTTTAAAGATCAATTCTCGTCAATGTTTTCAACGATATTTTTGATTTGAAATAAGGGCCATGTGTTAATCTCTCCCCATAAAAATGAAATAAAAGTGATTAAAAAAAAACAGGGCAGTCAATTTTGTCGCAAAGATGGAAGGACTATTATATAACAATGAATATTATATGAACTTCAAATGTCTAGCTGTCCTGTTATTTATAACTCACCATGTGCATTCACATGATTGACACAGTTCGACGCAATCTGATGCCAAATTCATCGGAAATACATTTTTTATCAAAGCTAGTCTTTAAGTTTAATGAATGTACATGCAAATTATGCGATCGAGTTCATTTGAATATTAATTTGATCTCATACGATCGATAATTTTTATTACTAAAAATATATGATCAGATAATGTGTGATTGAGTCCGAATAAGGATTATCTTTAAAATAAAAATAAATAGTTCATTAACTAAATAAAACAATTAACGAATCTCTCTCTTCGTACCTGGAACATGTAGTACAGTGAAGAAAAATGGCTTGTTACTTTTCAGACATCTAAAACAAAGCTTCACTCCTTTTACCACCAGCGCTCGGATCACAGTTTTACCACAGTCAGCCAGAATGAATAGGTCATTTCTTGAAGGGGCCACTAGGCATTCATCTTGGATTCATAACTTATTCTTCATGGATATAACAAAAACTCTCGATCAACGCTGCATACGCGCAGCTTTTAACGTATATATTATAATACCATCAAATGACATACAAGTTTTACAATAGATATTTATTTAGTGCTGGCCAATAAGGCAACTTGCTTGACAAATATGGAGCTTCAAGACAGTTTATTGAATTTCAATCCTTTTACCATCCTAAAATAATTTTATATTTTACTTTTAAATCAATGTCCCCTAAACAATTCTTCATATTGTTCCCTTTACTTTACATTCCATCATCGAATTTTGTTATTGATTTATTTTATTTTTTATTGTTGAACTTGTGTACGTCAACTCCAAGACGCGTAAAGAAGCTTCTCTTAATTAAGTATATGGCGAACCATTTTGATGCGAAAATGAAATCGAATTTAAATCGTTAGGATCTTTCACTTCAAAAACACTTAATATATCGGCTTTAGAAAAATGGAATAATGTTGGCACTATTAAAACTTTTAAGTACATTTTTTTATGAATTGGAACGAAGTGCGTTATTATATTGCCAATAAAATGTTACAAAAATAAACAATAAAATTCGGTAGCTTAAATGCTATTTCGGTGTTGCTTTGAAAATAGAACTTGATAAATGCGTGCATATATGTAATAAATATTTGTTATTGTTTATTATCTATGTACGTATATTTTTCGTCCTTAATAATCGGGACTCATCAGCATAGAGATATGACTATTCACTACCGGTCATGCGATTCGAAAACCCGGATTACGAGTATTTTACAACTCAAATCCGACGCCTTAACGACACGGCCAATTTTGAATAGCGAATAAACTGTGATAATTTAAACACTTTATCGGCGGCTTAACATCTGAGAGCGTTCTACTTTTTTAATGAACGATGCAGTTAAAGGTAGTGACGTCATGCTGTGTCAATACTACACTTACAGTGCTCTATCTCTCTCTCTCTCTCTCTCTCTCTATATATATATATATATATATATATATATTGCTCATTTTAGACCTCGTTCAAAATGTTATCAATCTGGTTCAATTTTTCTAATAGCATTCATAAGAATGTTCTGATATAAATTAGAGTGTTTTAAGGGAGGGTACGATAGACCTATACTCGTATCGCGCTTAATCTAAGGATTTTATATTTTCCACCTTTTAGTCCTCATTAGAAATTTAAAAAAAACACAATTGAAATAGCTTTCCTTAGTCCAACCGAGACGCTATCAAAGTTTAAATATAAATTTTCGCATCGCTAAATTCACATTTATAGATTGATTTCCACATTTTTATTTAATTCCTTTATAATTACCCTTTGAATATTATTCTTAAGATTTTTTGACTTAATAGTCTTTCATTGGCATAAATGTTTTAGTTACCTTTTTTCTCCCCTCAGTAAAACTTTAATGATGTTATTATTTCAACATTTCCATTTTGAATTTATTCCACTTAAACTGTTAGAATCCTACGATCTAGTTGCATCTATATCAAAAAATATAAGCACGTCTCTCCAATGGCCAGGAGACATTTTGGCGTATTCTTACTGACCTATGTATTTGTGTCTGATAGAGTGAAATTCGATCCGTCTGTCTGTTTATCAAATATGATTAATGTTTCAGTCCCCATTTCTGGGAGGCCGTTTTTTTGGACATATTATTTTTGGACAGGTCACTATCCTCCCAAGACATGTCGGACGTAGACCTTAGAGAGAACCCCGATTAGTCTCTCTCTATTAAATGTCAATATGCCACCTGTCGGGCCAATTCTAATATTAACTAGCTCTCAGCTTTTTTAAACCCACATTGGAACGTGAGTGAATTCTACACTCAATTGAACACTCATTCAGCTCTGATTGGAATAATATATGCCCAGCACAAAAGAATACAGGATTTCTTTCCAAAGAGGGTCTACCGCATATTCTGAGAAGTTTTTAAAGTTTTGAAGTTTTATCGAGATTTAAATACAATAATCTTCCAGGTACATTCCCATACGCTAAGAACCGATCGATGCTTACATGTTCACCGTATTTAAATGGAAACTGTTAATAGATTTTTTTAACTTTACGATAAGTGAACCTCGTCTCATATTCTTCTAAGTAATAGTTTTCTGTAGACTGATATTATGTAGATGATATTATATTATTTCTCAATGATTTTGTGTTTACGTTTTTATCTTTTTGTTCTTGCTTTTGATTCTGTATGTGCACATATATTGTTGCTTTACATGATGAGGAGAACATTGACTGTCTACACAATCAAAACATTTTGTATTCTATCACATATAAGTATATACTTGTACCTGTACATATATATGCATCTCTGTGTGTGTATCCGTGTATATATATATATATATATATATATATATATATATATATATATATATATATATATATATACATTTAACTGTTCACGTACTTTTATTTTTATTATTTTTATTATTGATGTTGATCTTACATTTTATGCTCTCACTAATATATATTACTCCTATTAATATGATGTTTTCTAATTAATAACTCCTATTAATATCATCTCTTTCTAATTACTATCATGTAATCCTTCTCATCTTTTTTAATTAAAAATATTTAAAAATCAAAATTAAAAAAAAATAATAAGGTTTCTAAAATAGGTATTTATGGAAATGCTACTTACTGTTTTAATATATTTATTCTCTATATATTTTTCATCTTATTTCTATTTTATAACCAAATTGTTCTAAAACTCAATTAACAGTGATTTTATAATTATTTATTACTTTATATCTTTATCATAAGGATCTTCGTATATATCCCAATTCCCTATAAAATTGAAATCTATAAGACTCCTTGCTCCCCCCCCAGTATTTATATAGGTAAATTTAATTGAACCACCTATCAAAACGATCAGATGTTTTGAATACGCTTGTCTTACAGTTTTGTTTTTATTTTCTGTATGTAAGTAAAAAAATATATGATGGTTATTTTACAATATATTTTCCGATAATCTTGTTATTATTTACGATCAAAGTTCATCTGTTATTTCGTCTTCCGTTTTTTCTAAGAGTAATCCATTACATTGCATTTCATTGCATCTTACTGTTCTATTACTTTTTTATGATAAACCCAAACAGAAGAATGAATACAGTGTATAAGTTGAAAGTTTAAAGTAAAAAAAAAACAGTTTTGTAGCCTTTTTTTACACTATTACTATTTCAAAACTATTTAATAAACGATTATCGGTATTTCCGATAACTATTAAATTATACTATGTGTAAAAAAAAAACACAGAGTCCAAAGTTTGTTTAGTCAAAACATTTATTCAAATAAACATAAAAATAGTAACCAGCAACGAAAAAGGATAAAAGAAAGAAGTTAATTCGCCTGAGCGAGTGTACGAGTGTATATTGATGTAGGGCTCTGTTTTAATTAACAATTAAGAAACTGATGTCAACTTTTTGAAAATCAAGTCAGTTTACCTACTTAAAAAAAAAATGGTCAGGAACATTTAAATAGTACTGCGAAACTTTGTATAGGGAGCAAAATGGAATTTAAAATCTATAAAAAAAGTTGGGCTTTCTACCGGGAGATATAGAGAGAGACAGAGCAAGTAGGCAAGCGAGCAGTTAGTTAAGAACTTTTCATTATGTCGCTTTTTTAAGGTTAGGGTTAGGGTTAGGGTTAGGGTTATTTACTAACTAGCGATGGTTGTTTAATTTAAATGACTTCCATTGAAAATTAATGACAACATAATTTAAGAAACATTTTAGTAATGTATCCGATGTTTAATTAATGAATTACGCATGATATCGACAAACCTATAACATCTTCTCCTATATAAAGGGCAGTTGTCTGTATGTTTGTCTGTTTGTTTGTCTGTTTGTATGTCCAGATACTCCTCCGAGAGGACCCAACAAACAGTCACACGGTTGACATCATTATAACCGGCCAGCCCCGGGACGTATAATATCTCAGAACCGGAAAAAAAAATGGACTCTTCGAGGGTCGACTGAGCACTTTTCTCCAATGGGGGGGTGCCTTTTTCCTCGATTTTCAACGTTGTTTAGTACTAATTTGAGAAAAAAACAAAGAATTTGAGAAATAATGCACCGTCATGATTTTAACAGGAAATGACGTCAGAGGAAATCCCTAACGGCTCTTTTTTGAACATGAGTTTATAGTGAAGCAAGTGTTGCTTAATCACAAACGGCACTTTTTTTGAACACGGGTCCATAGTCAAGCATGGGTTGCTTACTTACTAACGGCACTTTTTTGAACATGAGTCCATAGTGATGCAAGGGTTGCTTAACTCCTAACGGCACTTTTTGATACATGCGTTTATAGTGACGCAAGTGTTGTTTAATCAATAACGGCACTTTTTTTAACATGAGTTCATAGTGAAGCAAGGGTTGCTTAATCCTAACCACATTTTTTCTGTTGACATGATAACATCCTCCTAGGTATTACCTCCTCCTTTTTGAGAGGTGTGAAGTTAGTGTAGTATCAGTAAAATTAAAGTAATAAATAATTATGCTCCCCCACTGTTTTCACTAATATTTGTATGCTCCCCCATTGTTTTCACTAATATTTCTATACATATTGTATACATATTGAAAACTTGGGGTGGGTGTGGGGGGTGTCGGCATTCGCCGGTGTGAGCGCCTCAGGAGAAATTTGGGGAAGAGGGGGGGGGGGTATCGGCATTCGGCGGTGGGGCGCCTCAGGCCAAATCTGGGGAGGGTGAGTGTCGGCATTCGGCGGTGGGGCGCCTCAGGCGAAATTCGGGGAGGAGTGTCGGCATTCGCCAGTATGAGCGCCTCAGGCCGAATTTGGTGGAGTGTCGGCATTCGCCGGTGGTGCGCCTCAGGCCAAATTTGGAGATGGGGGATTGTCGGCATAATGCAAAGTCACGATTTTAGCAGGAAATGACGTCAGAGGAAATCCCTAACGACACTTTTTTGAACATGAGTTTATAGTGAAGCACGGGTTGCCTTATCCCAACGAAACATAAGTTTTTATTGAAGCAACTGTTGCTTAATCCCTAACGGCATTTTTTTGAACATGAGTCCATAGTGAAGCAAGGGTTGCTTAATTCCTAACTGCAATTTTTCGAACATGAATCCACAGTGAAGCCAGGGTTGCTTAATCAATAACGGCACTTTTTTGAACACGAGTTTGTAGTGAAGCCAGGGTTGCTTAATCCTAACTGCATTTCTTCTGTTGACATGATACCATCCTCCCAGGTATAACCTCCTTCTTTTTGAGAGGTGTGAAGTTAGTGTAGTATCAGTAAAATTAAAGTAATAAATAATTATGCTCCACCATTGTTTTCACTAATATTTGTATACATATTAAATAACGTCTCAATAAGTAAAGTAAGAATAGAAATAATTATGCTCCACCATTGTTTTCACTAATATTTGTATACATGTTAAATAACGTCTCAATAAGTAAAGTAAGAAGAGAAATAATTATGCTCCGCCATTGTTTTCACTAATATTTGTATACATATTAAATAACGTCTCAATAAGTAAAGTAAGAAGAAAAATAATTATGCTCCACCATTGTTTTCACTAATATTTGTATACATATGATATAACGTCTAAATAAGTAAAGTAAGAAGAAAAATAATTATGCTCCACCACTGTTTTCACTAAAATGTGTATACATATTAAATAACGTCTCAATATGTAAAGTAAGAAGAAATATAATTATGCTCCGCCATTGTTTTCACTAATATTTGAATACATGTTAAATAACGTCTCAATATGTAAAGTAAGAAGAAATATAATTATGCTCCGCCATTGTTTTCACTAATATTTGAATACATGTTAAATAACGTCTCAATAAGTAAAGTAAATAGAAATAATTATGCTCCGCCACTGTTTTCACTAATATTTGTATACATATTAAATAACGTCTCAATAAGTAAAGAAAGAAGAAAAATAATTATGCTCCACCATTGTTTTCACTTATATTTTTATACATGTTAAATAACGTCTCAATAAGTAAAGTAAAAAGAGAAATAATTATGCTCCGCCATTGTTTTCACTAATATTTGTATACATGTTAAATAACATTTTTTTGTTTTGAACTCAAAATATTTCTTAGGGTTGGGGTTGAGTGTAAAATTAGGGGGCTGGAGACAAAAGGGGCTAGAGAGATTGAAGGATCGGGGAAAATTTTAGGGGTCGGGGAAAATTTTAGGGGTCAGGACGAACTTTTTAGGGGTCAAGCCAAATTTTTTTCTTTTTTTTGGTTTTGAACTGAAAATATTTCTCAGGGTTATGGGAGAGATAAAAATTAGGGGGCTGGAGAGATTTAGGGGTCAGGGAAAATTTTAGGGGTCAGGACCAACTTTTTAGGGGTCAGGCAAAATTTTTTTGTTTTTTTTTGTTTTGAACTGAAGATATTTCTCAGGGTTGGGGGAGAGTGAAAAATTAGGGGGCTGGAGAGATTTAGGGGTCGGGGAAAATTTTAGGGGTCAGGACGAACTTTTTAGAGGTCAGGCCTAATTTTTTGGTTTTATTTTTTGTTTTGAAGTCAAAATATTTCTCAGGGTTGGGGGAGAGTTAAAAATTAGGGGGCTGGAGAGATTTAGGGGTCGGGGAAAATTTTAGGGGTCAGGACGAACTTTTTAGGGGTCAGGCCAAATTTTTTTGTTTTTTTTTTGTTTTTTTTTTTTCTGAAGTCAAAATATTTCTCAGGGTTGGGGGAGAGTGAAAAATTAGGGGTCTGGAGAGATTTAGGGGTCGGGGAAAATTTTAGGGGTCAGGACGAACTTTTTAGGGGTCCGGCCAAATTTTTTAGTTTTTTTTTGTTTTAAAGTCAAAATATATCTCATGGTTGGAGGAGAGTGAAAAATTAGGGGACTGGAGAGATTTAGGGGTCGGGGAAAATTTTAGGGGTCAGGACGAACTTTTTAGGGGTCAGGCCAAATTTTTTTGTTTTTTTTTGTTTTTTTTTGTTTTGAAGTCAGAATATTTCTCTGGGTTGGGGGAGAGTGAAAAATTAGGGGGCTGGAGAGATATAGGGGTCGGGGAAAATTTTAGGGGTCAGGACGAACTTTTTAGGGGTCAGGCCAAATTTTTTTGTTTTTTTTTTGTTTTTTTTTTTTGTTTTGAAGTCAAAATATTTCTCAGGGTTGGGGGAGAGTGAAAAATTAGGGGGCTAGAAAGATTAAGGGGTCGGGGAAAATTTTAGGGGTCAGGACGAACTTTTTAGGGGTCATAACAAATTTTTTTGTTTTTTTTTGTTTTGAAGTCAAATTATTTCTCATGGTTGGAGGAGAGTGAAAAATTAGGGGGCTGGAGAGATTTAGGGGTCGGGGAAAATTTTAGTGGTCAGGACGAACTTTTTAGGGGTCAGGCCAAATTTTTTTGTTTTTTTTTGTTTTAAAGTCAAAATATATCTCATGGTTGGAGGAGAGTGAAAAATTAGGGGGCTGGAGAGATTTAGGGGTCGGGGAAAATTTTAGGGGTCAGGACGAACTTTTTAGGGGTCAGGCCAAATTTTTTTGTTTTTTTTTGTTTTTTTTTGTTTTCAAGTCAAAATATTTATCAGAGTTGGGGGAGAGTTAAAAATTAGGGGGCTGGAGAGATATAGGGGTCGGGGAAAATTTTAGGGGTCAGGACGAACTTTTTAGGGGTCAGGCCAAATTTTTTTGTTTTTTTTTGTTTTAAAGTCAAAATATATCTCATGGTTGGAGGAGAGTGAAAAATTAGGGGGCTGGAGAGATTTAGAGGTCGGGGAAAATTTTAGGGGTCAGGACGAACTTTTTAGGGGTCAGGCCAAATTTTTTTGTTTTTTTTTGTTTTTTTTTGTTTTGAAGTCAGAATATTTCTCAGGGTTGGGGGAGAGTGAAAAATTAGGGGGCTGGAGAGATTTAGGGGTCGGGGAAAATTTTAGGGGTCAGGACGAACTTTTTAGGGGTCAGGCAAAATTTTTTTGTTTTTTTTTGTTTTGAAGTCAAAATATATCTCATGGTTGGGGGAGAGTGAAAAATTAGGGGGCTGGAGAGATTTAGGGGTCGGAACAATTTTAGGGGTCAGGACGAACTTTTTAGGGGTCAGGCCAAATTTTTTTGTTTTTTTTTGTTTTATTTTGTTTTGAAGTCAAAATATTTCTCAGGGTTGGGGGAGAGTGAAAAATTAGGGGGCTGGAGAGATTTAGGGGTCGGGGAAAATTTTAGGGGTCAGGCGGAACTTTTTAGGGGTCAGGCCAAATTTTTTTTTTTTTTTTGTTTTGAAGTCAAAATATATCTCATGGTTGGGGGAGAGTTAAAAATTAAGCGGCTGGGGAGATTTAGGGGTCGGGGAAAATTTTAGGAGTCAGGACGAACTTTTTAGGGGTCCGGCCAAATTTTTTTGTTTTTCTTTTGTTTTTTTTTGTTCTGAAGTCAAAATATTTCTCAGGGTTGGGGGAGAGTGAAAAATTAGGGGGCTGGAGAGATATAGGGGTCGGGGAAAATTTTAGGGGTCAGGACGAACTTTTTAGGGGTCAGGCCAAATTTTTTTGTTTTTTTTTGTTTTGAAGTCAAAATATTTATCATGGTTGGAGGAGAGTGAAAAATTAGGGGGCTGGAGAGATTTAGGGGTCGGGGAAAATTTTAGGGGTCAAGACGAACTTTTAAGGGGTCCGGCCAAATTTTTTTATTTTTTTTGTTTTTTTTTTATTTTGAAGTCAAAATATTTCTCAGAGTTGGGGGAGAGTGAAAAATTAGGGGGCTGGAGAGATTTAGGGGTCGGGGAAAATTTTAGGGGTCAGGACGAACTTTTTAGGGGTCAGGCCAAATTTTTTTGTTTTTTTTTGTTTTGAAGTCAAAATATTTCTCAGGGTTGGAGGAGAGTGAAAAATTAGGGGGCTGGAGAGATTTAGGTGTCGGGGAAAACTTTAGGGGTCAGGACGAACTTTTTAGGGGTCAGGCCAAATTTTTTTGTTTTTTTTGTTTTGAAGTCAAAATATTTCTCAGGGTTGGAGGAGAGTGAAAAATTAGGGGGCTGGAGAGATTTAGGGGTCGGGGAAAATTTTAGGGGTCAAGACGAACTTTTTAGGGGTCCGGCCAAATTTTTTTTTTTTGTTTGTTTTTTTTTTATTTTGAAGTCAAAATATTTCTCAGAGTTGGGGGAGAGTGAAAAATTAGGGGGCTGGAGAGATTTAGGGGTCGGGGAAAATTTTAGGGGTCAGGACGCACTTTTTAGGGGTCAGGCCAAATTTTTTTGTTTTTTTTTGTTTTGAAGTCAAAATATTTCTCAGGGTTGGAGGAGAGTGAAAAATTAGGGGGCTGGAGAGATTTAGGTGTCGGGGAAAACTTTAGGGGTCAGGACGAACTTTTTAGGGGTCAGGCCAAATTTTTTTGTTTTTTTTTTTGTTTTGAAGTCAAAATATTTCTCAGGGTTGGAGGAGAGTGAAAAATTAGGGGGCTGGAGAGATTTAGGGGTCGGGGACAATTTTAGGGGTCAGGACGAACTTTTTAGGGGTCAGGCCAAATTTTTTTGTTTTTTTTTGTTTTTAAGTCAAAATATTTCTCAGGGTTGGAGGAGAGTGAAAAATTAGGGGGCTGGAGAGATTTAGGGGTCGGGGAAAATTTTAGGGGTCAGGACGAACTTTTTAGGGGTCAGGCCAAATTTTTTTGTTTTTTTTTGTTTTGAAGTCAGAATATTTCTCAAAGTTGAGAGAGAGTGAAAAATTAGGGGGCTGGAGAGATTTAGGGGTCGGGGAAAATTTTAGGGGTCAGGACGAACTTTTTAGGGGTCAGGCAAAATTTTTTTGTTTTTTTTTGTTTTGAAGTCAAAATATATCTCATGGTTGGGGGAGAGTGAAAAATTAGGGGGCTGGAGAGATTTAGGGGTCGGAACAATTTTAGGGGTAAGGACGAACTTTTTAGGGGTCAGCCCAAATTTTTTTGTTTTTTTTGGTTTTATTTTGTTTTGAAGTCAAAATATTTCTCAGGGTTGGGGGAGAGTGAAAAATTAGGGGGCTGGAGAGATTTAGGTGTCGGGGAAAACTTTAGGGGTCAGGCGGAACTTTTAAGGGGTCAGACCAAATTTTTTTGTTTTTTTTTGTTTTGAAGTCAAAATATATCTCATGGTTGGGGGAGAGTTAAAAATTAAGCGGCTGGGGAGATTTAGGGGTCGGGGAAAATTTTAGGGGTCAGGACGAACTTTTTAGGGGTCCGGCCAAATTTTTTTGTTTTTTTTGTTTTTTTTTGTTTTGAAGTCAAAATATTTCTCAGGGTTGGGGGAGAGTGAAAAATTAGGGGGCTGGAGAGATTTAGGGGTCGGGGAAAATTTTAGGGGTCAGGACGAACTTTTTAGGGGTCAGGCCCAATTTTTTTGTTTTTTTTTTGATTTGAAGTCAAAATATTTCTCAGGGTTGGAGGAGAGTGAACAATTAGGGGGCTGGAGAGATTTAGGGGTCGGGGAATATTTTAGGGGTCAGGACGAACTTTTTAGGGGTCAGGCCAAATTTTTTTGTTTTTTTTCTGTTTTGAACTCAAAACATTTCTCATGGTTGGGGGAGAGTGAAAAATTAGGGGGCTGGAGACATTTAGGGTCGGGAAAATTTTAGGGGTCAGGCGGAACTTTTTAGGGGTCAGGCCAAATTTTTTTGTTTATTTTTGTTTTGAAGTCAAAATATTTCTCATGGTTGGGGGAGAGTGAAAAATTAGGGGGCTGGAGACATTTAGGGTCGGGAAAATTTTAGGGGTCAGGCGGAACTTTTTAGGGGTCAGGTTAAATTTTTTTGTTTTTTTTTGTTTTGAAGTCAAAATATTTCTCATGGTTGGGGGAGAGTGAAAAATTAGGGGCTGGAGAGATTTACGGGACGGGGAAAATTTTAGGGGTCAGGCCAAATTTTAT
This sequence comes from Sepiola atlantica, assembly GCA_963556195.1. Classification (NCBI taxonomy): domain Eukaryota; kingdom Metazoa; phylum Mollusca; class Cephalopoda; order Sepiida; family Sepiolidae; genus Sepiola; species Sepiola atlantica. The sequence continues at coordinate 18,316,455 of OY744553.1, read as the reverse complement.
AGGGTCTGTCCAAATTTAGGGGCGGCGATATGTACGTATTTAGCTTCTACACCGGGGCGGCGATAGGTACTTATTTAGCATTCAGCGGTGGTGATAGGTACTTATATAGCATGTGCACATGGGCGGTAATAAGTACGTATATAGTATGCACACCGGGGCAGTGATAGGTATGTATTTAGCATGCGCACTGAGGCAGCGACTGGTTCATATATAGCACGCGCACCGGGGCGGCGAAAGGTACATATTTAAAATTCACACCGGGCGGCGAAAGGTATGTATTTAGCATTCGCACCGGAGTGGCGATATGTACGTATTTAGCTTCCGCACCGGGGCGGCGATAGGTACGTATTTAGAATTCACACCGGGGCAGCAATAGGTACGTATTTAGAATTCACACCGGGCGGCGATAGGTATGTATTTAGCATTCGCACCGGGGCGGCGATATGTACGTATTTAGCTTCCACGCCAGGGCGGCGATAGGTACGTATTCAGAATTCAGGGTTGGCAATAGCTACGTATATAGCATGTACACATGGGCAGCAATAAGTACGTACATAGCATGCGCTCTGCGGCGGCGATCAGTACATATATTGCACGCGCACCGGGGCGGCGAAAGGTATGTATTTCGCATTCGCAACGTAGTGGTGATAGGTACGTATTTAGCATTCGCACTGGGGCGGCATTAGGTACGTATTTAGCATTCACACCAGGGCGGCTATAGGTACGTATTTAGCATTCGCACTGGGCCGGCGATAGGTACGTATTTATCATTCACACCAAAGCGGCAATATGTACATATTAATTATTCGCACTAGGGCAGCGATAGGTACTTATGTAGCATGCACACCGGGGCGCAATTGGTATGTCTTTAGTATTCGCACTAGGGCAGTGATAGGTACTTATGTAGCATGCACACCGGGGCGCAATAGGTATTTATTTAGCATTCACACCGGGGCAACGATAGGTACTATTTAGCATTCGCAACGGGGCGGCGATAGGTACTTAAATAGTATCTGCACCGGGGCGGCGATAGGTACGTATATAGTATGTGCACTGGGGCAGCGATAGGTACGTATATAGTATGCGCACCGGGGTGATGATAGATACGTATATAGTATGAACACCGGGGTGGAGATAAGTACCTATATAGAAGGCGCAGATAGAGGTGTTACTTTTTATAGAAATATGTCATACTATTACCCTGGGCAATAGGAGAAATGGTGGGGAAGAAACAGCTTTTGCAAAAGGCAAAATTAGAAAGTAGCGGCGAAATGGGGCGACCAGGAAAGAGAAAGGTAGCAGATAATGAGACGGCTATAGAGAGAGGGGGCGGACATAGAAGTTTGAATATAAAGATGTTACACACACGATCTTTCTTCAAATATATGTTTTTATGACCCCGAGCAACGCCGGGTAGCCCCGCTAGTCTATTATATAAAGGGCAGTTGTCTGTATGTCTGTCTGTTTGTTTGTTTGTATGTCCAGATACTCCTCAAAAACTACGCGGCGACATGTCAAAAAGTTGATATCTTTAGCACCGTACATATCCCGGAATCATAATATCTAAAAATCACGACAAACGATTCACTCGCTGACAGTCAACCGGACCACTTTCCGACAAAAGGTAGCAGTTTTTTCGTATTTTTCACGAAATTTCAACGTTAATATGTAGTAAATTCGAAATAATCTAATGTATTTATGTACTAATCCGATAAAAATGCCGAGTCACTGTAAACATCCCATAATCCCTTGCCGGATGTACCCGGTCTTGCCCTAAATTGTGTCCGGTTGTATCAGATCATCCAATAACTTCTGTCCGATTGCATCAATAACAACATAGGAATCCTACGTTAAGAGTGTGTAGTGAAACAAGGGTTGCTCAATTACATCCGCACCTATCCCATAATCCCTTGCCGGATGTACCCGGTCTTGACCTAAATTGTGTCCGGTTATATCAGGTCATCATGACGTCAGAGAGTGGCAGTTTTCCTTTCTGTCATTTTTCCCTCTCACACTTTCTTTCTTAATTATTAATAGACGCTAACATTCCCCCCCCCCACCCCACCGCCTTCCCTGTGGCCGTTCTGTTATCATGATAGGAATTACCTCCTCCTTTCAGGCCAGACTGGGGGGGGGTTACGGTATTCGCCGGTGGTAGCATTACCTCCTCCTTTTTTGAGAGTGTTGAGGTAGGGTAGTATCGGTTCCGTTGTCATGATGCCCTCATCCCATGCATTATCTCCTCCTTTTTTGAGAGTGTTGAGGTAGGGTCGTATCGGTTCCGTTGTCATGATGCCCTCATCCCATGCATTATCTCCTCCTTTTTTGAGAAGTGTTGAGGTAGGGTCGTATCGGTTCCGTTGTCATGATGCACTATTCCCATGCATTATCTCCTCCTTTTTTGAGAAGTGTTGAGGTAGGGTCGTATCGGTTCCGTTGTCATGATGCACTATTCCCATGCATTACCTCCTCCTTTTTTGAGAAGTGTTGAGGTAGGGTAGTATCGGTTCCGTTGTCATGATGCACTCATCACATGCATTATCTCCTCCTTTTTTGCATTACCTCCTCCTTTTTTGAGAAGTGTTGAGGTAGGGTAGTATCGGTTCCGTTGTCATGATGCACCACATGCATTATCTCCTCCTTTTTTGAGAAGTGTTGAGGTAGGGTCGTATCGGTTCCGTTGTCATGATGCACTATTCCCATGCATTACCTCCTCCTTTTTTGAGAAGTGTTGAGGTAGGGTAGTATCGGTTCCGTTGTCATGATGCACCACATGCATTATCTCCTCCTTTTTTGAGAAGTGTTGAGGTAGGGTCGTATCGGTTCCATTGTCATGATGCACTATTCCCATGCATTACCTCCTCCTTTTTTGAGAAGTGTTGAGGTAGGGTAGTATCGGTTCCGTTGTCAGGGGGGCATTCGGCGGTGGAAGGGAGGGTTGGCATTTGGCGGTGGGGCGCCTCAGGCCAAATCTGCGGAGGAGGAGTGTCGGCGGTGGGGCACCTCAGGCCGAATTTAGGGAGGGGGGAATGTCGCCATTCGCCAGTATGAGCGCCTCAGGCGAAATTCGGGGAGAGTGTCGCCATTCGCCAGTATGAGCGCCTCAGGCGAAATTCGGGGAGAGTGTCGCCATTCGCCAGTATGAGCGCCTCAGGCGAAATTCGGGGAGAGTGTCGGCATTGTGTCGGCATTCTCCAGTATGAGCGCCTCATGCCGAATTTGGGGGGGGGTACGGCATTCGCCGCCTCAGGCCAAATTTGGGGAGAAGTGTCAGCATTCGGCAGTATGAGCGCCTCAGGCGAAATTCGGGGAGAGTGTCGCCTCATGCCGAATTTTTTTTTTGGGGGGGGGGGTACGGCATTCGCCAGTTTGAGAGCCTCATGCCGAATTTGGGAGGGGGGTACGGCATTCCCCAGTATGAGCGCCTCATGCCGAATTTGGGAGGGGGTACGGCATTCGCCAGTATGAGCGCCGTTATTTATCTACCTCCCACAAGGTAAGATGTGACACAAGGTCGGGAAAGTGGGATTAGATAAGCCAGCGCTCGAGAGGTGAGTACTCTGGCTTTTTAAAAAGTTTTGGGGGAGTTCCGGTATTCGCCGGTGTGGAGGAGTACCAGTATTAGTTGGTAATAGAGAGATCTCGACCGTGGGCGCGTATCAGACCGTACTTTAGGGGAGAGGAAGTGAACAAAAGGAAAAGGGATTAAAAAATAAAATGATAATCTGATTTTTGATTCGAGAGTGTAAGATCGACACCTATCGGATAGGACTAGATAATACACTTTATCTCAAGGCAAAAATGCCGAGAACAGATACTACACTTTGATCTTAGCCAAAAGGCCATCGAAGCGGAAGAAATTACAAGGTATTTACTCCACCTCAGGAGTTAGGCACAAGGCCAGTTTTATCCTACTCCCACAGGTAAGATGTGACCACAGATTGGGTCGAGAAAGTGGGGCTAAAAGCCAGCGCTCGAGAGGTGAGCACTCTGGCCATTTAAAAATTGCCTGGGCAGCCCCGTCGGCATTCCCCGGTAGGGGCGCCTCAGACAGTAAGCAATAAACTTACTCCTCCCCAAAGAGGGGAGGCGAAGCCTGGGAGGGTGGACCTCCTAGAACTGCACAGGACAATCCCATAGACCGGCGTAAATCAAGCCCCGGAGGCCAAGACAATACCAGTCTATGGGGTGCAGTATCCATCGGAACAGATACTACACTTTGATCTTCGCCAAAAGGCGGAAGAAATTACAAGGTATTTACTCCACCTCAGGAGTTAGGCACAAGGCCAGTTTTATCCTACTCCCACAAGTAAGATGTGACCACAGATTGGGTCGAGAAAGTGGGGCTAAAAGCCAGCGCTCGAGAGGTGAGCACTCTGGCCATTTAAAAATTGCCTGGGCAGCCCCGTCGGCATCTCAGACAGTAAGCAATAAACTTACTCCTCCCCAAAGAGGGGAGGCGAAGCCTGGGAGGGTGGACCTCCTAGAACTGCACAGGACAATCCCATAGACCGGCGTAAATCAAGGCCCGGAGGCCAAGACAATACCAGTCTATGGGGTGCAGTATCCATCGGAACAGATACTACACTTTGATCTTCGCCAAAAGGCGGAAGAAATTACAAGGTATTTACTCCACCTCAGGAGTTAGGCACAAGGCCAGTTTTATCCTACTCCCACAAGTAAGATGTGACCACAGATTGGGTCGAGAAAGTGGGGTTAAAAGCCAGCGCTCGAGAGGTGAGCACTCTGGCCATTTAAAAATTGCCTGGGCAGCCCCGTCGGCATTCCCCGGTAGGGGCGCCTCAGACAGTAAGCAATAAACTTACTCCTCCCCAAAGAGGGGAGGCGAAGCCTGGGAGGGTGGACCTCCTAGAACTGCACAGGACAATCCCATAGACCGGCGTAAATCAAGCCCCGGAGGCCAAGACAATACCAGTCTATGGGGTGCAGTATCCATCGGAACAGATACTACACTTTGATCTTCGCCAAAAGGCGGAAGAAATTACAAGGTATTTACTCCACCTCAGGAGTTAGGCACAAGGCCAGTTTTATCCTACTCCCACAAGTAAGATGTGACCACAGATTGGGTCGAGAAAGTGGGGTTAAAAGCCAGCGCTCGAGAGGTGAGCACTCTGGCCATTTAAAAATTGCCTGGGCAGCCCCGTCGGCATTCCCCGGTAGGGGCGCCTCAGACAGTAAGCAATAAACTTACTCCTCCCCAAAGAGGGGAGGCGAAGCCTGGGAGGGTGGACCTCCTAGAACTGCACAGGACAATCCCATAGACCGGCGTAAATCAAGCCCCGGAGGCCAAGACAATACCAGTCTATGGGGTGCAGTATCCATCGGAACAGATACTACACTTTGATCTTCGCCAAAAGGCGGAAGAAATTACAAGGTATTTACTCCTCCCCAGGAGTAAGGCACAAGGCCAGTTTTATCTTACTCCCACAAGTAAGATGTGACCACAGATTGGGTCGAGAAAGTGGGGTTAAAAGCCAGCGCTCGAGAGGTGAGCACTCTGGCCATTTAAAAATTGCCTGGGCAGCCCCGTCGGCATTCCCCGGTAGGGGCGCCTCAGACAGTAAGCAATAAACTTACTCCTCCCCAAAGAGGGGAGGCGAAGCCTGGGAGGGTGGACCTCCTAGAACTGCACAGGACAATCCCATAGACCGGCGTAAATCAAGCCCCGGAGGCCAAGACAATACCAGTCTATGGGGTGCAGTATCCATCGGAACAGATACTACACTTTGATCTTCGCCAAAAGGCGGAAGAAATTACAAGGTATTTACTCCACCTCAGGAGTTAGGCACAAGGCCAGTTTTATCCTACTCCCACAAGTAAGATGTGACCACAGATTGGGTCGAGAAAGTGGGGTTAAAAGCCAGCGCTCGAGAGGTGAGCACTCTGGCCATTTAAAAATTGCCTGGGCAGCCCCGTCGGCATTCCCCGGTAGGGGCGCCTCAGACAGTAAGCAATAAACTTACTCCTCCCCAAAGAGGGGAGGCGAAGCCTGGGAGGGTGGACCTCCTAGAACTGCACAGGACAATCCCATAGACCGGCGTAAATCAAGCCCCGGAGGCCAAGACAATACCAGTCTATGGGGTGCAGTATCCATCGGAACAGATACTACACTTTGATCTTCGCCAAAAGGCGGAAGAAATTACAAGGTATTTACTCCACCTCAGGAGTTAGGCACAAGGCCAGTTTTATCCTACTCCCACAAGTAAGATGTGACCACAGATTGGGTCGAGAAAGTGGGGTTAAAAGCCAGCGCTCGAGAGGTGAGCACTCTGGCCATTTAAAAATTGCCTGGGCAGCCCCGTCGGCATTCCCCGGTAGGGGCGCCTCAGACAGTAAGCAATAAACTTACTCCTCCCCAAAGAGGGGAGGCGAAGCCTGGGAGGGTGGACCTCCTAGAACTGCACAGGACAATCCCATAGACCGGCGTAAATCAAGCCCCGGAGGCCAAGACAATACCAGTCTATGGGGTGCAGTATCCATCGGAACAGATACTACACTTTGATCTTCGCCAAAAGGCGGAAGAAATTACAAGGTATTTACTCCACCTCAGGAGTTAGGCACAAGGCCAGTTTTATCCTACTCCCACAAGTAAGATGTGACCACAGATTGGGTCGAGAAAGTGGGGTTAAAAGCCAGCGCTCGAGAGGTGAGCACTCTGGCCATTTAAAAATTGCCTGGGCAGCCCCGTCGGCATTCCCCGGTAGGGGCGCCTCAGACAGTAAGCAATAAACTTACTCCTCCCCAAAGAGGGGAGGCGAAGCCTGGGAGGGTGGACCTCCTAGAACTGCACAGGACAATCCCATAGACCGGCGTAAATCAAGCCCCGGAGGCCAAGACAATACCAGTCTATGGGGTGCAGTATCCATCGGAACAGATACTACACTTTGATCTTCGCCAAAAGGCGGAAGAAATTACAAGGTATTTACTCCACCTCAGGAGTTAGGCACAAGGCCAGTTTTATCCTACTCCCACAAGTAAGATGTGACCACAGATTGGGTCGAGAAAGTGGGGTTAAAAGCCAGCGCTCGAGAGGTGAGCACTCTGGCCATTTAAAAATTGCCTGGGCAGCCCCGTCGGCATTCCCCGGTAGGGGCGCCTCAGACAGTAAGCAATAAACTTACTCCTCCCCAAAGAGGGGAGGCGAAGCCTGGGAGGGTGGACCTCCTAGAACTGCACAGGACAATCCCATAGACCGGCGTAAATCAAGCCCCGGAGGCCAAGACAATACCAGTCTATGGGGTGCAGTATCCATCGGAACAGATACTACACTTTGATCTTCGCCAAAAGGCGGAAGAAATTACAAGGTATTTACTCCACCTCAGGAGTTAGGCACAAGGCCAGTTTTATCTTACTCCCACAAGTAAGATGTGACCACAGATTGGGTCGAGAAAGTGGGGTTAAAAGCCAGCGCTCGAGAGGTGAGCACTCTGGCCATTTAAAAATTGCCTGGGCAGCCCCGTCGGCATTCCCCGGTGGGGGCGCCTCAGACAGTAAGCAATAAACTTACTCCTCCCCAAAGAGGGGAGGCGAAGCCTGGGAGGGTGGACCTCCTAGAACTGCACAGGACAATCCCGTAGACCGGCGTAAATCAAGCCCCGGAGGCCAAGACAATACCAGTCTATGGGGTGCAGTATCCATCGGAACAGATACTACACTTTGATCTTCGCCAAAAGGCGGAAGAAATTACAAGGTATTTACTCCACCTCAGGAGTTAGGCACAAGGCCAGTTTTATCCTACTCCCACAAGTAAGATGTGACCACAGATTGGGTCGAGAAAGTGGGGTTAAAAGCCAGCGCTCGAGAGGTGAGCACTCTGGCCATTTAAAAATTGCCTGGGCAGCCCCGTCGGCATTCCCCGGTAGGGGCGCCTCAGACAGTAAGCAATAAACTTACTCCTCCCCAAAGAGGGGAGGCGAAGCCTGGGAGGGTGGACCTCCTAGAACTGCACAGGACAATCCCATAGACCGGCGTAAATCAAGCCCCGGAGGCCAAGACAATACCAGTCTATGGGGTGCAGTATCCATCGGAACAGATACTACACTTTGATCTTCGCCAAAAGGCGGAAGAAATTACAAGGTATTTACTCCACCTCAGGAGTTAGGCACAAGGCCAGTTTTATCCTACTCCCACAAGTAAGATGTGACCACAGATTGGGTCGAGAAAGTGGGGTTAAAAGCCAGCGCTCGAGAGGTGAGCACTCTGGCCATTTAAAAATTGCCTGGGCAGCCCCGTCGGCATTCCCCGGTAGGGGCGCCTCAGACAGTAAGCAATAAACTTACTCCTCCCCAAAGAGGGGAGGCGAAGCCTGGGAGGGTGGACCTCCTAGAACTGCACAGGACAATCCCATAGACCGGCGTAAATCAAGCCCCGGAGGCCAAGACAATACCAGTCTATGGGGTGCAGTATCCATCGGAACAGATACTACACTTTGATCTTCGCCAAAAGGCGGAAGAAATTACAAGGTATTTACTCCACCTCAGGAGTTAGGCACAAGGCCAGTTTTATCCTACTCCCACAAGTAAGATGTGACCACAGATTGGGTCGAGAAAGTGGGGTTAAAAGCCAGCGCTCGAGAGGTGAGCACTCTGGCCATTTAAAAATTGCCTGGGCAGCCCCGTCGGCATTCCCCGGTAGGGGCGCCTCAGACAGTAAGCAATAAACTTACTCCTCCCCAAAGAGGGGAGGCGAAGCCTGGGAGGGTGGACCTCCTAGAACTGCACAGGACAATCCCATAGACCGGCGTAAATCAAGCCCCGGAGGCCAAGACAATACCAGTCTATGGGGTGCAGTATCCATCGGAACAGATACTACACTTTGATCTTCGCCAAAAGGCGGAAGAAATTACAAGGTATTTACTCCACCTCAGGAGTTAGGCACAAGGCCAGTTTTATCTTACTCCCACAAGTAAGATGTGACCACAGATTGGGTCGAGAAAGTGGGGTTAAAAGCCAGCGCTCGAGAGGTGAGCACTCTGGCCATTTAAAAATTGCCTGGGCAGCCCCGTCGGCATTCCCCGGTGGGGGCGCCTCAGACAGTAAGCAATAAACTTACTCCTCCCCAAAGAGGGGAGGCGAAGCCTGGGAGGGTGGACCTCCTAGAACTGCACAGGACAATCCCGTAGACCGGCGTAAATCAAGCCCCGGAGGCCAAGACAATACCAGTCTATGGGGTGCAGTATCCATCGGAACAGATACTACACTTTGATCTTCGCCAAAAGGCGGAAGAAATTACAAGGTATTTACTCCACCTCAGGAGTTAGGCACAAGGCCAGTTTTATCCTACTCCCACAAGTAAGATGTGACCACAGATTGGGTCGAGAAAGTGGGGTTAAAAGCCAGCGCTCGAGAGGTGAGCACTCTGGCCATTTAAAAATTGCCTGGGCAGCCCCGTCGGCATTCCCCGGTAGGGGCGCCTCAGACAGTAAGCAATAAACTTACTCCTCCCCAAAGAGGGGAGGCGAAGCCTGGGAGGGTGGACCTCCTAGAACTGCACAGGACAATCCCATAGACCGGCGTAAATCAAGCCCCGGAGGCCAAGACAATACCAGTCTATGGGGTGCAGTATCCATCGGAACAGATACTACACTTTGATCTTCGCCAAAAGGCGGAAGAAATTACAAGGTATTTACTCCACCTCAGGAGTTAGGCACAAGGCCAGTTTTATCCTACTCCCACAAGTAGGATGTGACCACAGATTGGGTCGAGAAAGTGGGGTTAAAAGCCAGCGCTCGAGAGGTGAGCACTCTGGCCATTTAAAAATTGCCTGGGCAGCCCCGTCGGCATTCCCCGGTAGGGGCGCCTCAGACAGTAAGCAATAAACTTACTCCTCCCCAAAGAGGGGAGGCGAAGCCTGGGAGGGTGGACCTCCTAGAACTGCACAGGACAATCCCATAGACCGGCGTAAATCAAGCCCCGGAGGCCAAGACAATACCAGTCTATGGGGTGCAGTATCCATCGGAACAGATACTACACTTTGATCTTCGCCAAAAGGCGGAAGAAATTACAAGGTATTTACTCCACCTCAGGAGTTAGGCACAAGGCCAGTTTTATCCTACTCCCACAAGTAAGATGTGACCACAGATTGGGTCGAGAAAGTGGGGTTAAAAGCCAGCGCTCGAGAGGTGAGCACTCTGGCCATTTAAAAATTGCCTGGGCAGCCCCGTCGGCATTCCCCGGTAGGGGCGCCTCAGACAGTAAGCAATAAACTTACTCCTCCCCAAAGAGGGGAGGCGAAGCCTGGGAGGGTGGACCTCCTAGAACTGCACAGGACAATCCCATAGACCGGCGTAAATCAAGCCCCGGAGGCCAAGACAATACCAGTCTATGGGGTGCAGTATCCATCGGAACAGATACTACACTTTGATCTTCGCCAAAAGGCGGAAGAAATTACAAGGTATTTACTCCACCTCAGGAGTTAGGCACAAGGCCAGTTTTATCCTACTCCCACAAGTAAGATGTGACCACAGATTGGGTCGAGAAAGTGGGGTTAAAAGCCAGCGCTCGAGAGGTGAGCACTCTGGCCATTTAAAAATTGCCTGGGCAGCCCCGTCGGCATTCCCCGGTAGGGGCGCCTCAGACAGTAAGCAATAAACTTACTCCTCCCCAAAGAGGGGAGGCGAAGCCTGGGAGGGTGGACCTCCTAGAACTGCACAGGACAATCCCATAGACCGGCGTAAATCAAGCCCCGGAGGCCAAGACAATACCAGTCTATGGGGTGCAGTATCCATCGGAACAGATACTACACTTTGATCTTCGCCAAAAGGCGGAAGAAATTACAAGGTATTTACTCCACCTCAGGAGTTAGGCACAAGGCCAGTTTTATCCTACTCCCACAAGTAAGATGTGACCACAGATTGGGTCGAGAAAGTGGGGTTAAAAGCCAGCGCTCGAGAGGTGAGCACTCTGGCCATTTAAAAATTGCCTGGGCAGCCCCGTCGGCATTCCCCGGTAGGGGCGCCTCAGACAGTAAGCAATAAACTTACTCCTCCCCAAAGAGGGGAGGCGAAGCCTGGGAGGGTGGACCTCCTAGAACTGCACAGGACAATCCCATAGACCGGCGTAAATCAAGCCCCGGAGGCCAAGACAATACCAGTCTATGGGGTGCAGTATCCATCGGAACAGATACTACACTTTGATCTTCGCCAAAAGGCGGAAGAAATTACAACTTTTGAGTCGATTTACTGGAGTATTTATAACCAATCTACACCTGAACAGCGGTCTATCCACTAGACACTGTTTAAATTACATTATTAAATTAACAAGTATTAATAACTATGATTTTCTTTCAACAAACATTGTATAATACTATTTAACAAATTCTTATATAACTTTTGAATATCAAGAATGAATTTTAGACTCCCCTAGGCCGTTTTTCTCTAATTCAACATAGCTTTCATACGCCATTACCGAAAATGACATTAATTCACTTCTTTTAGCTAACATCAAAGTGTATCTGTTTCGATGGATACTGCACCCCATAGACTGGTATCGTCTTGGCCTTCGGGGCTTCATTCCGTCGGTCTATGGGTTTGTCCTGTGCAGTTCTAGAAGGTCCACACTCCCAGGCTTTGCCTCCCCTCTTTGGGGAGGAGTAAGTTTATTGCTAGAGGCGCCCTATCATCTCAGAACCAGAAAAAAAAAATTGCCTCTTCGGGGGTCGACTGAGCACTTTTCTCCAATGGGGGGTTGCCTTTTTCCTCGATTTTCAACGTTGTTTAGTACTAATTTGAGAAAAAACAATGCTATCGTGTATAATTTTAGAAATATGCAAAGTCACGCTTTTAACAGGAAATGACGTCAGAGGAAAAGAGTGTAGGGAAGAAAATCCCTCACACTAAAACTCTTCTTTCCCTCTCACTCCCACCCTTTCTACCTTCCCTTCCTCCCCTACGCCCGTTCTGTTGTTATGATACCACCCTCCTAGGCATTACCTCCTCCTTTTTGAGAGTTGTGGAGATAGTGCGGCGGTGTGACTGCTTCAGGTCAAATTAAGGGGGGGGTCGGCATTCGCCAAATTTGGGGAAGCGGCGCGTCAGGCAAAATTTGGAGAGGGGGGAGTGTCGGAAAAAAAAATTGACTCTTCGGGGGGGGGGCTTTTTCCATCACTTTTCGACGTTGTTTAGTACTAATTTGAGAAAAAAACAATGCTATCATCGTCACGCTTTTAACAGGAAATGACGTCAGAGGAAATCGCTAACGGAACTTTTTTGAACATGAGTTTATAGTTAAGCAAGGGTTGCTTAACTACTAACGGCATTTTTTGAAACATGCGTTTATAGTGACGCAAGTGTTGTTTAATCAATAACGGCACTTTTTTGAACATGAGTTTATAGTGAAGCAAGAGTTGCTTATACTAACCGCATTTCTTCTGTTGACATGATACCATCCTCCCAGGTATTACCTCCTCCTTTTTGAGAGGTGTGAAGTTAGTGTATTATCAGAAAAACTAAAGTAATAAATAATTATGCACCACCATTGTTTTCACTAATATTTGTATACATATTAAATAACGTCTAAATAAGTAAAGTAAGAAGAGAAAAATTATGCTCCGCCATTGTTTTCACTAATATTTGTATACATATTAAATAACGTCTAAATAAATAAAGTAAGAAGAGAAATAATTATGCTCCGCCATTGTTTTCACTTATATTTGTATACATGTTAAATAACGTCTCAATCAGTAAAATTAAAGGAAAAACTAATTATGCTCCGCCATTGTTTTCACTTATATTTGTATACATGTAAAATAACGTCTCAATATATAAAGTAAGAAGAGAAATAATTATGCTCCACCGCTGTTTTCACTAATATTTGTATACATATTAAATAACGTCTCAATAAGTAAAGTAAGAAGAGAAATACTTATGCTCCGCCAATGTTTTCACTAATATTTGTATACATATTAAATAACGTCTCAATAAGTTAAGTAAGAAGAAAAATAATTATGCTCCACCACTGTTTTCACTACTATTTGTATACATATTACATAACGTCTCAATAAGTAAAGTAAGAAGAGAAATAATTATGCTCCGCCATTGTTTTCACTAATATTTGTATACATATTATTAACGTCTCAATAAGTAAAGTAAGAAGAGAAATAATTATGCTCCGCCGCTGTTTTCACTAATATTTGTATACATATTAAATAACGTCTCAATAAGTAAAGTAAGAAGACAAATAATTATGCTCCGCCATTGTTTTCACTAATATTTGTATACATGTTAAATAACGTCTCAATAAGTAAAGTAAGAAGAGAAATAATTATGCTCCACCGCTGTTTTCACTAATATTTGTATACATATTACATAACGTCTCAATAAGTAAAGTACGAAGAGAAATAATTATGCTCCGCCATTGTTTTCACTAATATTTGTATACATATTATTAACGTCTCAATAAGTAAAGTAAGAAGAGAAATAATTATGCTCCGCCGCTGTTTTCACTAATATTTGTATACATATTAAATAACGTCTCAATAAGTAAAGTAAGAAGAAAAATAATTATGCTCCTCCATTGTTTTCACTAATATTTGTATACATATTAAATAACGTTTCAATAAGTAAAGTACAAAGGGAAATACTTATGCTCCACCGCTGTTTTCACTAATATTTGTATACATATTAAATAACGTCTCAATAAGTAAAGTAAGAAGAAAAATAATTATGTTCCGCCATTGTTTTCAATAATATTTGTATACATATTAAATAACGTTTCAAAAAGTAAAGTAAGAAGAAAAATAATTATGCACCGCCATTGTTTTCACTAATATGTGTATACATATTAAATAACGTCTGAATAAGTAAAGTAAAAAGAGAAATAATTATGCTCCGCCATTGTTTTCACTAATATTTGTATACATGTTAAATAACATTTTTTTGTTTTGAACTCAAAATATTTCTCAGGGTTGGGGAAGAGTGAAAAATTAGGGGGCTGGAGAGATTGAGGGGTCGGGGAAAATTTTAGGGGTCAGGCCGAACTTTTTAGGGGTCAGGCCCAATTTTTTTGTTTTTTTTTGTTTTGAATTCAAAATATTTCTTAGGGTTGAGAGGGGATTTAAAAATTAGGGGGCTTGATGAGAATGAGGAGTCGGGGAAAATTTTATTGGTTAGACCGAACTTTTTAGGGGTCAGGCCAAATTTGATTGTTTTTTGTGTTGTTTTGAACTCAAACTGTTTCTCATGGTTGGGGTTGAGTTAAAAATAAGGGGGCTGGAGAGGTTGAGGGGTTGGGGAAAATTTTAGGGGTCAGGCCGAACTTTTTAGGGGTCAGTTTAGTTTATTTTCAATTTTTTTTTTGTTTTGAAGTCAAAATATTTCTCAGAGTTGGGGGAGAGTAAAACAAAATTGGAGGGTGCGGCTTGAGATATTAGGGGTCGAGGAAAATTGTAGGGGTCGGGCCAAACTTTTTAGGGGTCGGGCGAAAGTTTTTTGTTTTTTTAACTTAAAATATTTCGTAGGAAAATATATAGTATGCACACCGGGGTGAGGATAGATACGAATATAGTATGTGCACCGGGCCGGCGATAGGTATATATATAGTATGTGCACCAGGGTGGCAATAGGTACGTGTATAGTAGTGCATAGAGGTGGCGATAGGTACTATATAGCATGTGCACAGGGATGGCAGTAAGTATGTATATAGAATGCGCACCAGGGCGGTTATAGGTATATATTTAGCATGCGCTCTGGGGCGGCTATCAGTACTATATAGCACGCACACCAGGGCGACGATAGGTACGTATTTATCACGCGCACCGGAGCGGCGATAGGAACATATTTAGCATTCACATCAGGCCGGCGATAGTGACGTATTTAGCATTTGCACCGGGGCGGCGATAGGTACGTATGTAGCATTCACAACGGGGCGGCGATATGTATGTAATTAGCTTCCACACCGGGGCGGCGATAGGTACTTATTTAGCATTCAGTGGTGGCGATAGGTACTTATATAGCATGTGCACATGGGCGGCAATAAGTACGTATATAGTATGCGCACCGGGGCAGTGATAGGTATGTATTTAGCATGTGCACTGGGGCAGCGATCGGTTCATATATAGCACGCGCACCAGGGCGGCGATAGAAACGACTATAGTATGCGCACCGGGCCGGCGATAGGTATATATATAGTATGTGCACCAGGGTGGCAATAGGTACGTGTATAGTAGTGCATAGAGGTGGCGATAGGTACTATATAGCATGTGCACAGGGATGGCAGTAAGTATGTATATAGAATGCGCACCAGGGCGGTTATAGGTATATATTTAGCATGCGCTCTGGGGCGGCTATCAGTACGTATATAGCACGCACACCAGGGCGACGATAGGTACGTATTTATCACGCGCACCGGAGCGGCGATAGGAACATATTTAGCATTCACATCAGGCCGGTGATAGTGACGTATTTAGCATTTGCACCGGGGCGGCGATAGGTACGTATGTAGCATTCACAACGGGGCGGCGATATGTATGTATTTAGCTTCCACACCGGGGCGGCGATAGGTACTTATTTAGCATTCAGCAGTGGCGATAGGTACTTATATAGCATGTGCACATGGGCGGCAATAAGTACGTTTATAGTATGCGCACCAGGGCAGTGATAGGTAAGTATTTAGCATGTGCACTGGGGCAGCGATCGGTTCATATATAGCACGCGCACCGGGGTGGCGATAGTTACGTATATAGCACGCGCACCGGGGAGGCAGAAAGGTACGTATTTAAGATTCATACCGGGGCGGCGATAATTACGTATTTAGCATTCACACCGGGGCGGCGATAGGTACGTATTTAGCTTCCGCACCGGGGTGACGATAGGAACGTATTTAGTATTCACACCGGGGCGGCGATAGGCACGTATTTAGAATTCACACCGGGGGGGCGATAGGTATGTATTTAGCATTCGCACCGGGTCGGCGATATGTACGTATTTAGCTTCCACATTGGGGCGGCGATAGCTATGTATATAGCATGTACACATGGGCAGCAATAAGTACGTACATAGCATGCGCTCTGTGGCGGCGATCAGTACATATATAGCACGCGCACCCGGGGCGGCGATAGGTACGTATATAGCACGTGCACCGGAACGGCGAAAGGTATGTATTTCGCATTCGCCCCGTGGTGGTGATAGGTACGTGTTTAGCATTCGCACCGTGGCGGCTATAGGTACGTATTTAGCATTCGCACCAGGGCGGCTATAGGTACGTATTTAGCATTCGCACCAAAGCAGCGATAGGTACGTATTTAGCATTCGTACGAAAGCGGCAATGTGTACATATTAATTATTCGTACTAGGGCAGCGATAGGTACTTATGTAGCATGCACACCGGGGTGCAATAGGTACGTATTTAGCATTCGCACCAAAGCAGCGATAGGTACGTATTTAGCATTCGTACCAAAGCGGCAATGTGTACATATTAATTATTCGTACTAGGGCAGCGATAGGTACTTATGTAGCATGCACACCGGGGTGCAATAGGTATGTATTTAGCATTCACACCGGGGCAACGATAGGTACTATTTAGCATTCGCACCGGGGCGGCGATAGGTACTTTAATAGTATCTGCACTGGGGTGGAGTTAGGTACGTATATAGTATGTGCACTGGGGCGGCGATAGGTACGTATATAGTATGCGCACCGGGGTGATGATAGATACGTATATAGTACGAACATCGGGGCGGAGATAAGTACCTATATAGAAGGCGCAGATAGAGGTGTTACTTTTTATAGAAATATGTCATACTATTGCCCTGGGCAACATAGGAGAAATGGTGGGGAAGAAACAGCTTTCGCAAAAGCAAAATTAGAAAGTAGCAGTGAAATGGGGCGACCAGGGAAGAGAAAGGTAGAAAGATAAACAGACGGCTATAGAGAGAGGGGGGACATAGAAGTTTGAATATAAAGATGTTACACACACGATCTTTCTTCAAGTATATGTTTTATGACCCCGAGCAACGCCGGGTAGCCCCGCTAGTCTATTATATAAAGGCCAGTTGTCTGTATGTCTGTCTGTCTGTCTGTCTGTCTGTCTGTCTGTATGTCCAGATACTCCTCCGAGAGGACCCAACAAACAGTCACACGGTTGACATCATCATGACCGGCCAGCCCCGGGGCGTGTAATATCTCAGAACCGGAAATAGAAATTGACTCTTTGGGGGTCGACTGAGCACTTTTCTCCAATGGGTGTGTGCTTTTTTCCTCGATTTTCAACGTTGTTTAGTACTAATTTGAGAAAAAACAATGCTATCATGTATAATTTTAGAAATATGCAAAGTCACGCTTTTATTTAACAGGAAATGACGTCAGAGGAAAAGAGTGTAGGGAAGAAAATCCCTCACACTAAAACTCTTCTTTCCCTCTCACTCCCACCCTTTCTACCTTCCCTTCCTCCCCTACGCCCGTTCTGTTGTTATGATACCACCCTCCTAGGCATTACCTCCTCCTTTTTGAGAGTTGTGGAGATAGTGCGGCGATGTGACTGCTTCAGGGCAAATAAGGGGGGGGGGGTTGTCGGCATTCGCTTAATTTGGGGGAGCGGCGCGTCAGGCGAAATTATGGGAGGGGGGAGTGTCGGAAAAAAAAATTGACTCTTCGGGGGGGGGGGGGGCTTTTTCCATCACTTGTTTAGTACTAATTTGAGAAAAAAACAATGCTATCATCGTCACGCTTTTAACAGGAAATGGCGTCAGAGGAAATCCCTAACGGCACTTTTTTGAACATGAGTTTATAGTGAAGCAAGTGTTGCTTAATCACAAACGGCACTTTTTTTGCACACGAGTCCATAGTCAAGCATGGGTTGCTTACTTACTAACGGCACTTTTTTGAACATGCGTCCATAGTGATGCAAGGGTTGCTTAACTTCTAACGGCACTTTTTGATACATGCGTTTATAGTGACGTAAGTGTTGTTTAATCAATAACGGCACTTTTTTTAACATGAGTTCATAGTGAAGCAAGGGTTGCTTAATGCTAACCGCATTTTTTCTGTTGACATGATAACATCCTCCTAGGTATTACCTCCTCCTTTTTGAGAGGTGTGAAGTTAGTGTAGTATCAGTAAAATTAAAGTTATAAATAATTATGCTCCACCATTGTTTTCACTAATATTTGTATACATATTAAATAACGTCTAAATAAGTAAAGAAAGAATAGAAAACTTATGCTCCCCCATTGTTTTCACTTATATTTGTATAAATATTAAATAACATCTCAATAAGAATAGTAAGAGAAATAATTATGCTCCACCATTGTTTTCACTAATATCTGTATACATATTAAATAACGTCTCAATAAGTAAAGTAAGAAGAGAAATAATTATGCTCCACCACTGTTTTCACTAATATTTGTATACATATTAAATAACGTAGTATCAGTTTTTTGGGGAAAATTTTAATGGTTAGGCCGAACTTTTTAGGGGTCACGCCAAATTATTTTGTTCTTTTTTTTGTTTTTAACTCAAAATATTTCTCATGGTTGGGGTTGAGTGAAACATAAGGGGGCTGTAGAGATAGAGGAGTCGTGGAAAATTTTAGGGGTAAGGCCGAACTTTTTAGGGGTCAGGCCAAATTTTTTTTTTTTTTTTTTTTTTTTTTTTGTTTTGAAGTCAAAATATTTCTCAGGGTTGGGGGAGAGTGAAAAATTAGGGGGCTGGAGAGATTTAGGGGTCGGGGAAAATTTTAGGGGTCAGGCGGAACTTTTTAGGGGTCAGGCCAAATTTTTTTGTTTTTTTTTGTTTTGAAGTCAAAATATTTCTCATGGTTGGAGGAGAGTGAAAAATTAGGGGGCTGGAGAGATTTAGGAATCGGGGAAAATTTTAGGGGTCAGGACGAACTTTTTAGGGGTCAGGCCAAATTTTTTTGTTTTTTTTTGTTTTGAAGTCAAAATATTTCTTATGGTTGGGAGAGAGTGAAACATTAGGGGGCTGGAGAGATTTAGGGGTCGGGGAAAATTTTAGGGGTCGGGTCGAACTTTTTAGGGGTCAGGCCAAATTTTTTTGTTTTTTTTTGTTTTTTTTTTGTTTTGAAGTCAAAATATTTCTCAGGGTTGGGGGAGAGTGAAAAATTAGGGGGCTGGAGAGATTTAGGGGTCGGGGAAAATTTTAGGGGTCAGGACGAACTTTTTAGGGGTCAATCCAAATTTTTTTGTTTTTTTTTGTTTTGTTTTAAAGTCAAAATATTTCTCAGGGTTGGAGGAGAGTGAAAAATTAGGGGGCTGGAGAGATTTTGGGGTCGGGGAAAATTTTAGGGGTCAGGACGAACTTTTTAGGGGTCAGGCCAAATTTTTTTCTTTTTTTTGGTTTTGAACTGTAAATATTTCTCAGGGTTGGGGGAGAGTGAAAAATTAGGGGGCTGGAGAGATTTAGGGGTCGGGGAAGATTTTAGGGGTCAGGACGCACTTTTTAGGGGTCAGGCCAAATTTTTTGTTTTTTTTTGGTTTTGAAGTCAAAATATATCTCATTGTTGGGGGAGAGTAAAAAATTAGGGGGCTGGAGAGATTTAGGGGTCGGGGAAAATTTTAGGGGTCAGGACGAACTTTTTAGGGGTCAGGCCAAATTTTTTTGTTTTTTTTTGGTTTTGAAGTCAAAATATATCTCATTGTTGGGAGAGTGAAAAATTAGGGGGCTGGAGAGATTTAGGGGTCGGGCAAAATTTTAGGGGTCAGGACGAACTTTTTAGGGGTCAGGCCAAATTTTTTTCTTTTTTTTGGTTTTGAACTGAAAATATTTTTCAGGGTTGGGGGAGATTGAAAAATTAGGGGGCTGGAGAGATTTAGGGGTCGGGGAAAATTTTAGGGGTCAGGACAAACTTTTTAGGGGTCAAGCAAAATTTTTTTCTTTTTTTTGGTTTTGAACTGAAAATATTTCTCAGGGTTGGGGGAGAGTGAAAAATTAGGGGGCTAGAGAGATTTAGGGGTCGGGGAAAATGTTAGGGGTCAGGACGAACTTTTTAGGAGTCAGGCCAAATTTTTTTTTTTTTTTGGTTTTGAAGTCAAAATATTTCTCAGGGTTGGGGGAGAGTGAAAAATTAGGGGGCTGGAGAGATTTAGGGGTCGGGGAAAATTTTAGGGGTCAGGCGGAACTTTTTAGGGGTCAGGCCAAATTTTTTTGATTTTTTTTGTTTTGAACTTGAAATAATTCTCAGGGTTCTTGGACACTGAAAAAAAAGTTGGGGGGGGGCTGGAGAGATTAGAGGGTCGGGGAAAATTTTAGGGGTCGGGCCAAATTTTTAGGGGTCAGGCACAATTTTTTTTTTTTTTTGAACTTAAAATATATCTCAGGGTTGTGGAGAGTGAAAAATTAGGGGGATGGAGAGATTTAGGGGTCGGGGAAAATTTTAGGGGTCAGGACGAACTTTTTAGGGGTCAGGCCAATTTTTTTTTTGTTTTTGGTTTTTTTTTGGTTTTGAAGTCAAAATATATCTCAGGGTTGGGGGAGAGTGAAAAATTAGGGGGCTGGTAAGATTTAGGGGTCGGGGAAAATTTTAGGGGTCAGGACAGACTATTTAGGGGTCAGGCCAAATTTTTTTTTTTTTTTGGTTTTGAACTGAAAATATTTCTCAGGGTTGGGGGAGAGTGAAAAATTAGGGGGCTGGAGAGATTATGGGGTCGGGGAAAATTTTAGGGGTCAGGACGCACTTTTTAGGGGTCAGGCCAAATTTTTTTGTTTTTTTTTGGTTTTGAAGTCAAAATATATCTCATTGTTGGGGGAGAGTAAAAAATTAGGGGGCTGGAGAGATTTAGGGGTCGGGGAAAATTTTAGGGGTCAGGACGAACTTTTTAGGGGTCAGGCCAAATTTTTTATTTTTTTGTTTTGAAGTCAAAATATTTCTCAGGGTTGGGGGAGAGTGAAAAATTAGGGGGCTGGAGAGATTTAGGGGTCGGGGAAAATTTTAGGGGTCAGGACGAACTTTTTTGGGGTCAGGACAAATTTTTTTGTTTTTTTTTGTTTTGAAGTCAAAATATTTCTCATGGTTGAAGGAGAGTGAAAAATTAGGGGGCTGGAGAGATTTAGGGGTCGGGGAAAATTTTAGGGGTCAGGACGAACTTTTTAGGGGTCAGGCCAAATTTGTTTGTTTTGAAGTCAAAATATATCTCATTGTTGGGGGAGAGTGAAAAATTAGGGGGCTGGAGAGATTTAGGGGTCGGGGAAAATTTTAGGGGTCAGGACGAACTTTTTAGGGGTCAGGCCAAATTTTTTTCTTTTTTTTGGTTTTGAAGTCAAAATATTTCTCAGGGTTGGGGGAGAGTGAAAAATTAGGGTGCTGGAGAGATTTAAGGGTCGGGGAAAATTTTAGGGGTCAGGACGCACTTTTTAGGGGTCAGGCCAAATTTTTTTGTTTTTTTTTGGTTTTGAGCTCAAAATATTTCTCATGGTTGGGGGAGAGTGAAAAATTAGGGGGCTGGAGAGATTTAGGGGTCGGGGAAAATTTTAGGGTTCAGGACCAACTTTTTAGGGGTCAGGCCAAATTTTTTTGTTTTTTTTTTTGTTTTGAAGTCAAAATATATCTCATCGTTGGGGGAGAGTGAAAAATTAGGGGGCTGGAGAGATTTAGGGGTCAGGGGAAAATTTTAGGGGTCAGGACGAACTTTTAAGGGGTCAGGCCAAATTTTTTTGTTTTTTTTTGTTTTGAAGTCAAAATATTTCTCATGGTTGGAGTAGAGTGAAAAATAAGGGGGCTGGAGAGATTTAGGGGTCGGGGAAAATTTTAGGGGTCAGGACAAACTTTTTAGGGGTCAAGCAAAATTTTTTTCTTTTTTTTGGTTTTGAACTGAAAATATTTCTCAGGATTGGGGGAGAGTGAAAAATTAGGGGGCTAGAGAGATTTAGGGGTCGGGGAAAATTTTAGGGGTCAGGACGAACTTTTTAGGAGTCAGGCCAAATTTTTTTTTTTTTTTTGGTTTTGAACTCAAAATATTTCTCATGGTTGGGGGAGAGTGAAAAATTAGGGGGCTGGAGAGATTGAGGGGTCGGGGAAAATTTTAGGGGTCAGGCGGAACTTTTTAAGGGTCAGGCCAAATTTTTTTGATTTTTTTTGTTTTGAACTTAAAATAATTCTCAGGGTTGTTGGACACTGAAAAAAAAGTTGGGGGGGGCTGGAGAGATTAGGGGGTCGGGGAAAATTTTAGGGGTCAGGCCAAATTTTTAGGGGTCAGGCACAATTTTTTTTTTTTTTTTTTTTTGGACTTAAAATATATCTCAGGGTTGGGGGAGAGTGAAAAATTAGGGGGATGGAGAGATTTAGGGGTCGGGGAAAATTTTAGGGGTCAGGACGAACTTTTTAGGGGTCAGGCCAATTTTTTTTTTTTGTTGTTTTTTTTTTGTTTTGAAGTCAAAATATTTCTCAGGGTTGGGGGAGAGTGAAAAATTAGGGGGCTGGAGAGATTAGAGGGTCGGGGAAAATTTTAGGGGTCAGGCCAAATTTTTAGGGGTCAGGCACAATTTTTTTTTTTTTTTTTTTTTGGACTTAAAATATATCTCAGGGTTGGGGGAGAGTGAAAAATTAGGGGGCTGGAGAGATTTAGGGGTCGGGGAAAATTTTAGGGGTCAGGACGAACTTTTTAGGGGTCAGGACAAATTTTTTTGTTTTTTTTTGTTTTGAAGTCAAAATATTTCTCATGGTTGGAGGAGAGTGAAAAATTAGGGGGCTGGAGAGATTTAGGGGTCGGGGAAAATTTTAGGGGTCAGGACGAACTTTTTAGGGGTCAGGCCAAATTTGTTTGTTTTGAAGTCAAAATATATCTCATGGTTGGGGGAGAGTGAAAAATTAGGGGGCTGGAGAGATTTAGGGGTCGGGGAAAATTTTAGGGGTCAGGCGGAACTTTTTAGGGGTCAGGCCAAATTTTTTGTTTTTTTTTGTTTTGAAGTCAAAATATTTCTCAGGGTTGGGGGAGAGTGAAAAATTAGGGGGCTGGAGAAATTTAGGGGTCGGGGAAAATTTTAGGGGTCAGGACGAACTTTTTAGGGGTCATGCCAAATTTTTTTCTTTTTTTTTTGGTTTTGAACTCAAAATATTTCTCATGGTTGGGGGAGAGTGAAAAATTAGGGGGCTGGAGAGATTTAGGGGTCGGGGAAAATTTTAGGGGTCAGGACGAACTTTTTAGGGGTTAGGCAAAATTTTTTTGTTTTGCAAAAGGCAAAATTAGAAAGTAGCGGCGAAATGGGGCGACCAGGGAAGAGAAAGGTAGCAGATAAAGAGACGGCTATAGAGAGAGGGAGCGGACATAGAAGTTTGAATATAAAGATGTTACACACACGATCTTTCTTCAAATATATGTTTTTATGACCCCGAGCAACGCCGGGTAGCCCCGCTAGTCTCCTATATAAAGGGCAGTTGTCTGTATGTTTGTCTGTTTGTCTGTTTGTATGTCCAGTATCTCCTCAAAAACTACCCGACGACATGTCAAAAAGTTGATATCTTTAGCACCGTACATATCCCGGAATCATAATATCTAAAAATCACGACAAACGATTCACTCGCTGACAGTCAACCGGGCCACTTTCCGACAAAAGGTAGCAGTTTTTTCGTATTTTACACGAAATTTCAACGTTAATATGTACTAAATTCGAAATAATCTAATGTATTTATGTACTAATCCGATAAAAATGCAGAGTCACGGTAAACATCCCATAATCCCTTGCCGGATGTACCCGGTCTTGCCCTAAATTGTGTCCGGTTCTATCAGATCATCCAATAACTTCTGTCCGGATGCATCAATAACAACATAGGAATCCTACGTTAAGAGTGTGTAGTGAAACAAGGGTTGCTCAATCACATCCGCACTTGTCCCATAATCCCTTGCCGGATGTACCCGGTCTTGCTCTAAATTGTGTCCGGTTATATCAGGTCATCATGACGTCAGAGAGTGGCAGATAATTTGAAAAATAATGCAAAGTGGCGGGAATAAATTCACTCACACTACAACCTTTTAATAGACGCTAATATTCCTCCCACTCCCTTCCGTTATCATGATAGGCATTACCTCCTCCTTTCATGCCAAATTGGGGGGGGGTGACGGCATTCGCCGGTGTGAGCGCCTATATGCATTTATTTGCATTATTAATAGACGATAATATCCCCCCCCTCCCTGTGGCCGTTCTGTAATCATGATAGGAATTACCTCCTCCTTTCAAGCCAAATTGGGGGGGGGGTACGGTATTCGCCGGTGTAAGCATTACCTCCTCCTTTTTTGAGAAGTGTAGGGGTAGGGTAGTATCGGTTCCGTTGTCATGATGCACTGATCCCATGCATTACCTCCTCCTTTTTTGAGAAGTGTAGATGTAGAATAGTATCTGTTCCGTTGTCATGATGTGCTCATCCCATGAATTACCTCCTCCTTTTTTGAGAAGTGTAGGGGTAGGGTCGTATCGGTTCTGTTGTCATGATGCCCTCATCCCATGCATTATCTCCTCCTTTTTTGAGAAGTGTTGAGGTAGGGTCGTATCGGTTCCGTTGTCATGATGCCCTCATCCCATGCATTATCTCCTCCTTTTTTGAGAAGTGTTGAGGTAGGGTCGTATCGGTTCCGTTGTCATGATGCCCTCATCCCATGCATTATCTCCTCCTTTTTTGAGAAGTGTTGAGGTAGGGTCGTATCGGTTCCGTTGTCATGATGCACTATTCCCATGCATTACCTCCTCCTTTTTTGAGCAGTGTAGAGGTAGGGTATGTGTGGGTACCCTGCGACCTGACGAAGTATGTGTGGGTACCCTGCGACCCCACGAAGTATGTGTGGGTACCCTGCGAACGCACGAAGTATGTGTAGGTACCCTGCGACCGCACGAAGTATGTGTAGGTACCCTGCGACCGCACGAAGTATGTGTGGGTACCCTGCGACCGCACGAAGTATGTGTGGGTACCCTGTGACCGCACGAAGTATGTGTGGGTACCCTGCGACCGGACGAAGTATGTATAGGTACCCTGCGACTGCACGAAGTATGTGTGGGTACCCTGCGACCGCACGAAATATTTGTGGGTACCCTGCGACCGCACGAATATGTGTGGGTACCCTGCGACCGGACGAAGTATTTGTGGGTACCCTGCGACCGGACGATGTATGTGTGGGTACCCTGCGACCGGACGAAGTATGTATAGGTACCCTGCGACCGCACGAAGTATGTGTGGGTACCCTGTGACCGCACGAAGTATGTGTGGGTACCCTGCGACCGGACGAAGTATTTGTGGGTACCCTGCCACCGGACGAAGTATTTGTGGGTACCCTGCGACCGGACGAAGTATGAGTGGGTACCCTGCGACCGGACGAAGTATGTGTGGGTACCCTGCGACCGCACGAAGTATGTGTGGGTACCCTGCGACCGGACGAAGTATGTGTGGGTACCCTGCGACCGGACGAAGTATGTGTGGGTACCCTGCGACCGGACGAAGTATGTGTGGGTACCCTGCGACCGGACGAAGTATGTGTGGGTACCCTGCGACCGGACGAAGTATGTGTGGGTACCCTGCGACCGCACGAAGTATGTATAGGTACCCTGCGACCGCACGAAATATGTGTGGGTACCCTGCGACCGCACGAATATGTGTGGGTACCCTGCGACCGCACGAAGTATGTGTGGGTACCCTGTGACCGCACGAAGTATGTGTGGGTACCCTGCGACCGGACGAAGTATGTATAGGTACCCTGCGACTGCACGAAGTATGTGTGGGTACCCTGCGACCGCACGAAGTATGTGTGGGTACCCTGCGACCGGACGAAGTATGTGTGGGTACCCTGCGACCCCACGAAGTATGTGTGGGTACCCTGCGAACGCACGAAGTATGTGTAGGTACCCTGCGACCGCACGAAGTATGTGTAGGTACCCTGCGACCGCACGAAGTATGTGTGGGTACCCTGCGACCGCACGAAGTATGTGTGGGTACCCTGTGACCGCACGAAGTATGTGTGGGTACCCTGCGACCGGACGAAGTATGTATAGGTACCCTGCGACTGCACGAAGTATGTGTGGGTACCCTGCGACCGCACGAAATATTTGTGGGTACCCTGCGACCGCACGAATATGTGTGGGTACCCTGCGACCGGACGAAGTATTTGTGGGTACCCTGCGACCGGACGATGTATGTGTGGGTACCCTGCGACCGGACGAAGTATGTATAGGTACCCTGCGACCGCACGAAGTATGTGTGGGTACCCTGTGACCGAACGAAGTATGTGTGGGTACCCTGCGACCGCACGAAGTATGTGTGGGTACCCTGCGACCGGACGAAGTATTTGTGGGTACCCTGCCACCGGACGAAGTATTTGTGGGTACCCTGCGACCGGACGAAGTATGAGTGGGTACCCTGCGACCGGACGAAGTATGTGTGGGTACCCTGCGACCGCACGAAGTATGTGTGGGTACCCTGCGACCGGACGAAGTATGTGTGGGTACCCTGCGACCGGACGAAGTATGTGTGGGTACCCTGCAGCCGGACGAAGTATGTGTGGGTACCCTGCGACCGGACGAAGTATGTGTGGGTACCCTGCGACCGGACGAAGTATGTGTGGGTACCCTGCGACCGCACGAAGTATGTATAGGTACCCTGCGACCGCACGAAATATGTGTGGGTACCCTGCGACCGCACGAATATGTGTGGGTACCCTGCGACATGACGAAGTATTTGTGGGTACCCTGCGACCGGACGAAGTATGTGTGGGTACCCTGCGACCGCACGAAGTATGTGTGGGTACCCTGCGACCGCACGAAGTATGTGTGGGTACCCTGCGACCGGACGAAGTATGTGTGGGTACCCTGCGACCGCACGAAGTATGTGTGGGTACCCTGCGACCGGACGAAGTATGTGTGGGTACCCTGCGACCGGACGAAGTATGTGTGGGTACCCTGCGACCGCACGAAGTATGTGTGGGTAGCCTGCGACCGCACGAAGTATGTGTGGGTACCCTGCGACCGCACGAAGTATGTGTGGGTACCCTGCTGCCTGACGAAGTATGTGTGGGTACCCTGCGACCGGACGAAGTATGTGTGGGTACCCTGCGACTGGACGAAGTATGTGTGGGTACCCTGCGACCGGACGAAGTATGTGTAGGTACCCTGCGACCGGACGAAGTATGTGTTGGTACCCTGCGACCGCACAAAGTATGTGTGGGTACCCTGCGACCGAACGAAGTATGTGTGGGTACCCTGCGACCGCACGAAGTATGTATAGGTACCCTGCGACCGCACGAAATATGTGTGGGTACCCTGCGATTGAGAGGGTGGAGATAGTGTAGTATCTGTTGCGAGGAGAGAGTGTCAGCATTCGCCGGTGTGAGCGCCTCAGGTCAAATTTTTTCTTGGGGGGGGATATTAAGCAAATCTATAATAAAGACCAATGTGCATGTATTTGTATCTATAATAAAGACCAATGTGCATTTATTTGTATCTATAATAAAGGCCAATGTGCATTTATTTGCATCTATAATAAAGACCAATGTGCATTTATTTGTATCTATAATAAAGACCAATCTGCATTTATTTGCATCTATAATAAAGGCCAATGTGCATTTATTTGTATCTATAATAAAGAGATTAGAGGGGTCGGGGAAAATTTTAGGGGTCCGCTCAAATTTTTTTTTTTCTTTTTTTGAACTTAAAATAATTCTCAGGGTTGTGGGACACTGAAAAAAAAAGTTGGGAGGGGGGGGTGGAGAGATTAGGGGGTCGGGGAAATTTTAGGGGTCAGGCCAAATTTTTAGGGGTCAGGCCAAATCTTTTTGTTTTTTATAACTTAAAATATTTCTCAGGGTTGTGGGACACTGACAAAAAAAATTGGGGGGGTGCTGGAGAGATTAGGAAGTCGGGGAAAATTTTAGGGGTCAGGCCAAATTTTTTGTTTTTTTTTGTTTTGAAGTCAAAATATATCTCATGGTTGGGGGAGAGTGAAAAATTAGGGGGCTGGAGAGATTTAGGGGTCGGGGAAAATTTTAGGGGTCAGGACGAACTTTTTAGGGGTCAGGCCAAATTTTTTGTTTTTTTTTTGTTTTGACGTCAAAATATATCTCATGGTTGGGGGAGAGTGAAAAATTAGGGGGCTGGAGAGATTTAGGGGTCGGGGAAAATTTTTGGGGTCAGGACGAACTTTTTAGGTGTCAGGCCAAATTTTTTTCTTTGTTTTGATTTTCAACTCAAAATATTTCTCATGGTTGGGGGAGAGTGAAAAATTAGGGGGCTGGAGAGATTTACGGGTCGTGGAAAATTTTAGGGGTCAGGACGAACTTTTTAGGGGTCAGGCCAAATTTTTTTCTTTTTTTGGGTTTTGAAGTCAAAATATTTCTCAGGGTTGGGGGAGAGTGAAAAATTAGGGACCTGGAGAGAATTAGGGGTCGGGGAAAATTTTAGGGGTCAGGACGAACTTTTTAGGGGTCAAGCCAAATTTTTTTCTTTATTTTTGGTTTTGAAGTCAAAATATTTCTCAGGGTTGGGGGAGAGTGAAAAATTAGGGGGCTGGAGAGATTTAGGGGTCGGGGAAAATTTTAGGGGTCAGGACGAACTTTTTAGGGGTTAAACCAAATTTTTTTGTTTTTTTTGGTTTTGAACTCAAAATATTTCTCATGGTTGGGGGAGAGTGAAAAATAAGGGGGCTGGAGAGATTTAGGTGTCGGGGAAAATTTTAGGGGTCAGGACGAACTTTTTAGGGGTCAGGCCAAATTTTTTTCTTTTTTTGTTTTGAAGTCAAAATATATCTAATGGTTGTAAGAGAGTGAAAAATTAGGGGGCTGGAGAGATTTAGGGGTCGGGGAAAATTTTAGGGGTCAGGACGAACTTTTTAGGGGTCAGGCCAAATTTTTTTGTTTTTTTTTTGTTTTTTTTTGTTTTGAAGTCAAAATATTTCTCAGGGTTGGAGGAGAGTGAAAAATTAGGGGGCTGGAGAGATTTAGGGGTCGGGGAAAATTTTAGGGGTCAGGACGAACTTTTTAGGGGTCAAGCCAAATTTTTTTCTTTATTTTTGGTTTTGAAGTCAAAATATTTCTCAGGGTTGGGGGAGAGTGAAAAATTAGGGGGCTGGAGAGATTTAGGGGTCGGGGAAAATTTTAGGGGTCAGGACGAACTTTTTAGGGGTTAAACCAAATTTTTTTGTTTTTTTTGGTTTTGAACTCAA
Source organism: Sepiola atlantica (assembly GCA_963556195.1). NCBI lineage: Eukaryota > Metazoa > Mollusca > Cephalopoda > Sepiida > Sepiolidae > Sepiola > Sepiola atlantica. The sequence goes on along the minus strand of OY744553.1, from coordinate 18,287,353 downwards.
AATATTTCTCATGGTTGGGGGAGAGTGAAAAATAAGGGGGCTGGAGAGATTTAGGTGTCGGGGAAAATTTTAGGGGTCAGGACGAACTTTTTAGGGGTCAGGCCAAATTTTTTTCTTTTTTTGTTTTGAAGTCAAAATATATCTAATGGTTGTAAGAGAGTGAAAAATTAGGGGGCTGGAGAGATTTAGGGGTCGGGGAAAATTTTAGGGGTCAGGACGAACTTTTTAGGGGTCAGGCCAAATTTTTTTGTTTTTTTTTTGTTTTTTTTTGTTTTGAAGTCAAAATATTTCTCAGGGTTGGAGGAGAGTGAAAAATTAGGGGGCTGGAGAGATTTAGGGGTCGGGGAAAATTTTAGGGGTCAGGACGAACTTTTTAGGGGTCAGGCCAATTTTTTTGTTTTTTTTTGTTTTGAACTCAAAATATTTCTCATGGTTGGGGGAGAGTGAAAAATTAGGGGGCTGGAGAGATTTAGGGGTCGGGGAAAATTTTAGGGGTCAGGACGAACTTTTTAGGGGTCAGGCCAAATTTTTTTGTTTTTTTTTTGGTTTTGAAGTCAAAATATTTCTCATGGTTGGGGGAGAGTGAAAAATAAGGGGGCTGGAGAGATTTAGGGGTCGAGGAAAATTTTAGGGCTCAGGACGAACTTTTTAGGGGTCAGGCCAAATCTTTTTGTTTTTTTTTGTTTTGAAGTCAAAATATTTCTCATCGTTGGGGGAGAGTGAAAAATTAGGGGGCTGGAGAGATTTAGGGGTCGGGGAAAATTTTAGGGGTCAGGACGAACTTTTTAGGGGTCAGGCCAAATTTTTTTGTTTTTTTTTGTTTGGAAGTCAAAATATTTCTCATGGTTGGGGGAGAGTGAAAAATTAGGGGGCTGAAGAGATTTAGAGGTCGGGGAAAATTTTAGGGTTCAGGACGAACTTTTTAGGGGTCAGGCCAAATTTTTTTGTTTTTTTTGGTTTTGAAGTCAAAATATTTCTCATGGTTGGGGGAGAGTGAAAAATTAGGGGGCTGGAGAGATTTAGGGGTCGGGGAAAATTTTAGGGGTCAGGCGAAACTTTTTAGGGGTCAGGCCAAATTTTTTTGTTTTTTTTTGGTTTTGAAGTCAAAATATTTCTCAGGGTTGGGGGAGAGTGAACAATTAGGGGGCTGGAGAGATTTAGGGGTCGGGGAAAATTGTAGGGGTCAGGACGTACTTTTTAGGGGTCAGGCCAAATGTTTCTGTTTTTTTTTTGTTTTGAAGTCAAAATATTTCTCATGGTTGGGGGAGAGTGAAAAAATAGGGGCTGGAGAGATTGAGGGGACGGGGAAAATTTTAGGAGGCAGGCCAAATATTTTAGGGGTCTGCCCAAATTTAGGGGCGGCGATATGTACGTATTTAGCTTCCACACCGGGGCGGCGATAGGTACTTATTTAGCATTCAGCGGTGGTGATAGGTACTTATATAGCATGTGCACATGGGCGGTAATAAGTACATATATAGTATGCACACAGGGGCAGTGATAAATATGTATTTAGCATGCGCACTGAGGCAGCGATCACTTCATATATAGCACGCGCACCGGGGCGGCGATAGGTACGTATATAGCACGCGCACCGGGGCGGCGATAGGTACATATATAGCACGCGCACAGGGGCGGCGAAAGGTACATATTTAAAATTCACACCGGGCGGCGAAAGGTACATATTTAAAATTCACACCGGGGCGGCGATAGGTACGTATTTAGCATTCACACCGGGGCGGCGATAGGTATGTATTTAGCATTCACACCGGGGCAGCGATAGGTATGTATTTAGCATTCGCACCAGGGTGGCGATATGTACGTATTAAGCTTCCGCACCGGGGCGGCGATAGGTACGTATTTAGAATTCACACCGGGGTGGCGATAGGTATGTATTTAGCAATCGCACCGGGGCGGCGATATGTACGTATTTAGCTTCCACACCAGGGCGGCGATAGGTACGTATTCAGAATTCAGGGGTGGCGATAGCTACGTATATAGCATGTACACATGGGCTTCAATAAGTACGTACATAGCATGCGCTCTGCGGCGGCGATCAGTACATATATATCACGCGCACCGGGGTGGCGAAAGGTATGTATTTTGCATTCGCACCGTGGTGGTGATAGGTACGTATTTAGCATTCGCACCGGGGCGGCTATAGGTACGTATTTAGCATTCGCACCAGGGCGGCTATAGGTACGTATTTAGCATTCGCACGGGGCCGGCGATAGGTACGTATTTAGCATTCACACCAAAGCGGCAATATGTACATATTAATTATTCGCACTAGGGCAGTGATAGGTACTTATGTAGCATGCACACCGGGTCGCAATTGGTATGTCTTTAGTATTCGCACTAGGGCAGCGATAGGTACTTATGTAGCATGCACACCGGGGCGCAATAGGTATGTATTTAGCATTCACACCGGAGCAACGATAGGTACTATTTAGCATTCGCAACGGGGCGGCGATAGGTACTTAAATAGTATCTGCACCGGGGCGGCGATAGGTACGTATATAGTATGTGCACTGGGGCGGCGATAGGTACGTATATAGTATGCGCACCGGGGTGATGATAGATACGTATATAGTATGAACACCGGGGTGGAGATAAGTACCTATATAGAAGGCGCAGATAGAGGTGTTACTTTTTATAGAAATATGTCATACTATTACCATGGGCAATAGGAGAAATGGTGGGGAAGAAACAGCTTTTGCAAAAGGCAAAATTAGAAAGTAGCGCAAAATGGGGCGACCAGGGAAGAGAAGGTAGCAGATAAAGAGACGGTTATAGAGAGAGGGGGCGGACATAGAAGTTTGAATATAAAGATGTTACACACACGATCTTTCTTCAAATATATGTTTTTATGACCCCGAGCAACGCCGGGTAGCCCCGCTAGTATAAAATAAAGGACGATAAAATTACAAATGAATAACACGAAACAGTAATTAAGTATGATCTGTTCAAACAATAGGTATGCATATTCGGCATTCAAATATATGTATTTGATTCTTTCGTGTGTAATTATATATTTCATTATTGGTTTCACGAGCAGTAAGTCTATTAGAGTGTAATGCAAGAGTTATAAATCAAAGAAAAATTCGCATGGATTTATTCATTTTCTAGTATATGAACGGTAGTGAATAGTCATATCTCTATGCTGATGAGTCCCGATTGAAAAAGGACGAAACGTATACGTACATAGATAATAAACAATAACAGATATTTATTATTTGTCGCTCCTTTAAAGTAGAGCACTGTAATTGGTAGTATTAACACAGCATGACATCACTTGCTTATAATGCATCATTCCTTCCCTTAATATAAGTAGAATGCCTCGACGTCAAAGCCGCCGTTAAAGTGTTAAAATTATCATAGTTTATTCGCTGTTTACAATTGGCCCAGCGATTAGCGACGTCGCACTGGAGTTGAAAAATACTTGAGGTCCGGGGTTTCGAATCGCATGACCGGTAGTGAATAGTCATATCTCTATGCTGATGAGTCCCGATTGAAAAAGGACGAAACGTATACGTACATAGATAATAAACAATAACAAATATTTATTATTTATTATATATATATATATATATATATACACATGCATATATATACATACATACATATATATATGTATATGCATATATATATATATATATATATATATATATATATTTATATATATACTAGAAAATCTGATCCGTTGGGCCCCTCATCCAGCTACGTTTTTATAAGGAAACGTTGAGTTTTCCATATCATTTAAACAAAATCAAACTCGATAATTGGTGTATTTTTCTTCGCACTCTCTCATCTCCCTTCGCTCTGAAGCTACGTGTTACATTCTATGACAATTTTTGTTGAGATTTCTTATATTTTTAAACACAATATTCCAATATTTAGTTGTACAGTGGTTTTTATTACCGTTGATTGTTAACTAACAGAAAGAGAGAGAGAGAGAGAGAGAGAGAGAGAGAGAGCCGGTAGTGAGTGTGAGAGACACCCTACTAAATTAGTATGATGGGTCAAACAATATACAGTGAGCGAGGTCTCTTGGTTGATTAATTACATCTACTGTGTGTTTACAAATAGTAGATGCATTCATCCCATAATCAGATACACTCTTTAATAATTTGTTTACTTCCAATAAAAATCACGGTGTGTTATGGGGAATACATACATTGTTGTTGTTTAAATTCATTGATGGTTAGCTGAATGATAAAGAATATTATAAGAAGACCGAAAATATGACAGAAATGGGCAATATATGAACATATGAACAGCTATGGAGACGATTCATCAAAAACTATTTGTTGACATTCAATTTGAAGACACCCATGTTCTAGTGTGTAAAGAAACAGTCTCGCGGTAATCTGATCCACATCTGAGAGGTTCTTAAAAATGAGCCGTATTCGTGGAACTTTCGTTTACTACAAGGCACACAGAGGAAGAATAGAACTTTCTTTGTAGTAGTTGTCGAGGAGCAAATTACATTCATGTTGTCTTACATTGAGAAACAAGTCAAAGCTCAGAACTTTCAATAGAAATTACGAGCTGAGAAATGATTATCCCCACTTAATTCCGAACTTGATTTTGTATTCTCTGTATCCAAGAAAGGTGCTCTAAGCGGAACCCGACACATGTGGGTGCAGTACTCTTTCCTAGGATGTATGCCTCTTTTACATAAATAGAGGATTGTGGCATCTCTCTCTCTCTCTCTCTCTCTCTCTCTCTCTCTATATATATATATATATATATATATATATATAAATACATGTATGTATATATATATATGTATATACATGTATATATATATTTATATATGTATATATATAGTATATATATGTATATATGTAGTATATATATGTATATATATATATTAATATATATATATATGTATATATATATGTCTATATATGTATATGTATGTATATGTATATATGTATATATCCGTATATCTATATATGTGTATATATATATGTATATATATCTCTCTCTCGCTATATATATATATATACGTGTATATATATATGTGTATATATCCGTATTCCTATATAAGTGTATATATATATATGTATATATGTATATATATACGTGTATATATATGTACATATATATATGTATATATATGTGATATATACATATATTTACATATATATATACATATATATATACACATATATATATACATATACATACACATATATATATATATATATACATATATACATATATATAAATACATATATTTACATATATACATATATATATATATATGGGAAGAGGAGGATGGAAGTAATCCGACGTGATGGGAAGATGAAAAAGGAAAACCAAAAAATGGATGTTTTTTTTTATGTGAACATCAACGTTTCGTCTTTATTTATAAGACTTCATCAGGATGATAAAATAGAGAAAAAATGTCATGCAAGTACAGATACATGTAGGGTGGACATATTGGGACAAATAGAATGAAATAGTGGCCAACTGCTGGGTGGACGTCCGTATTTGTTGGAGAAATAGAAATGAATGTAGAAAAGAATGAGTGGGGAAAAAAAAAAAATGGAGGGATGGACTGAGCCAGGACTACTGTTGCTGGTGGTAAGAGAAAGAGGTGGGGGATGAGCGGGGGTAAAATGGATGGCAGAGAGGGAGGGGGGAGGGAGGTGTTTGACCAGATGGCTGCTGTTCAAGAATGAAGGGGAAAAGTAGGTGTGAATGTTTGTGTATGGGGGGTGTATGCTGGGAAGGAGGATGGGTAGAGAGGAAGGGGGGCTGTGATTTTGGTGGATGGGCGAAAGTTATGGTCTTAGAGAGCGTTTTGAGAAAATGAGGGAATTTAAGAAGGGGTATGGGAGAAAATAGTTGAGTGGGTGAGAGGGAGGATTTGTTGTGATAGGGTGTGAAATATTTGAAATATTTGGAAAATGATAGCAATGAGTGAGGGATTGGGGGGGTGGAGGAGGGCGGTGATTGAAAGGGTGGGTATGGAATATTTGAAATATTTGGAACATGAGAAAGTTTATTTGGACTGCAGTATTAAAAGTGTGAGGAAAAAGAAAGGAGAAAATGAAGATTAAAGGAGAAAAAGAGAGGGAAAAGTGAATGGGAGAGTGTGATAGAGGTTGGAGAAGAAAAAGTTAACCATTATCAGGCAAGAGACTTTGTTCAGTGAGGATGATCTTGCTTTTCTCCCATGCACTAGAACATGGTCATGCGTTCAAATTTGAACAAGCCAAAATCACTAAATATATCCACAACAAATCTCGGCGAAGATTATTAGAAACTGCCCTCATCAACGCTACTACCACCATCAAGCAACGTAATGGTTTCTTTAACCTATCACCCTTAATAAGCAAGATCATCCTCACTGAACAAAGTCTCTTGCCTGATCATGGTTAACTTTTTCTTCTCCAACCTCTTCTCTTATAAAATGATTCCACTAGTATTGATCTCAGTATAGTATAATCACAAATTAAAAAAAAAAATATATATATATAATCACAACAAAATTCACTACAAATAATAAACAAAACATTAAAATAAAATAAATAAAATGCAGAAGTAGCAATTAATACCCTAAATTAAAATTATCAAACATTTTTATCCACATGATAATTACTTATTAGAATTAAAATAAAATAGGAATGACGGTTATAATCATAATTTTATTCTCATTTTTAATTTAACTCACTCTTGCCGTCGCCCCATCTCCCTTCCTCACACCCCGGCCGAAATTGAGATCATCACAGCACAAACACGTGAAAACCTCCTACGCAATAATTTGAAACACGACTTGTTGGGGTCCTCCCCCCTCCCCTCTCATGTCCCATGTCACCGTTATAGACAAAGCCCCAACTCTGTCCCCCTCCCCCTCCAATGTATTTTCAATTGTCAATCTCCCGTTAAGGTGAAGTTAAAACGTATGCCATTTGAATTCCATCGCTAGCCCGATGAGTTGGTCGCTATTCGCGCCCATGAAACAAAACTTGTTTTGTCGCAACTAATGGAATGAAATCAAAATATATATATATATATATATATATATATGGATAGATAGATAGATATGTATGTATATATATATATATATATATATATATATATATATATATATACATATATGTATATATATATATATATATATACATATATATATATATATATATAGGATCAACATAATATTACGTTTCTTAATTTTTATTTTGTCAATTAACCGAGAACTATGCTTGGGTGTTTCTATCATCTTGTAAAAGAAGTTATATATATATATATATATACAGGGTGTTTCAAAAGTCTTGGGAACATTACAAATGCGTATATCTCATGAACAATTCCAGGTAGAAAAATGAAACTGGTGCCATTTTAAAGCTTGCTTAATCAAGTTTTTGGTCATACTAATGATTTTCGTGTTATCTTTCCAGGTGCAGTAATGGCGTTCTCTAAACAAGACAAGGCATTTTGCGTCCTCCAATTTGCAAAGACTGAATCGTGGACATGTGTTCAGCGTGCATTTTGCAGGAAATTTAAAAAAGAAGCCCCTGAAAGGAAATCCATTGTCAGATGGCATGCTAAATTTGTGAAAGATGGGTGTTTGTGCCCAAGTAAGCGAACAGGTCGCCCTTCAACTTCAGAAGATGCAGTTGAGCAAGTTCGGACAGCCTTTCAGCGGAGCCCCCGTAAATTAGTGAGAAGAGCCAGCAGGGAACTTCAGCTTGCTCCAGCAACTGTCTGGCGTGTCTTAAGGAAACGACTGCAAATGGTACCTTACAAGCTCAAGTTGGTCCAAAAGTTGAAGGACACTGATAAGCCACTTCGCCGTGACTTTTGCATTGCAATGCAAGAGAAGTTGGAAGATAACGGCTTTGATGACCGGCTTGTTTTTAGCGATGAGGCGACCTTCCATCTGAATGACAAAGTTAACAAGCATAACACTCGCATATGGGGTACTGAGAATCCTCATGAACTTCTTGAGCACGAGCGAGATTCATCAAAAGTGAACGTGTTTTGTGCAATTTCCAAGAAAGGTGTTATGGACCGTTCTTCTTTGAAGAGGCAACTATCACTGGTGAATCCTATCTCAACATGCTGGAAGACTGGTTAATGGCTCAGTTGGAACAAGCAGAATCTGATGACTTCATTTTTCAACAAGATGATGCACCACCACACTGGAGTCTTAGAGTAAGGCAGTTTCTTAACACAAGGCTGCCTGGTAGATGGATTGGGAGATCTGGGCGAGGTGATGACGTTCTCATGCCCTGGCCTCCTAGGTCTCCAGATCTTACCCCGTGTGATTTTTTCCTTTGGGGTTTTATCAAGCCACAAGTCTATGTGCTGCCCCTTCCAAGAGATATTGACGAACTAAAGGCTCGAGTAACGGCAGTTGTGGGAACCATTGACGTCAGATGCTGGAACGCGTTTGGCAGGAAATGGACTATCGACTAGATGTCTGCCGTGTGACGAATGGTGCTCATATTGAGCAACTTTGAAGATTCCCCACAAAACTTGAAACTTTAACCTTTCCAACGGTACCAATTTCATTTTTCAACTCCTAATAGTGTTTGAGTTATTAAAAATCGTTATGTTCCCAAGACTTTTGAAACACCTTGTATATTCGAGAGTTGATCTCATTTCTTGCACTAATGGTTAGGTAAAAATGGCTTATTTTATGTTAATTCAATTTTGCACATTGGCAACACCTTATAATTTTGTACATACAGTTTAAAGATATACTATCTAAGTCGTAATGGTACCTAATTGTCATTATTACAGTAGGACATTTTTTAAATTTAGTATCGTTTGTTCATTTGTTAATTGAATGCTTTTTATAATTGTGTTCATGAAAATGGTTTTATTTCGTAGACAAATGTTTAGCATTTGTGTTTAAATGTTACTGATTATGCCTTTTTGTTAGTGTGACTTTTAAGAAAGTATGATATATTTCTAAATTGTCAAACAAATACATATACTCACTATCAGGGGAATGTATTTCTTTACGGCCACATTTAAAAGATAAATAAATTTTGATAAAAATGTCAATATGTAAATGTTTATCTAGATCTATTACATATAATACGTTTTATTTCGTGTTTACATAAAAATCATGAATGAAATATTTATTATTTACACCTTTCGTCTCAAGTATTTTAAGTAGCACATTTTCGTACCTATAACGGGTTGTCCGAATACAGTTAGGATATATATATAAGTGATTATATCAATACTAATTTAATTTATATTAATAAAATGATTCCTAACGATATCAAATTTAAATTACAAAAAATAAGCTCATTATTTAGGTTAAAATTGAGCGCATACATACCATTTTCAACCCGATGAATTGCTTTCGGTATTAATTATTATATCATATATATATATATATATATATATATATATATATATATATACAGGGTGTTTCAAAAGTCTTGGGAACATTACAAATGCGTATATCTCATGAACAATTCCAGGTAGAAAAATGAAACTGGTGCCATTTTAAAGCTTGCTTAATCAAGTTTTTGGTCATACTAATGATTTTCGTGTTATCTTTCCAGGTGCAGTAATGGCGTTCTCTAAACAAGACAAGGCATTTTGCGTCCTCCAATTTGCAAAGACTGAATCGTGGACATGTGTTCAGCGTGCATTTTGCAGGAAATTTAAAAAAGAAGCCCCTGAAAGGAAATCCATTGTCAGATGGCATGCTAAATTTGTGAAAGATGGGTGTTTGTGCCCAAGTAAGCGAACAGGTCGCCCTTCAACTTCAGAAGATGCAGTTGAGCAAGTTCGGACAGCCTTTCAGCGGAGCCCCCGTAAATCAGTGAGAAGAGCCAGCAGGGAACTTCAGCTTGCTCCAGCAACTGTCTGGCGTGTCTTAAGGAAACGACTGCAAATGGTACCTTACAAGCTCAAGTTGGTCCAAAAGTTGAAGGACACTGATAAGCCACTTCGCCGTGACTTTTGCATTGCAATGCAAGAGAAGTTGGAAGATAACGGCTTTGATGACCGGCTTGTTTTTAGCGATGAGGCGACCTTCCATCTGAATGGCAAAGTTAACAAGCATAACACTCGCATATGGGGTACTGAGAATCCTCATGAACTTCTTGAGCACGAGCGAGATTCACCAAAAGTGAACGTGTTTTGTGCAATTTCCAAGAAAGGTGTCTATGGACCGTTCTTCTTTGAAGAGGCAACTATCACTGGTGAATCCTATCTCAATATGCTGGAAGACTGGTTAATGGCTCAGTTGGAACAAGCAGAATCTGATGACTTCATTTTTCAACAAGATGGTGCACCACCACACTGGAGTCTTAGAGTAAGGCAGTTTCTTAACACAAGGCTGCCTGGTAGATGGATTGGGAGATCTGGGCGAGGTGATGTCGTTCTCATGCCCTGGCCTCCTAGGTCTCCAGATCTTACCCCGTGTGACTTTTTCCTTTTGGGCTTTGTCAAGCAACAAGTCTATGTGCCGCCCCTTCCAAGAGATATTGACGAACTAAAGGCTCGAGTAACGGCAGTTGTGGGAACCATTGACGTCAAGATGCTGGAACGCGTTTGGCAGGAAATGGACTATCGACTAGATGTCTGCCGTGTGACGAATGATGCTCATATTGAGCAACTTTGAAGATTCCCCACAAAACTTGAAACTTTAACCTTTCCAACGGTACCAATTTCATTTTTCAACTCCTAATAGTTTTTGAGTTATTAAAAATCGTTATGTTCCCAAGACTTTTGAAACACCCTGTATATAAGCAAATATATGCTATTTTGGTCGCATATCTCCGCAAGCGTGGGAGTACGATATCATGGTTAAAGAACATGCCCTGCCCCACAAATGAGTATGTAATTACTTAAGTAATATCTGTGTGGATTGCTCATATAAACGGAGAATCTAATGCTAGTGAGTACGGTATAATGGCAACAAAACAGATATTACAATACCCCTAACAAGCAGAAAGTAATCCTTGGGAAGATTGTTAACTGAAATCAGAACATATACTACATTCCTTGCTCACGCAAAGGGACGTGTTATACCTGGGAATATTACCCCCATCGCCTTAAAAAAGAATGAGGTTATTACTGGGGAAACTGTTTTCTGAAAAGTAAATCTGTATCAAAAGATAATATAATAATAGATTAAATCATTTTCTTTTGATTTAAAAAAAAAATTGATATAAAAACATAAGTGGTATGGTTACCTCGTCTTTTAGATAACTTAAACATGTAGAATCTGTTCTCATTATTCCAGCGACATTAGACGAACATATGGAAATAGAAAAAAATTACAACTGTATAATACAAATGAGAAACTGTTTTTAAAATGTTTTCCAAATAAAGACACGTGAATGTGTAGAAGTTGGTAGTTAACTATACATACGGTATTTCAACATCTTATATTTTATGAAAGAATTCAGTAAACACACCTTGTATTGATGTTTATATAGAGTGGATAGATGCTAAAACCTTTAGTATGTATTTACTTATATATATACATATATATATATATATATATATATATATATATATATATGGATAAACAAACGAATAGAGTACAACTTCTGTGCACGTGAACTTTTCTCGTTTCAAAATAGAATGATGAATCAGACTGTATATATTTGATTAACTATAGTAGACGTTTCGTCTCTGATGTTTGTTATTAAAATAACTCTATTTTTATGGTGGACTAGTAAGCCAATATAATCAAGCATAATTAATGTTAATGGTATACTATGTTTGTTCCAATCAGTTTAGATAAAAGTAAACAAATGCCTCAATTGATCAAATTGCTGACTTTCAATAATGCGGTTAGAAGTTGTGTAGCCAATCTTTCAACAAGCAGACTTGTCACATTTTCTTCATTTAGTTAATTAGACTCTAAAACAATTTATTCAATGTTTCCGTATTTTTGCTGATTGTAAAAAAACCCTCAATATCTATTCAAGTGTCTGCCAAACGAATTTGCGCGCTACTGTCTATAGTACATGATCTGTATACACTTATGTTTCTTAAAATTAGTCCAGTAGTTTCGGAGGCTGTGTGTATACAGACCCTAATTTATTTGATGAATGTTATTTTGTTGCATTGATGTATTTTATCAAAAAGACAAGGAATAACACATTTTAGAAATTCAAAAGTAATTCCAAAATGACAGAATCAATAAATGGTATACACACTACTCTTAATTTCTGGCGCACTAATAAAAAGCCGGGGAGGAAGGAAAATCACAGGTAAACATGTCTACATTGGCAACCACCTCTCGCTCTGTGTGTATGTTTATATGTCTGTTTTTCTCTCTGGATTTCTTTGTCGGTCGGTCTGTCTATCTGTACGTATCTCCCTCTCTCTCTCTCTCTCTCTCTCTCTCTCTCTCTCTCTCTCTCTATATATATATATATATATATATATATATATATATATATATATATATATATATATATATATATATGTATATAAAGTATTTCATATATCAACATCAAATTTAATAAGGAGATATAATTTTTGTTTGTATAAATTTTCAGTATTTGCTTCAACAGTAGTCGGTACGTAAGTAGAGCTATGTAGTAAGCTATGAAAATATATTTATGGCAATTAAGTTACACAGAGGCTTCCGCGTTTCATCCCCGGGGGGAATATTCAAGCTAAAATGCATTTTAGCCTGAAGATTTTCCCCGGAGATGAAACGCGGGAGCTTCTGCGTAGCTTAATTGCCATGAATATATTTTCATTGCTTACTATATATATATATATATATATATATATATATATATATATATATATATATATATATATATATATTTCGATGAAGTCAGCTTTCGTATAATCTCCAACATATAAGTAAGGCTGATGTATTTGTTTATATAAAATATATACATGTATGTATGTATGTATGTATGTATGTATGTATGTATGTATGTATGTATGCCAGGCTCAAACTCTAAAACGAAAATGACACAACCGCAAAGTTGGTATTTTCTTAATCGGCGTTGCTCCGGTGAATAATATCAAAATGTAAAAAAATATTCATTCTTTGACCCTAAACTCGCGTAGATCATGTCAGGGAGTGGGTATGTTTTCCAGTACCTTACTAAATGGAATCAACTGGTATTCATCACGGAATTTATTCTCTTATGCATCGAGTTGTTTCATTTTACTTCAGCCCCTCCCTTTGGCTAACCCTTGATCTCAATCTTAGATACATAGATAGATGAATACTTCATTTAAGTTCCTCGTCAGTTATACAAACGTTGTGTTTGTAAAGAAGTTGAGAATATTAATTTTCCTTTCCCCATTTGACCAGCTAACAATGTTCTGTAATTATGTGTATCTTTCTTGTGGTCTTACCGGATTCCAGGACATGCATTTATCTAGTCTGCTAGGGTATCCAGCTAAGTGCTCTCACTTGAGGTAACAATACTTGGAACAGGCGCACAATTCCTCGTATTAGCCAGTGTATAGCTGTGTCGAGTGAATTTTATTTATGCTTCGAATACTGTTATTTTGAATATTTGGTCAGGGTTTACTTGCAGGAGAAGCATCCTCATCTACGATTATCCTGACTAATACAGAGAAACGAAGATTGTTTCTAGTAATAATTCAAACTTTTTGAGTGTGTCCGTGTGTGTGTGTATGTCCAAATAGAGGACTGGTCTGAGCTAATAAGAAAGTGGGGATGGATAAAGAGAGAGGGAAAACCAGGAGATGGGGGAATGAGCATGCTAGAGAAAAAATAAAAGTTTTAATATAAAATATGTTACCTTTTTGCTTCAAGCAATGCTGGGTACTCCTGATAGTATACATATAACTATTTACGTTACTACAGATTTAATGTTTGTGAATATTATTTGGTCAACTTATTGATACTTTGACGAAAAAATACCCTTTTAACTTCATCGACTAAACGTGTGATAGAAAGAAAGCCACATTTTCCTGACTTAATGCCGAATGCACATATTTTTTGTGAACATCTCTTTGCTTTTTGTTTGTTTGTTTTTCACTTAGAAACTGTTTTCGGTTCTTGAAACAACCTAGAAAACAGTAAGGAGCTCATACCTAGATAGATTTGGAATGGTCTTACTAACCACCACATTTTATTTTTCAGCAATCATAGTTTTTAGAACCCTTACCCCCAACCGAAAAATATCTACATATATTTTCGTAAATAAAAAAAACGTCAAAAAATTGGAAATAATGTTAAGTAGAGTCTTCTTATATAGTGAATGTGGTATTTTGGTGACTGAAACTAGTGTATAGAATAGACCTAGAAAACTACAGCCGAGCTACATCCAACTCAACCTAATTTTGGATTTGTGTCACGTCTTATTTTATAAAGAAAATTTACTACACTCTGAAGTTTTCGTAACATTTTAAAGATAAATTAAACCTTTTTATTTTTCTAATAGTGTTGTTTATAGAAATCAACATTCTTAGTTGATCTATTATGAAGCATACATCTAGAAGATTCTCAACTCCAGAAGGATATCATAAGGACTCTTTGTTTAGCGAGTGATTGTTTTCGCTTTAAGTCATAGTTTTCTGCTTAAGAAAATTATTTTGATGTTTTTATTCTTGATCTTAAAATATGATCTAAAAACCATTTCATATAGTCTAAAATAGTCAATTAATTAATCAAATTCATAAATCCTCATGGCACTAATATCATAATAGCCTTTTGACCCTTGAAACCACATCAAGATCGGATGGCGAAACATGTTGTGGTGGACAGTCCTTGAAAATGAGACAGTGACGCTCCTTCTACAATAATGAAGGTTCAGAAAATGCAAGACACGCATCCCATCACAACCATCTAGCTGTGTGTTGGTTGTCTATAGGCAAGGATAAGCCGAAATTAACATGGTACTAATAGTGATTGAAGTGAGTAGTTAGTGATAGAACACTCCACGATGCAATACGATGACATAATTTATTTTAAAATAACAACCTTAGATTTTAAATTTAAAAGTATAATTGAAGAAGAAGAATACTTATAGGGAATTCTGCTAGTGATAAATGAATACGCTCCATTTTTTATTAATCATTTTAATAAACTGTATATGAATTGATATTACGCCATTTGTATGCGCAAGGTCTTCTATATGTTCCGATGTTAACAAATTGATTTTTATGTTTTTCTAACTTCTTTCAAAATAGAAGCGCTAAGCATTTATATTTTCCTAGGAAACTCAGTTCTTCAGTTTTTTCTCCACGAGGAAAATACAATTCTTAACGAGCCGTAAGCGCTAATTTTGTTTTTTTGTTAATGATAAGATTCAGCGAAATGTTCGAACCTCATTAAATTGTCTTGTTAACGATATTGGTAAACACGACGAAAACAAGATGAGGGCACCAATTAATAAGACGCCGCTAGAATGGCATAAGGCGGATGAAATGAGAAGAATCTCTGATTACACTTGTCGTGTTTATCAACGTGTAAGAGTAGAACTTAGCACTTCTATTAGCCTAGTCCTTTCACGATAACACACGTCTATTTATAAGAATAAGTATTTTTATGTCCAGCTAATAAAATAACGTTGTTTAAATGAACTAGGCGTTTCCAAGCGTGTTCTTTACGACCACAACACCCTGCTCTCACAGTTACACTGAAATATTTAAAATAATGTTTTCTCTAACATTATATAAAAGATCTCTATTGAAAAAGAAATCTCATGAAAATAGGAGAACTATCCGAAAAAAAATAACCAAAAAATAATTTCTTAATTTTTGAGTGAAATCAGGAAGATTCAAAGCATGTTAAAATAGTGCTTTACCGAAAATGGATAATGATTCTTAAAATGCAAACTATGAAATAAAAAAGATCTTCTTAAACATAACTATTTATGATATTAAAATGAAAATAAAAACGAATACAAAACTATAGTTTTTTAAAAAACTACCCTTTATGCAAATTAGTATACCCGACGCCTTAGATCGAATATTCATAAGCAGTATATACAATTTGAATTGTACATCTATGGGGTAAAGTTATATTAATTTTAAATAAGCTATTTATATATATATATATATATATATATATATATATATATATATATATATATATATATGTGTGATTTTATGAAGGCTTACCAAAGCATTCCTTTCAAGACACCAATGATCACCATTAAAGATATTTTTTCTTACAAATACTATTTATTCAAATTAAATGTTTTTTCCTACACGTGTTTCACTACCAAGCAGTTACTTGCTTGGCAGATCATCAGGGAAATTAAATGTCTGGAATACTGGTTTCAACTGCCGACAAAACACAATGTGGCGTTGTAATAGTTGAGGTCACTTAAGAAGAGAAGAGGAAAAAAAATAAAAATAAAAATAAAAGTCAAACTTAAAAAGCAAGGAAGAACAACGATAAGAAAAGAAAGTCCTAGAAAAGTCTTAGAAAAGTAGCTTGTGCATTATTCCTTCCACCAAGCCAACAAGCAAGTAATCGGTCCCAAATACATTCAATAAAACCACAAAACCGGAACAATGTGCGATAATACACTTTCACGTTAGCCGGTACAATGATGAATAAATCCCCCCCCCCCCACAAGAAAACAAAAGAACTAAATCATTCAAGTTACCGCTCACAAGTTACCATTCCAATCCAATGATAGTATGGGAATTCTAAATCCAACTTCTCACAAAGAAAAGTCAACACAAATGTTCGTCCGAGTTCAAAGAGTCTTATTTCAATTGTTGATTTATTACCCTTCGAAATAAACACACGACGAGTTGAATGTCAATCCCGCAGAAAACTCCCTTCCATCAAGAAAAAATCTTAATATAGAAACTATTTATTCAAAATACTGTTTCTAAAAATATTTATTATTAAACCTATTCCTTATAGAAATTAATCATCTAGTGTCTGGGACGTCATTTTACATTTTGGGAAAATATCCTTCATTTAATTAACTGCCGAATTATTATCGTTTTGTTGTTTAACGAAGCGAAAAAAGCCCATCCCGCAGAATTTGTTTTAAAAAAAAAAAAAAAAAAAAAAAATTATTCATATATCAAAAATAAACTGTTATTATAAAAAGGCCTTCTACAAAAATCTAGTTATTATTTTAAATCATTTAAAATATTTCCTTAACGGCTGTGTCTGTTTGTAACTCTCTGTGGAGAATATTATTCTATATTCCATAAATAAATGTTACAACGGAATATCGTTATCAGAAATCTATTTTCTATTTTGAAAAAAAACAAACTTTTTTTTAATGGACCGGTTTATTTTTTTGTCAACTTTTCGGGAAAATATCACACTTACTCGTTAAATGACAGGAGACTTTATTATTACTAATTTAAAATTCCGTACAAAATACTTTTTTATAAAAATCCAATTGTTTCTATTTTTAGAAATTAAGTCCGTGTCGGCATGCATGTTTTTAAAATTATTTTTTCCTCAATTACTTTTCCCCATTCCTGCTACCAAATTGTTTTATTTATTTTAATCTAATTAAAAACTAATTTAATTTAACCTAATTTAATTAAATAGTGATAGCATCCAGGTTGCTATTTCTTATTTTTCACTTAAAATTACTTGAAATCCCCAATGCATTTCGTATAATATATCTATTTCTGAGAATAAATTGTGATTTATTATTTATTATTCCACTATCTTTTTATATGTAACACAATTTCCCCCCTCTATTCCGCTGAATAAGTATTTACTATAGTTGACTATCACTGGGCCTTATTCCTATAGAATATTCCTACCTTATCACCCCCAACCTAAGTCTCGAGTATCCGCTAATAATTGAATCAAGACATATCTTAGCATAAGTACGTGTTACTAATTCTCATCCTCCCTATTATACACTAATTATTGCCCCAGATTGCCTCAGGAAGTGTCCATCCTGCCTATCTCTGCTGTAAGTTTATACTTCCCCCAATTCCCCTCCTATCCAGGTTTTAGGCTTGATAACAGGTAACGGTTTCTATGCAGACAGCATTGTAGTATTTCCTGCCTAGCGTTCAGTAAATTATCTCTAGATGTCATGATGTGGTACGACTCCAATGCACATAGGTTGCATCTCTTCTTTTTGTTCGGTTTATATTTGTTAGCCCTCCCCAAAATTGACCATTTCAGTTCGAAAGGGTCTTGCCTAGCAATGAGGTTTCTCACAAAACGGCCAACAGAAGTGTTAGGCCTATCTATGTCTTCCCTTTCCTGAAGGAACTCATGTGGTTTCTGAATCTGTCTTTGAACTCACCCCCGGTTGAACCGATATATGATTTCCTACTACTCTCTGTTATCACATCGCATTTGTAGACAATGCTTGAAACTCTACAGTTCCCCCCCCAGTGGACAGATGTTAGAAGCTCTGCAGTTACAGTTGTGTGCTGGGCCGTTGCTGGATGTTCTACTACTATGGCTATTTATAATGGAGGTTCTCACTGAACTGGTGTTACTGGGATCAACACCAGAAGAGAACATGGATTCCCTTGTTTTAGTTATCTTAGAATTATTATATCCTATGATGGATGTGGCTATATTTCTACAGGTTGAATAAGACAGTTTTACAGTATTTTTGTTAATGATTCCCCCCAATCTGCTATCCCTTGGAAAGTTTTTTTCCACTATGCTATAAAAAATCTTTGGGATATTAGTCTTAATATGCTGGCTATAGGGGGGGTTGAACCATGTAGTGGTCCTTCTCCTATTTTTCTTCCTACCTTCCCCCCCCCCGGTTTGGGTAGCATGTGAGTTCAATTCGTTACTTCCAACTTCACGAATATTATCATCAACCGGTTCCCACCCTACCTGGTTTACATTACCGTGGGATACACCAGGTCTCCTATATCTAGCCTTGCCCATTGCCCTATTATATGAAACCATTGATCGAGAGGCAATCGGTCTCCCGTTTAGTCCCCCATTCCCAACCGAAGGAGGCACAAGGTAATTAATTTTTTCCTTGTATCCTGATCTGTTTAAAGCTTCATTGTAGAATTGCTTACTGCTGTCGAATATTTGTTGATTCTTGGACAGCTTAGATATCCTACTCGATATTGCAGGAATAATGGCTCTTTTCACCATCGGTGGGTGATTCGATTTAGCGTCGATATAGTAGAGTGTGTGGTTGGGCTTGTGATAAGGTTCATATGTGTTGTTGCATAGATCAAGCGTAATATCCAAAAAATTGACCCTCCGGTAGTTTATATCCATAGTTACGCTATGTTGTATTGAGCTGAAGAATATATTGAGTTTTTTCTTCTTAGTTTCAAGATTCCTTATACTTGTGTTGACAAAGAATAAAGCGTCGTCCCTATATAGACCGCCCGCCAGTTCAGGTATTTTCATACAAATTTCTCTGAGGATATATATCCCTACCAGGTCAGTAACCTGCGCTGAGTCCGGTGCCCCCATAGTAATATCGAAATTGTTTTCCCTATCCTTTCTAGTCCATAACTTATCATTGTAGGATATTAGCGTCCTTCTGGCTAGTCTAATTATATCCATTTCTAAGTTTGTAATGTTGGATTCATTTCTAGCCATGGTAAGCGCCTTTTCAAGTAAAGTAGAGGATATGGAGGGATAGTATGAATCTATATCAAACATTATAAATTTACTTTGATTAGTAATGTGTAATTCTTTATACCAACTTAGCACTTCCTCTGATGAGGTCCACAGATTCAATTGAGTTCTGCGTTTAATTCCTGGCAATATTCTGTCTAGTATTTTTTTGCTGATTACACCCATGTCTGAAATACACGGCGAGATCAGTCTAATGGATGGGTTATTACTAAAATCTGGCTTATGATCCTTAAGAGTGAAACGAGGGCATTTAGGGGTATATATCTCAACATTACCTTCCATACCAATCTCAGAGCAGATCTTAAGAGCGGCCAAGTTAATATCCTGTAACACCCCGTTCCCTACGGTCTTGTAGTTTTTATTCAGTTCCTTCAGGATTAGGTTGTTGTATGTTTCCATATTCATGGAGTATGTGTTTAAAGTTTTATCCGCCGGAACTGTGATGTTAGAGTTATTCCTAATCCGTGTCTGTGTCCTATGGATATGTTCAATGGTAGGATTCCAATATTGTGATCTGTTTTTGGTTTTGATGTTTTTAACCATATTATGCATATCCGCTTCGAAGCTTTCTAATGCAGGGATGTGAGGTGGGTTCTTGTGAGTTCCTATTTTATAGAATTTTCTATAGGAGGCTGTTGGTAAATTATCCTCAGTGTCAGATGCATACTCAGGGGGTTCAGAGACGCCAGAAGGTGGATTCACGTTGCTCAACTCCCTAGTCGATCCCAGGTTGTGGTGAACTACCCGCCATCGGACTCTCTTCAAGAATGCATGGACCGCCTGGACCATGTCCATTATGTATGCTTTGTGGTTTGGTATGGAAATGTTTTTGGGTGAGAAAGTTATCTCCTCTTTGGCAAACATCCTGGTCACTCCGGTATTGAATAGCAGCTCATTTTGGGGAGCAGAATATAGATTTAGATTTTTCACTTATAAAATAAATCATTCAGTGAAGACCGGGGTTGTTCCAATAAAAAACAAGCTCGATGATACTCGATTACAGAGTACAGAGCATTTATATGTGATTTTATGAAGGCTTACCAAAGCATTCCTTTCAAGACACCAATGATCACCATTAAAGATAGTTTTTCTTACAAATACTATTTATTCAAATTAAATGTTTTTTCCTACACGTGTTTCACTACCAAGCAGTTACTTGCTTGGCAGATAATCATGATTTAAAATAATAACTAGATTTTTGTAGAAGGCCTTTTTATAATAACAGTTTATTTTTGATATATGAATAATTTTTTTTTTTTTTTTAAAACAAATTCTGCGGGATGGGCTTTTTTCGCTTCGTTAAACAACAAAACGATAATAATTCGGCAGTTAATTAAATGAAGGATATTTTCCCAAAATGTAAAATGACGTCCCAGACACTAGATGATTAATTTCTATAAGGAATAGGTTTAATAATAAATATTTTTAGAAACAGTATTTTGAATAAATAGTTTCTATATTAAGATTTTTTCTTGATGGAAGGGAGTTTTCTGCGGGATTGACATTCAACTCGTCGTGTGTTTATTTCGAAGGGTAATAAATCAACAATTGAAATAAGACTCTTTGAACTCGGACGAACATTTGTGTTGACTTTTCTTTGTGAGAAGTTGGATTTAGAATTCCCATACTATCATTGGAT
Organism: Sepiola atlantica; assembly: GCA_963556195.1. Taxonomy (NCBI): domain Eukaryota; kingdom Metazoa; phylum Mollusca; class Cephalopoda; order Sepiida; family Sepiolidae; genus Sepiola; species Sepiola atlantica. The sequence goes on along the minus strand of OY744553.1, from coordinate 18,266,201 downwards.
TGGAATGGTAACTTGTGAGCGGTAACTTGAATGATTTAGTTCTTTTGTTTTCTTGTGGGGGGGGGGGATTTATTCATCATTGTACCGGCTAACGTGAAAGTGTATTATCGCACATTGTTCCGGTTTTGTGGTTTTATTGAATGTATTTGGGACCGATTACTTGCTTGTTGGCTTGGTGGAAGAAATAATGCACAAGCTACTTTTCTAAGACTTTTCTAGGACTTTCTTTTCTTATCGTTGTTCTTCCTTGCTTTTTAAGTTTGACTTTTATTTTTATTTTTATTTTTTTTCCTCTTCTCTTCTTAAGTGACCTCAACTATTACAACGCCACATTGTGTTTTGTCGGCAGTTGAAACCAGTATTCCAGACATTTAATTTCCCTGATGATCTGCCAAGCAAGTAACTGCTTGGTAGTGAAACACGTGTAGGAAAAAACATTTAATTTGAATAAATAGTATTTGTAAGAAAAACTATCTTTAATGGTGATCATTGGTGTCTTGAAAGGAATGCTTTGGTAAGCCTTCATAAAATCACATATAAATGCTCTGTACTCTGTAATCGAGTATCATCGAGCTTGTTTTTTATTGGAACAACCCCGGTCTTCACTGAATGATTTATTTTATAAGTGAAAAATCTAAATCTATATTCTGCTCCCCAAAGTGAGCTGCTATTCAATACCGGAGTGACCAGGATGTTTGCCAAAGAGGAGATAACTTTCTCACCCAAAAACATTTCCATACCAAACCACAAAGCATACATAATGGACATGGTCCAGGCGGTCCATGCATTCTTGAAGAGAGTCCGATGGCGGGTAGTTCACCACAACCTGGGATCGACTAGGCAGTTGAGCAACGTGAATCCACCTTCTGGCGTCTCTGAACCCCCTGAGTATGCATCTGACACTGAGGATAATTTACCAACAGCCTCCTATAGAAAATTCTATAAAATAGGAACTCACAAGAACCCACCTCACATCCCTGCATTAGAAAGCTTCGAAGCGGATATGCATAATATGGTTAAAAACATCAAAACCAAAAACAGATCACAATATTGGAATCCTACCATTGAACATATCCATAGGACACAGACACGGATTAGGAATAACTCTAACATCACAGTTCCGGCGGATAAAACTTTAAACACATACTCCATGAATATGGAAACATACAACAACCTAATCCTGAAGGAACTGAATAAAAACTACAAGACCGTAGGGAACGGGGTGTTACAGGATATTAACTTGGCCGCTCTTAAGATCTGCTCTGAGATTGGTATGGAAGGTAATGTTGAGATATATACCCCTAAATGCCCTCGTTTCACTCTTAAGGATCATAAGCCAGATTTTAGTAATAACCCATCCATTAGACTGATCTCGCCGTGTATTTCAGACATGGGTGTAATCAGCAAAAAAATACTAGACAGAATATTGCCAGGAATTAAACGCAGAACTCAATTGAATCTGTGGACCTCATCAGAGGAAGTGCTAAGTTGGTATAAAGAATTACACATTACTAATCAAAGTAAATTTATAATGTTTGATATAGATTCATACTATCCCTCCATATCCTCTACTTTACTTGAAAAGGCGCTTACCATGGCTAGAAATGAATCCAACATTACAAACTTAGAAATGGATATAATTAGACTAGCCAGAAGGACGCTAATATCCTACAATGATAAGTTATGGACTAGAAAGGATAGGGAAAACAATTTCGATATTACTATGGGGGCACCGGACTCAGCGCAGGTTACTGACCTGGTAGGGATATATATCCTCAGAGAAATTTGTATGAAAATACCTGAACTGGCGGGCGGTCTATATAGGGACGACGCTTTATTCTTTGTCAACACAAGTATAAGGAATCTTGAAACTAAGAAGAAAAAACTCAATATATTCTTCAGCTCAATACAACATAGCGTAACTATGGATATAAACTACCGGAGGGTCAATTTTTTGGATATTACGCTTGATCTATGCAACAACACATATGAACCTTATCACAAGCCCAACCACACACTCTACTATATCGACGCTAAATCGAATCACCCACCGATGGTGAAAAGAGCCATTATTCCTGCAATATCGAGTAGGATATCTAAGCTGTCCAAGAATCAACAAATATTCGACAGCAGTAAGCAATTCTACAATGAAGCTTTAAACAGATCAGGATACAAGGAAAAAATTAATTACCTTGTGCCTCCTTCGGTTGGGAATGGGGGACTAAACGGGAGACCGATTGCCTCTCGATCAATGGTTTCATATAATAGGGCAATGGGCAAGGCTAGATATAGGAGACCTGGTGTATCCCACGGTAATGTAAACCAGGTAGGGTGGGAACCGGTTGATGATAATATTCGTGAAGTTGGAAGTAACGAATTGAACTCACATGCTACCCAAACCGGGGGGGGGGAAGGTAGGAAGAAAAATAGGAGAAGGACCACTACATGGTTCAACCCCCCCTATAGCCAGCATATTAAGACTAATATCCCAAAGATTTTTTATAGCATAGTGGAAAAAAACTTTCCAAGGGATAGCAGATTGGGGGGAATCATTAACAAAAATACTGTAAAACTGTCTTATTCAACCTGTAGAAATATAGCCACATCCATCATAGGATATAATAATTCTAAGATAACTAAAACAAGGGAATCCATGTTCTCTTCTGGTGTTGATCCCAGTAACACCAGTTCAGTGAGAACCTCCATTATAAATAACCATAGTAGTAGAACATCCAGCAACGGCCCAGCACACAACTGTAACTGCAGAGCTTCTAACATCTGTCCACTGGGGGGGGAACTGTAGAGTTTCAAGCATTGTCTACAAATGCGATGTGATAACAGAGAGTAGTAGGAAATCATATATCGGTTCAACCGGGGGTGAGTTCAAAGATAGATTCAGAAACCACATGAGTTCCTTCAGGGGAGGCCAAAGGGAAGACATAGATAGGCCTAACACTTCTGTTGGCCGTTTTGTGAGAAACCTCATTGCTAGGCAAGACCCTTTCGAACTGAAATGGTCAATTTTGGGGAGGGCTAACAAATATAAACCGAACAAAAAGAAGAGATGCAACCTATGTGCATTGGAGTCGTACCACATCATGACATCTAGAGATAATTTACTGAACGCTAGGCAGGAAATACTACAATGCTGTCTGCATAGAAACCGTTACCTGTTATCAAGCCTAAAACCTGGATAGGAGGGGAATTGGGGGAAGTATAAACTTACAGCAGAGATAGGCAGGATGGACACTTCCTGAGGCAATCTGGGGCAATAATTAGTGTATAATAGGGAGGATGAGAATTAGTAACACGTACTTATGCTAAGATATGTCTTGATTCAATTATTAGCGGATACTTGAGACTTAGGTTGGGGGTGATAAGGTAGGAATATTCTATCGGAATAAGGCCCAGTGATAGTCAACTATAGTAAATACTTATTCAGCGGAATAGAGGGGGGAAATTGTGTTACATATAAAAAGATAGTGGAATAATAAATAATAAATCACAATTTATTCTCAGAAATAGATATATTATACGAAATGCATTGGGGATTTCAAGTAATTTTAAGTGAAAAATAAGAAATAGCAACCTGGATGCTATCACTATTTAATTAAATTAGGTTAAATTAAATTAGTTTTTAATTAGATTAAAATAAATAAAACAATTTGGTGGCAGGAATGGGGAAAAGTAATTGAGGAAAAAATAATTTTAAAAACATGCATGCCGACACGGACTTAATTTCTAAAAATAGAAACAATTGGATTTTTATAAAAAAGTATTTTGTACGGAATTTTAAATTAGTAATAATAAAGTCTCCTGTCATTTAACGAGTAAGAGTGATATTTTCCCGAAAAGTTGACAAAAAAATAAACCGGTCCATTAAAAAAAAGTTTGTTTTTTTTCAAAATAGAAAATAGATTTCTGATAACGATATTCCGTTGTAACATTTATTTATGGAATATAGAATAATATTCTCCACAGAGAGTTACAAACAGACACAGCCGTTAAGGAAATATTTTAAATGATTTAAAATAATAACTAGATTTTTGTAGAAGGCCTTTTTATAATAACAGTTTATTTTTGATATATGAATAATTTTTTTTTTTTTTTTTTTTTTTAAAACAAATTCTGCGGGATGGGCTTTTTTCGCTTCGTTAAACAACAAAACGATAATAATTCGGCAGTTAATTAAATGAAGGATATTTTCCCAAAATGTAAAATGACGTCCCAGACACTAGATGATTAATTTCTATAAGGAATAGGTTTAATAATAAATATTTTTAGAAACAGTATTTTGAATAAATAGTTTCTATATTAAGATTTTTTCTTGATGGAAGGGAGTTTTCTGCGGGATTGACATTCAACTCGTCGTGTGTTTATTTCGAAGGGTAATAAATCAACAATTGAAATAAGACTCTTTGAACTCGGACGAACATTTGTGTTGACTTTTCTTTGTGAGAAGTTGGATTTAGAATTCCCATACTATCATTGGATTGGAATGGTAACTTGTGAGCGGTAACTTGAATGATTTAGTTCTTTTGTTTTCTTGTGGGGGGGGGGATTTATTCATCATTGTACCGGCTAACGTGAAAGTGTATTATCGCACATTGTTCCGGTTTTGTGGTTTTATTGAATGTATTTGGGACCGATTACTTGCTTGTTGGCTTGGTGGAAGAAATAATGCACAAGCTACTTTTCTAAGACTTTTCTAGGACTTTCTTTTCTTATCGTTGTTCTTCCTTGCTTTTTAAGTTTGACTTTTATTTTTATTTTTATTTTTTTTCCTCTTCTCTTCTTAAGTGACCTCAACTATTACAACGCCACATTGTGTTTTGTCGGCAGTTGAAACCAGTATTCCATACATTTAATTTCCCTGATGATCTGCCAAGCAAGTAACTGCTTGGTAGTGAAACACGTGTAGGAAAAAACATTTAATTTGAATAAATAGTATTTGTAAGAAAAACTATCTTTAATGGTGATCATTGGTGTCTTGAAAGGAATGCTTTGGTAAGCCTTCATAAAATCACATATAAATGCTCTGTACTCTGTAATCGAGTATCATCGAGCTTTTTTTTTATTGGAACAACCCCGGTCTTCACTGAATGATCTATTTTATAAGTGAAAAATCTAAATCTATATATATATATATATATATATATATATATATATATATATATATATATATATATTAATTAATATATGAATGAAAATTATTCCATGGACACTATATATTAGTTTTATCTTCGATGTGTATCTACGAGATCACGGAAAAACTGGAAACTAACTCGCAGGGTTAAAGATACCGAATGTTACTTACTTATCAGTCGCTGTTTTGATAGTGTGACCCACAAGGGTAATTAGTTTTCTAGTGACTTAAAAAGTATAAGTTTAAGTAAAAGAACTAATATGGATATATTTATAGAAGGTCTCGTCGCAAAATTCTGAGGAAGTATATACACGAATATACTGTTCAAAAATACAAAATAAAGCAATATTCCATGAAAAATGCCAGTATACTGAAATCATATGCCCATAATAGGGTTAAGATGAAAATTCATACACACTAAATGTACAAAAGCAAGGACATTCCCAAATTTTTACACTTTTGTTGTCATTAAGAGTATGCGAGCACAACAGGGCTATGTATTTTACTGGTATGAATTTTTTTTCAGCGCACCTCAGACACTTCATCCACTCATGCATAGCGATTTATACTGTAGTGATGTGATAATGAAATGGTTTGGTTGATATGTAGTCATACCCTTTATTAATGACAATAAAAGTGTAAAAATTTGGGGACTTATTTGCTTTTGTACATTTAGTGTATAGGAATTTTCATCTTAACCCTATTAAGGGCATATGATTTCAGTATACTGGCATTTTTCATGGAATGTCACTACTTTTGTAAAGGCTATGCCTTAATACAATGCCTTCTCATGAGGTTTTTTGGAATTTTCTGGAAAACTAAGGTATATGGTGAACTGAAATTAAAATGCCATCTACTAGACCCTAGAACCTCTATCTCTGCCAAAATTCAGCTGAATCCATCAAATAGTTTATGAGATACAGAGTGTCACATACGTACGTACGTACGTACGTACGCACACACAAATAGCATGATTTTATCATTGAACTTTCTTGATCTATGGGTTGCCTTTACTAATGATGTTGAAATCCTACACACTTATAGAACCTATCAAATAAAAATGTTGTGCAAAATTTTAACTAATTTGGTTTATTAGTTTTTTAGTTATGATTGACCAAAGAATTGAAATTTCCAGCATAGGCCATGCATGGAGTCTATTAAGGGATGGAGCGCTCTCGCGGCTTGCTTGATTTAAAAATCATAATAAGGATATATTTTAGAAATTGAAATAAAAACTAGAAATATATGAGAAAAAACCTACGTATTACAAAAATAAATTGCGTCGCCCGTTCATAATAGAAACGGAACGAAACGCCATACTAACGTCAGACTAAAAAGAATTTGTTTACATATAATTAACGTCGTGTTGCAAAATAAACGTTATACATTAATACATCATATTAGTAAAACACTATGAATATAAACATATTAAAATTGATTTTAATACAATACCACATACTTCATTTAACATATAGTAATGGTCGCCCAGATGTAAGCATCTATTTTGTGTTGCAAAACGAAATTTGGATTTTGATCTGTTAATTTATGTTTAAATCTATGATACAATTTGATAAAAGAATAGTGTTAAATAAATTACATTCATTTAGTTAAATTTTAATTTAATACAAAACTGAGTTGTAGAAACAACGAAAGTGCCACAAAAATATCCCCAATACGGCAAATGCGTTCATTATATTACGAGTAGCAGGGATGCCTGACGTTGCCCGGGGACATAAATAAATAGAAGATGACAAACAGTGTGTGTAGCATCTTTTCATTTAAACTCCTACCTCTCAATTAATATCTCTAACTTTCTCTGTTCCCGCCCCCTTTCCACATTTTTCCACATCCCTCTCCTCAGTTCCTGTGTCACTTCCGTCAAGCCCATTAATCCCTCTACTTTAAATGTATTGAAAAAAATAAATAATTTATATCATTCACCTGAGCTTTCATTTTTAAAGTTATTGACGCCGGGCAATACCGAGTTTCTCCTCACACAATACCTCAAAAATATAATATTCCTTTTAAATGTATTTCCGGGTAACGCCGAGTTTTTTTTATTTTCTTCTTTGCCCTTAATGAAACCTATATTGATTTTAGTGTATTCCCGAGCAACGTTTAGGTTATTGTATTCCATTTTCTCCATCAAGCATACACCACCTAGGGAATCTACATTTGTATTAGCGCACACACCTGATGTATCATTGATATTATGCATTGACCGCCGCGCAACGCAGAGTACTTTTTCTGGTATACAATAGTATAAAAAAATAGTGAAAAATGTTCTCCTCGGCAAGGCGGCGTTTCAAATATGCCTGCTCTATATACGATTGCTTTATCTAGACTATTGCTGACACCCGGGCAACACCGAGTAAACACAAACGCTCTATCTCAGTTATTTTGCACTTCCGATTAACTTATACCACGTAGCAAATATAATATGGTTGGCTCCCGGATATAAAATGTATAAAAGTTCTTTCTCCCAGGCACACCTGCATTTAAACACACCTTTTCTATCTAGGATGTTAGCACTTTAAGATTATTATATACCACTTTCCAAATGTAATAGTGTAATCTTACACTTTTTATGGTGCTCTAATATGTTCAAAAGCACTAA